>CM071933.1:54697981-55012429 GCA_016081115.2 Rehmannia glutinosa | reverse complement strand
AAATATTTTGTTCAGTTACGTATTACTAGTGTTTGTCAATTGGTGTTGGATTTTGATCCGTGCAGTTTGTGCGTTGGAGTTGCCTTATATTCCCTTGCGAAAAAGCGTTTAATGATGCTATTGAAGCTCTTTTGTATAGGCATGTTTTGCCGGAGAGCATCTGGAAGCTGCAAAAAATGGCTTGGAATTGGTAAAGAGAAGAAGCTTTCGAAGCTTGGAAGGCCTTCGACGAATTCATATATCCGCGTATCGGGTGGTAAACCAAAAGGATGATGATTTCAAATTATTTAACGGATTTTAAAAAGCGTACCAAGAAAAAATGGTTGTTCCATTGATTCAAGAGATTTTTTAAGGAGACACTGCTTTAAGTTTGATGTTCCTGGTAGAGATACAACGAGTACTTGTCTAACATGGCACTTTCTATAGCTAGTGCTACAAACCCATCAACGGGAAACAAAGATTTTAGAAGAAGTGAGACGCAACTGCACATAAAGCAGGATAAGAAATGGAGGAATTTTAATGTAGAAGAGTCCCGAGTTAATATATCTCCATGGTGCTTGTGTGAATCTCTGAGGCTGTTTCCCTCCCGTTTTTGGGAACACACAAGCTCCAGATTCGACCTGATAATCTACCGAGTGGTAATTATATCAAGAAAAAACTAAAGTGATAGTTTCTTTCTATTCGGTGGGGAGAATGGAGACAGTATGGGAAGAAAAGATTGCTTGAATTTAAGCCCGAGAGATGGATTTCTTGCAAGCAGAAGAATTAAGCACGAGCCGTCGTATAAGTTTCAGCATTTAATGTTGGAGGCCAAGGACGTGTTTGGGTAAAGAGATGGCTTTTTTATTCAAATGAAAATGGTTGTTGCCTCGATCATACCGTTATAATATTCGGCTTGTGGAGGGCATTTAGTTTCTCCTCGTGACTCGAATCATACTGCAAGCTACAAATGGATTGAGGGTCAGTCTGGAAAAAGAAATGTCGATTATAATGAAAGAAAATAAGGGTTTGTGACAAAATAATAATCACTTGGAATGTGATTTTATTTCAGTTCTATATTTGATTTTGAGGAGTGTTCCTTGAGTTTGTAATAAAGCGATGTCTGCACTCAACTTTCCAGTATGATTAGCTTTTGAGTTCCTTTTTTGATTAGTTTCTTTTTTCGTCTAGAAAATCATAAGGGGTGTTATATTCTAAAAGGCTGTTCATTTAAGTATTCCACCCGGTGATGATTGTCATGTGTATAAAAATCATCATATTTAACCCATAATTTAAGTTTGATTTATGTTTTCAAAATTAATATAGTAATTTACACACGCTAATCATCCTTGATAGAATAAGAAATTCTAAACACTGCATTTGAATAAAAGATCACCGAAAAACAAGTCGCCATAATTACCATGTAAGCATTTTATTTTGACCAAAATTGGTGTAAAATTCACCGTTTCTAAAATTCCCGCCACCGACAGCCCCCGCTGACGCTAGACTTGTCCTTTGTCCGTTTTTCTTGACAGGGCTCCCGCCTTAACCCGCCTAAAATCTCGCTTGTGCGCTTGCCTCAACCTCGCCGTCGACTAGCGCTACCTATGCTTTTTAGAACACTGGTAAAATTACTTGATGCTCCTCTAATAGTAGAAACTATCAAACAAAATCTTAGGATTGTTATAAATATATATTGATATTTATTAGTGGATGTCCATTAACTCAACTCATCCTTTAAGTTCCATAACATCCAATGGCATAGTAAATGAAGTCTTGTAACTTATGAGTTGTTAATCCCCCAAAGAGAGAGAAGATGGCAAGTGAGACGGTCTTCCTTAAAACCTGGAACGATGGGGTCATGGGGGAAAATCTATGGACGACGTACATGATGAGCCTATAACTAGAGGCTTTGTATTGTATGAGAAAGATATACGAGAAATAAAGTTTCCCTCGTTCTCTTGTTTCGCATATGGTTAATAGATATGCATATGTTTTATAATACATTATCAAGACGACTCTAACCATTCTACAAAAATATTTTTTACGAGGTAATGTATAGAATAGTATAAAAGTTTTAAATGTTTTAAGTAGTTTTAATTCTAAAACCTTAATAGTATTTTTATTCATGCATATTATATAAAATGTTGTTTTTATTATCTACAACACCTCTTTGAATTTTTTTATGTATGAGAAATTTATTTCTATTCAGTCCTTAAAATTATTTTATATTATTGACATTTATTCTCATATCTAAGTTGCATGAACATATTATTTACTTATAGCATTCTTGATGAATAATGTAATTTTGATATCAGTATTTAATCTGCATCAATAATTATGATTATATATTGATTTGTCTACTAATTTTATTTTAGAATGCTCGAAACTTACAAAGCTCGAGTTTGTTGCCCTTGATGTTTAAAGCAATAACTATCTCGGCATGGATTCTTGATGATGAGATTCATTCAATTTATGAATCTTGGAGATACAATAAAATAAAAAATAATGCATCCTTACGATCGCACGAAGGCAATCATATTCCTTCATCACCATCTCCATGAAGGATTAAAAACAGTATTTGACAAAAAGATCCATGTCTTTTGGCAAAATTTAAAAGAAAGATATGATCACCAAAAGACTGCAATATTTTCTAAAAAGCTCGCTATGATTGGATAAACTTATGATTGCAAGATTTTTAAAGTGTAAGCGAGTGTAATTCGACACTTATTTAAGAAAGTGTTGATGATGAAGACATGTTAGAAAAGACATTTTCTACTTTTCATCGCTAATGTGCTCACTTAACAACGATTATCGAGAGCGGGTTTTGCCAGTACTCGAATTAATATCACGTCTTCTTATTTGTTGAACAAAACAATGAATTATTGACAAAAAATCATTAGTCCTAATCGATCGCACCATTCCCTAAAGTGAGTCTTTGCAATTATTAATGATTATGGGCATGGTGGATATCGAGGACGTGGTGGTGGGCCAGCGGTTTGTGGTTGTGGCGGTGGCTATGGTGGTGGATGTGGTTATTATAATCAAAATTCTTTAAATTTCAAGAAAACTGTAACCACCAATAATGACAAAAAGAAAAATAAAAATAATTTGCGAGAACAAAACTCCTAATACTAAAGAAAGTATTTGCTATAGATGTGACATGAAAGGACATTGAAACATATTTGTCATATAGCTAAGAATCTTGTTGATCTATATCAAGCTTCATTGAATGAGAAAGGAAAAAGTGTTGAGACAAATCTTATTGAACACTATAATCTTATCGACTCTACACAATTGGATATTGCGGATTTCTTTGAGAATACAAATGGGAACTTTGGAAATTTGAATGGTGATGGAAACACCAATGTTTGAGGATGTGACTTTATAAAAAAAAAAATTAAGTTTGTTAGTTTAGTGTGTTTTTATTTAGCGTGTTTCTTTTGTAATAATTAGTGTAATTTATTTTTGTGGGTCTTGGAATTTCTCATATTTTAATAAAATTTAAAGAATTATATTTGGTATTATTCTCAATACTCATTTATTTTTATATAATTCGTTTTCACGAGTATGGGTCATGCGACTTGAGTTAAAACTCATGATGAGGCTCATGCATTGCAAATAGTGCAACAACGCATCTATTCTCAAAGATAAAAAAATATTTTACCAATCTCATATCATAAAGCTAATGTCATCACAATATAAGTTCTTTGCAAACCTAATCAAGGATATGGAAGAGCAAATATTTTATTACCTGGTGGCATAAAATTTACAATTGACGATGTTATGTTTTCGGTTGGCCAAATTAAATCTACTAAGTTTTAAAGATATGCGCGCAATAATTATCATATTGAGACAACAAATTAAAATGGTGTTAAGTATTTTTATATTACATACATTATCTCAAGAAAGAAACGCATATCGGAAAAGCTACCAAATGATGTACTCTTCCTGGTATATTATAGTTTTATAAAGTTAGTTGAATCCTATATAGTGATGAATGAAATGCCATAGATTTTATCATTTGGCATGATAAACCAGGTCATCCAGGTTTGATAATGATGCAAAAGAATTATAGAAAATTCATTTGGACATTCGATAAAGAATCAAAAATTATTTTGCCTAAAGATTTTGTATGTCTTGCTTGTTCCCAAGGAAAATTGATTACAAGGCCATCCCAATAAAAGTTGCATTTTAATCTCTGGCATTTTTAGAACGAATTCAAAGAGATATATGTGGGTCTATTACTCCACCATGTGGATCATTTCTATATTTTATGGTATTTATAGATCATCAACACAATAGTCAAATGTTAGTTTATTACAT
This sequence comes from Rehmannia glutinosa, assembly GCA_016081115.2. Lineage (NCBI taxonomy): Eukaryota > Viridiplantae > Streptophyta > Magnoliopsida > Lamiales > Orobanchaceae > Rehmannia > Rehmannia glutinosa. The sequence goes on along the minus strand of CM071933.1, from coordinate 55,008,124 downwards.
GCTCGCAATATTGCATTTGCTGAGACTCCTTGCTCAAATAATTCGGGTACATACATAATTTTCGGATTATACAATTAAGATAATTCGTATGGATAATCTTTGAGAATTCACTTCACAAGATTTTGATAATTATTGTATGTCTCTTGGGATTAAAGTTGAGTATCCTATTGCTTATACACATACACATAATGGGTTAGCGAGAATCTTTTATTAAAATATTGATTAATTGCTAGGATTGTACTCATAAGAACGAAATTACCTAGTTAAAGCTTAGGGGCATGCCATATTACATGCAACATCACTTATTAACATAAGACCAACTGCTTAGGACCAACTGCTTATCATAAATATCCCCTTCACAACTTATTACTGGTCAGGCACCAGATATCTCCCATCTAAAAATATTTGGTTGTGCAGTTTATGTCCCAATTTCTCCACCACAGCGCACAAAGATGGGACCTCAAAGAAGGCTGAATTTATGTTGGATTTGAGTCTCCATCAATTATAAGGTATCTCGAGCCTTTGTGGGTGATATTTTCGTGGCAAGATTTGTTGATTGCCACTATTAATGAAGCAATTTTTCCAATGATAGGGAGAAAGCGACAACTACAAAAACAAGAAATTTTATGGAATGCATCATCTTTGTCTCAATTTGATCCTCGTGCGTGTGAAATGGAGGTTCAAAAATTATCCATTTATAAAATATTGCTAATCAGTTGCGGATGCATTGAATGATATTAAGAATTGACAAAATCACATATACCCATTTGTCGATGCTCCGCCGCATCGATGTCCCCATAGGAAAAAATGTTATTATACAAGCGAATGAGTCTAACGCACGCTGAGGAAGCATGGTAGACCTATCGAGTTCCAAAGATAATTATCTAAGAAAGAAAATTGTGCAAAATAAGCAAGTTAGCGCTTACAAAATTAATGATACTAATTAAGAAGAATATGTGCCGAAATAGTTGGCATGATCGAGAAATAACCTTAGAAAAGGTTCGAATTACACGAAAATAATAATAATAAAGAGATCTCATGTAAGTTATGTCACTTCATGAAAAAGATGGAACAAAATAAAATTGTTGTCGACAATATATTTCCATATGCGATAGCTCTTGAAGTTACAAAAAGGAAATGAGGATTATGAACCAAAGTTTGTTGATGAATGTTGAAGAAGAAATGATTGGCCAAAATGGAAAGATGCAATCGAAAGGCGAGCTAAGTTTACTTGAAAAAAAGCGTCCAGGTTTTTGACTTATTGTCAAACACCGTAAGGTGTGAAACCCATTGGCTACAAATGGGTGTTTGTGCGAAAACGTAATGAGAAAAATAAAATTGTTAGATATAAAGCACGACTTATGGCTCAAGGTTTCTCATGCACAAAGACCTGGTTTTGACTATGAAGAGATATATTCTCATGTGGTGGATGCAATAACATATAGATTTTTACTTAGCTTGGCAATATCAGAAGGACTTCATATGCGTCTAATGGATGTTGTGACAACTTATTTTATAAGTATCACTTGATAGTGACATTTACATGAAAATTCCTGTAGGATTGAAAATCCCTAAAAAATACAATTCAAAACCCCGAAATACATTCAATTAAGTTACAAAGATCTTTGTATGGGCTAAAGCAACTGGATTGATGTGGTATAATTGTCTCGATGAATATGTTGTGCCTGAAAGGATTTATAAACAATCTTGTTTATCCATGTGTTTTTATTAAAAATCAAATTCTGGATTTACTATCATTGTTGTTTACGTTGATGATTAGAACATTATTGGGACTCTTGGAGAGCTTATACAAACTGCGGTAACATTGTTGAAAGATGAATTTGAAATGAAAGATTTAGGAAAAACAAAATTTTGCCTTGGCCTACAAATTGAACATTTGAGTGGATGGATTTTAGTTCATCGATGCCGCTTATATTGAGAAGGTATTAAAACGTATTAATATGGATAAATCTCATCCAATGAGTTCTCCCATGGTTGTTCGATCACTTGATGTGGCAAAAGATCCTTTTCATCCTGAGACAATGGTGAAGAAATTCTTGGTCCCAAGTACCATATCTTAGTGCAATTGTTGCACTAATGTATCAGCTAATTACAAGGCACGACATATCATTCTCTCGTTAATTTACTAGCAAGATATAGTTGTGTTAAAACATGATCAACTCATACAACACATCAGCTCTTCAACCTTCAAATTATGGGTACATTCCATTAATTTACTAGCAAGATATAGTTGTGTTAAAACAGTTGGTGTAAGGGCAGTTAAATAATTTAATGGAATGTACCCATAATTTGAAGGTTGAAGAGCTGCATGACTGCACTGGACCTACTATCATGCTATGGAATAGTTCAAAATATGATCAACTCATACAACACATCCATGTTGTTGAGCTCTCCGAAGATGTGAAGCGCATCACTATCTAGTAAGCACCTTCAGTCTTGTGTTTGCCTGTGAATTTGAAGAGATGGTAAAATGGTCAGAATTGTGGTTTCTTGACAATCAACCCTCATACATATATATATCTCCTTTGTTTTGGCTTTTTGTTTTTTGGGTTAGAATACGCGCTTCCAAAGCAAAATTAAATGTATGCATGACTTATGGAAATGTGAGTCTCGTACTTGTAAAGTTGCACACTTCTGTTTGTGGATGTGGGGGCATCGTTGTAATTGTACTATATTCTTGGATATTATGATACACCAAATTCGCATTCAGACATTGTCCTGTTCATTGGTGGTATTAGAATAAGTATTGGAATATAAAGCTCAGACTTGTATCATTTGGATTGAAATAGCTTAATAATATTGAAATTTTGTTTTACCCTTTGATTTTTAAGCCACAATTTTGTTAGTGTTCTCCGACAAGGGCGGACACTTATCATGATTCATATACAAAAACGAGGATTGAGTCTCTTGTGAGACGGTCTCACAAATTTAAATCATGAGACATATCCTCAATAGCAAAACCCGAATCTATACCCAACCCTACCCCCCAAAAAATGACTGTTCTCCCCTTCTTTCTCTCTCGTTGACAATTTGCTATTCTGTTCTCCCTCATGATAAGGAACATTCCCACTTTTATGACAATCTAATTCTTGTTGATATCCACATGCTTGAAGGCTTTGTTCCACTCTTTTAAAGCAGTTCATGTTTTAAGAATTTGTAGTAAGTTAGCACATGATTTAACAAAGAGTAAGTCTCATGTGAGACCGTTTCATGGATTTAAATTTATGAGACAAATCCAAATTATTTAACAAATCAAAGAAAGTCAAATCCAAATTTAAATAAATTAGCTAGTATAGGCCATTTTAGGATCCGTATCATGAAATTAAATCCGTGAGAACGTGTTATATGAGTTTTTGTCTTTAACGAAATGAGCTATGACTTCTTATGAAGATGTTGGATTGCTTAAAAAATAGAAGATGCAAAGGACTTAGGAATTACGTTGTGGAATTTGGGAAAATTGATTTGAATTTGGCACTGCGTAGAGTGACACAATTGAGGGGAACTACATGCTAATATTTTTCAGGGGATCACTAATAGTTTTGAGGAGAAAATTAATCTATTAAGGGGAAATACTAATACTTTTCAGGGAAAAACTAATACTTTTCAGAGGAACTACTAATATTTTTCATATAAAAACTAATAATTTTAGGGTAACTACAAAATACTTTTTAGAGGAAAAAACTAATACATTTCAGAAAACCTATTAATACTTTTTCACATAAAACTATAATATTTTTCGAGAAAAACCTAATACTATTCGAGTCCAAAATGATACTATATCAACGCCTAAATATTACAAAACTGTCTCCATAATATTACAAAAATATCACCGCCTATGCAAATGGGTCTGGGTGTAGGATCCATCTTACGGATTTTGACCCTTAAGACTGTCCTATATGAGTTTTTGCCAAGGAGTATGGAATTTCAATACATTCATTTTCTTTTTTCTTTTTTAACATCTTTTTATGATAGCCAGTCTAGTAAGTAGTTCACATTCGGACACCTAAACCCCCACAGATAAAAACAGAGGACGGAGCAGGCCCACACGGCCGGACCGTGTGAAGTCACACGACCGTGTGGGAATGGGAATGCATCGCACCACTGGACCATGTCATCTCACACGGGCGTGCGATCGAAGGCTAAAGACAACACCACACGGCCAGGCCGTGTGGGACTCTGTTTTGACAAGTTTTTCAGAGTTTGCTTCCCGTTCCAACTCTACAAGTGATCTCTCCAAGCATCTATAAAAGGGACCCAAGGCTTGAACGAAAAGACATCACTTCATACAGAGAACACACGTCAAATAACACATGAACGAAGGAATCAAAGAGCTTGTGGGAGCAAAAGGCTAGGTCGCGAAGAATACCACAAGGCTTTCGCATCTAGGGAGCACAAGAGCTTCGAGGGCTTGGAAGGGGAATCCATCCTGACAAGAAGGGGTTTTCTTTCTATGCCTAAGAACTCTTGTCTATGCTTAAATGATGTCTTAATATTGATTCGAATTTGTCTATGAGTTTGTAATCAATATTTGGCATATCTTTCGGATCTTAGGGGCATAATCGAAAATGTTGATTCATGTTAAATATGATTATTTGTTTTCATAATTAATTCATGTTTTCTATTTTATGAATTCGAGTGCTTATTTATAATTATTTTTTATCTGATCAATAATTTGCATGTCATACTTCTAGTCCATAATCCGGGAGGTGAGTTCTAGTAAGACGAAAATCGAATTCAGACATAAATAGAGTAATGTATCGGGAGACTACTTCTATTTGTGGGGAGTACTTCAATTCAAAGATCTGTTGGGAGTTAATAATAGTTGTGATATATCAGGAGACCTCAATTATTATTAATCTACTATTTATGCGCCACCCAGGAGGGAGAATAAACTATTTTAGGAATTGAACCCATAGAATTGCATGAATTGGTTTTTAAAACTTTAATTACACTTAATATTGAAGAAACATGTTGAGATTATGTGCCTAAGGTTGCTCCTATAGATGGTGAAAATACTTGTGGGGTTCAAAAATTTATTTTATTTCTTTTTCTTTATTTTTTATTTTCGTTAGTTAAAATAACTTGATTTTCGGTCGCTTCAATAAAATTGGAATACGATGTTATTATAGTGTAAGTGTTTCGAATATCAATCCTTGAGGAATACGACCTTGCTCGCCATTATTCTATAAACTACAATGTACACTTGCAGTTGTATGGACCAAATATTTTTGGCGAACAAGTTTTTGGCGCCGTTCTTAGGATTGATTAGATTCTACTTAGATATAGAAATAAGTAGTTCAATCTTAATTGAAGCATATTTTTTTTTATTTTTTTTTAAATTTTCAAAATAGTCGAATTTATTTTATTATTTTATTAGGTTCTAGCATTGTTTTTGTTAAGTGCAGATTGTGCATGATCACACGTTCCAGATCGACCCAGCCAATACCCATTGATTTGGAAATTGAAAAGATAGCGAAGCAACTAAGGAAAAGAGCTAAAACAATGGCGGATGGACTAATCCAAACGCAGTGGACAACAGAAACAATGAGGAGTGCCCACCAGAGGCCGGCATCCAGGACAGAATTGTGGAAAGGCCCGCGAGAAGGGCAGTTAAGAATTACTTCCAGCCGGAGGTAAGTCAAACTTATGGGGGTGTGACCCATATGCCAATCAATGCAAACAATTTTGAACTAAAACTGGCATTGATCCAAATGGTATCACAAAACCAATTTGGGGTAAAGCCGTTAAGGATCCAAACGCACATCTAGCGCACTTTTTAGAAATTTGCGATACAGATAAAATGAATGGTGTTTCTTAGGATATCATTTGATGCCGCCTTTTCGCATTCTCTCTACGCGATAAGGCCAAGGGATGGTTATGCTCTTTAACACTACCAGCCGCAAATTGGGCAGAAATAAGTTAGCGGTTTCTAGCCAAGTACTTTCCCCCCAGTAAAATGCTGCAACTGAAGTCTGAGATCGCCCAATTTAGGCAATTAGATGTTGAGCCACTATACGAAGCATGGGATAGATTCAGGGAATTGTTAAGGAAGTGCCTTCAATACGGATATCCCGACTACCAACATGTTCAGTACTTCTATAATGGTTTGAGTGGGCAACACAAGAACAATTATAGATGCTGCATCTAGAGGTGCACTACTAGGGAAATATCCTGAGGAGACACTAGAATTGTTAGAGGAGATGGCGAACAACAGTTACCAATGGCCATTCGAGAGGTCTACTATCCGACGAGTGGCAGAAGTTCAGGATGAGAAGGTCGACATGCTCACAAAATAGGTATACGTCTGAATATGAATCGGACACGAGCGCGAAAGTGACTCCAAGAGATCCCCGATGTTGTTGAGGAAGAAGCAAACTTTTTGGGTCAACAAAGGAACTTCAACAACAATTACAGAAATAATCAGATACCTAACTACTACCATCCAGGGTTGTGAAACCATGAAAATTTCTCTTATGCTAACAATAAAAATATTTTGCAGCCACCTCAGGGATATAACGTGGGTAATCAAGGCAGAGCGGAGTCAAGTGAAAAGAAAGCATCTGTTGAAGAGATGCTATCCTCATTTATCGGAGAGACAAGGGCAAAACTTAACAAAGATGAAGCCAAGATAGACAGGATAGAAGAACATGTCACTCAGCTAAACACAAACGTAAACGCACGACTGAAATCTCCGGAAACACAAGTAGCCCAGATCGCAATTGTTGTGGGAGGCCAGCATCAAAAAGGCAAATTCCCAAGCGATACTGAGCTGAATCCGCGGGAGCAATGCAACGCCATTCGTCTGGTGAATGGCATTGAGAGTCCACAGATTTCAAATAAAAAGTTTGGCAAAGTGATTAGAAATCTGAAGTTTGGCTGAAGACGTAAAACATAGCGTTGTATGGGAGGCAACCCAATTTATTTCTTATTTCCGTACATTTTTATCGCCTTCAATTTTAATTTCAATTTTAATTTGTTTATTAACTTAATTTTTAGTTTTGTTTAGTTTTCTTGAGTTGTTGTGTAGGAGACGTCACGGTAAATTCTCGGGTATCAAAAAATAAAAGAGTATGGAACCAAACCCACACGGGCGTGTGAGATCACACGACCAGGCCGTGCGAGAGACCGAACTACCCAGCATCACACGGCCGTGTGAAGAAAGGCCACGGACAGACGCATCAGACATAACGCCTAGGGCCACACGGTCGTGTGGCCCAAACACAAAAAAATAGGCAGATTCAAATAACCTCTATTTTAACCCCAAATTATTATTTTTTCTCACACTTTTTCCTACAGAAACCCTAACCCACAAAAATTCTCTCCCTAAATACTCAAACTACTCTCCAAATCTCTCCAAATTCACCTCTAATCTCAAATTAAAATCACAAATCCTTCACCCTCTCAAGAAACCCACCACTAAATACCTTCAAATTCCAACTTCACCAAGTTCTACACCAAGTTTGGGGGTACTCCAAAAAAACTCCAAAATTTCAGATTTTTCTCTTCCAAACCTTGAAATTCATGGCTTCTAGGGATGAAAGAGGAACTAGGAGAAATACGAGAAGAAGGAGGGAGCCGACTCCGAAGCTCAAACCCGAGCTTCAACCAATTTTCAACCCCGAGGAGCCCGAAGCTTCAAATGTAATCTTGTCAAACGAAACCCACCGGGCTAGATGGATGATACTCTACTTTCGTCCATGGATTAATACGAGGTATCCCGGTGAACCTACTCTTACAAATTTAGGTTTATTGGAAGATTTTAGAGCTTTGTGTGGTAGAATTGATTGGCACAAATTTTTAAATGGGCATTGGGCTACTTATTCTGTTATTAACTTGAATTTTTAAGTATCTTTGAACTGGTGGTGCGAAAAAGAAATTTGATGAGAGTTAGGTTTCGCTTGGGGAATGAACAAAGGGAACTAACAATTGATGATTTAAATGAGATTTACAAAACTCCGGCGTATGGGGTGGAGGAGCACGAGGAGTTCGATAAGGATAGGTTTTGAAAGAAGATAATTGGGAAATGAATCTACACGCTAGGCACTTCAAAGGCGTCTAGTATTCAAAACCCGATATTTCGATATGTTCAACGAGTCTTAGCTGAAATCATTTTTGTGAGGGAGGAGAGTAGGGGGGCGTTGAGGGTAGATGAATTATTTATCATTTGGTGTATGGCATCAGGGACTGAAGTGGTGCTAAACATCGGGGCTATGATAGCCCGACAATTTGATAGGATTAGCAAAAGTGAGAGGGGTGGAATTTGCATCGGGGGAATGATTACCCCTATTGTGAATATTTCAACATTAATTTGGAGGGGTTTGCGGAGGCCCTCGGCCTAAATTAATTGATTTGAATGTTCTAACTGCTATGAAGACGATAAAATTTGATGGGCGTGACTACTGGCTCATTCAAGCAGATAGAACAACAGTTAAGCTTCCCAACCCCGAAGCCACATCCACTAGAAATTGGGGTAACTGGTTGCTTAGAGAGGTAGAGGCGGCTGCTGCTCAAGAAAAGCAGGGTGAGCCAATGTGGGAGACGTCGGAATCCTCTCGACAAGGGGGAAACCGACCATTTACTATGAGTGAGAGGCTCGAAAGGGTAAAAGCTGATGTGGGGAAATTGATAGATGACACATATCAGTTGACAGCCACCGCTGATGAGTATCACCAGGAGTACTTACAACGTTTCGATGCCATCACCCAACAACAACAGCATATGTATGAGATGATGTCTCATATGGATCAGTGGCACATCTCACAATGCCACTACTATCCACCTCCATCACCACAGTGATCTATGTAAGTACTTATTACGCATTCCTCTTTCTTTTGATAATTTCCTTATATGTTCGGGACGAAACATATCTTAAGTTTGGGGGGGTTGTCAAGAATGCGTAATTTAGTACTTTCTTGCATTCTGCATTGCATTTAGGACTGCATGTAGAGCACTTTGCATTAATATTTTTGGGAAAAAATTGCGATTTTTAGTTTATTTTTTTGATTTTTTTTGTTTTAGCACGTTTACCGCTTTATCACGTTTAATTGCTTTTGTGTGTGGTTTTAATTCAGTTTTTATGCCCAACTCCCGTATGATTTTACTATGAATATTTTATGGAATGAGATAACATACTTGTGGGAATAATGTGGTAGATTGTTAAGAGGAAAGTTATTTATTTACTTGGCATTTATAAAGAAAATTGGGTATTTGAGCATGTTGCGAAAAATAAGTCTGTGAGCTTTTGTGCCTTAAACTGCTTTATATTATGTAGACTTATTTTTTCTTGAGAACTTGCTCTGGTATCTTCATTGAAGCCATGTGTGTGTGCAATTTTTGAAAATGATCTAAGGCCATCTTTGTTTAGCCTACTTAGCCTAAAAAAAGCCTACCTATGAACTCATCATTCACTAGTTAACCAATTTTGAGCCAAAATTTTTATTATGAGCCACATTGATCTTTAAAATTTAAACATGATTTTATCCCTGAAATTTTTGAGCATATAGAAAACGAATAAGTTTGGGGGAGAAGTGGCAAAAATTTATGAAAAAAGAGAGAAAGTTGGCAAAAGAAAAAGGGATAAGCAGTATCTGGGTAAATGAAAAAATACATGAAGCTCGAAAAAAAAGAAAATCTCTGGAAAGAAAATAGAGAAAATCGAGCAAAGTAAAAGAAAATTCTGAAAATTATGAAAAAAAAAGAGCTGGAGTCTAAAGAAAAAGAAAAAAAAGCAAAAGGCCTAAGAATGAAAAAAGGAGAAATGAGGATGGAATTGAGTTGAAAAAGAAAACTGATATTATGTTGAATTTGGGTTGGTGAATTGCAAGTCTGTATGCTTAAATTATATTTGCTCAAGTTAAGTCACTTAATCCAAATTTTTCTACCCTTACCAAAGAGCCTATACTACAACCTAATAAAAAGTCATTTTTTATTCTTAAATTTCGCACACAAAAGTAGTAGAGATGTTAGACGATTTGCAAGCCTATGGTAGTTCTACTTTCACTGAATTGAATTTGAGCGTAAACACTTACCATACACTTTTGAGAGTAGAGTGATACTCTATTTACTTGTGAGTCGTGATGTCAAGTACCCGAGAGAGTATTAAATTATGCCGAGTTTATGAATAATGACTTCTTGATGATGAATTACATGGTTTCTTTGAGTATGAAGCCAAATGCTATTTAATGTTCATAGTGTTCTTGGGTGTTCGTTCGTTTTACCCCTTGTATTATTTTTCTAAATTTGCTCGAGGACGAGTAATGCTTTAAGTTTGGGGGATTTTAATGTGTGTAAAATATACGTGCATTTTGGGGCTTAAAATGATATATAATTGATACCTTTGCATGCATATTTACTATGTTTTTACTTGGTTTCCTTAAAAGAGCATGATACTGCGTGTTCTTGTAATTCTTGCAGGAAACGGAGCTTAAAATGAAGAAATATCAGTTGGAATGCCCGACTAAGATTGACGAATGCGAAGAGAAGATCAAAACGACGAAAAAAATGGACAAAAATACTTCACACAAATGATCAGGCGTGTGGTGTCACACTACGGCCGTGTGGAAGTGCCGGTGTGAAATCACACAACCGTGTGAAGTTGGATAAAAACAGAGGACGGAGCAGGCCCACAAGGCCGGGCCGTTTGAAGTCACACGACCGTGTGGGAATGGGAATGCATCGCACCATTGGACCGTGTCATCTCACACGGGCGTGCGACCGAAGGTTGAAGACAACACCACACGGCCGTGTGGTGCCACACGGCCAGGCCATGTGGGACTCTGTTTTGACGCGTTTTTCAGAGTTTGCTTCCCGTTCCAACTCTACAAGTGATCTCTCCAAGCATCTATAAAAGGGACCCAAGGCTTGCACGAAAAGACATCACTTCATACAGAGAAAACACATCAAATAACACATGAACATTGGAATCGAAGAGCTTCTGGGAGCAAAAGACTAGGTCGCGAAGAACACCACAAGGCTTTCACATCTAGGGAGCACAAGAGCTTCGAGGGCTTGGAAGGGGAATCCATCCTGACAAGAAGCGGTTTTATTTCTATGTCTAAGAACTCTTGTCTGTGCTTAAACGATATCTTAATATTGATTCGAATTTGTCTATGAGTTTGTAGTCAATGTTCGGCATATCTTTCGGTTCTTAGGGGCATAATTGAAACTGTGGATTCATGTTAAATATGATTATTTGTTTTCTTAATTAATTCATGCTTTCTGTTTTATGAATTCGAGTGCTTATTTATAATTATTTTTTATCTGACCAATAATTTGAATGTCATACTTCTAGTCCATAATCCGGGAGGTGGTGAGTTCTAGTAAGACGATAATCGAATTAAGACATAAATAGAGTAATGTATCGGGAGACTACTTCTATTTGTGGGGAGTACTTCAATTCAAAGATCTTTGGGGAGTTAATAATAGTTGTGATGGATCGGGATACCTCAATTATATATTATTAATCTACTGTTTATGTGCCACCCGGGAGGGAGAATAAACTATTTTAGGAATTGAACCCATAGAATTGCATGAATTGGTTTTTAAAACTTTAATTGCATTTAATATTGAAGAAAAATGTTGAGATTATGTGCCTAAGGTTGCTCCTATAGATGGTGAAAATACTTGTGGGGTTCGAAAATTTATTTTTATTTCTTTTTCTTTATTTTCGATTTTAGTTAGTTAAAATAACTTGATTTTCGGTTGATTCAATAAAATTGGAATACGATGTTATTATAGCCTAAGTGTTTCGAATATCAATCCTTGAGGAATACGAACTTGCTTGCCATTATTCTATAAACTACATTGTACACTTGCAGTTTTATGAACCAAAATATTTTTGGCGAACAGTTTCTTGGTTGTTTCTATGTTGTTTCGAAACTTTTACTTATTTTTATGATCTTTTTTGTTCATCTGTTGTTTTGTATATTGTTTCTGAGTTATTTTCTATAGTGTTTTTAATGTTGTTATGATGTTTCTTTATATTTTCCATGTAGTTTTCAATGTTTTAATGCAGTTTTTACCTATTTTGAAACTCTATTTATTGATGTGGTATTTTTTATGTTGTTTTTGAGTTGTTTCTATACTGTTTTTAATGTTGTTATGATGTTCCATTGTTTTCATGCTGCATTCGATGCTTCAATGTATTTTTTTACTTATTTTTAAGTTCTTTTTGTTTATGTGTTTTTTTTTATATATTATTTTGGAATTGTTTCTGTATAGTTTTTAATGTTGTTATGTTGTTTCTTGGTTGTTTCTATGTGATTTCGATGTTTTCAATGAATTAGATCAAAAGTTAAATTATGTTTTTCTATACATGTAATGTTTCTATATTATTTTTAATGTGTTTTGTTTTAATATGTGTTATTTTATGTGTATATTTCTTGATTGTTTATAATATTTCGAATATAAAATTGATTATTTAATTGGCGCAAAAATTGTTTTTTCACTAAAATTTACTAGAAAGATGTACAAAACAACCTTGAAATAACAACGTAAAAAATCTGACAAAATTGGCGGGAGCGTGAAAATGTCCGGAAACAGAGGCGAGAGCGTACAAATGTCCAAAAAAAGGAATTAGAGCGTAAAGATGTCTTTTTTTTCTATAATATTGGATATTTTTGTCCTTATCCCAGAAAAAAAGAAAAACCCAATGAAAAGTATCCTTTTCTGAAAAATGGAAAAACTAAAAAGAGCCCCTTTGAGCCATCGAGGAGGGAAACCCCAAAATTTCAAACCCAGACAAACCCACCGCATTCCACGTATTCTCTCACCAACTACGTCTTCACATTGCTGTATTCCTCTTTAACAGTCGGCCCTATACACCCCCCTTCAAAAAAAATAAAAAATAAAAATAGAGAATAATAAGTCCTAAATTATCATTCTTACATAGAACTCTCCGACGCCGTCAAACAAGCTATCCCCTCTCTATTTTCTTCCAATTTGTCGAAATTAAGGCTTGTATTTGGTGGTCGATGGCGCACGGCGGCGGTGACAGTAATCGGGTCGGGCCGGACTTCAATATACCCGACGAGATACTGTCTATCATACCCACGGACCCGTACGATCAGCTGGATCTGGCCCGTAAGATTACGTCCATGGCAATAGCGTCGCGCGTGACGAAGCTCGAGACGGAGGCGGGAAGGCTCCGCCAGAAGCTCAACGAGAAAGACCAGCTCATTGAAGAGCTCGAGGACAAGGTCTCCCAGCTAGAGGGCGCGTGTCAGGACGCGGAGTTGCGATTGAAAATCACCCGAGAAGATAATGTATTTTTAATTCCATGCAGTTTTCCATTTAGTTTTTCAAAAAAAAAAATTACTTAACTTTTTTTTTTTAAAAAAAAATTCGAAAGTTGGTTGATTAAGGTTCTTTTGACAAAATGAATTGCAGATGAAGATATTGAAGGAGAGAGATTCCTTGGCTTTGACTGCAAAGAAGCTCAGTCGTGATTTGGCCAAGGTAATTTCTCTCTTGAAGTCTACTCCTTTTTTGTTTCTGTTTTTTGTGTGGATAATTGTGAAATATTTTGGTCATATATTTAGTTTATGTTTGATGTACCATTACTAACTGCAGTTATTTGTGCTATGCATATTAGTTTTCTTTTTTTGTGAATGTTGGGCGAACTTTGACCTTATATCTAGAGTGCGTGGATTAAGGTTGCGTCAGATTGGTCCTTAAGTTTGTTTAATATGCTTGAAAAAACAAGACATGTAAAAATAATCATATAGTAATTCAATTTGTTCCATGTTAATGAAGAAAAATAAAATGCTTTTATGCCACACTGTTTGATTCATTCAATCAGTAATTAAGACTTCTGATTTTCTTAACAATTATGACTTTCGTCGCAGGACAATAAGATGTTCCATATATGTGACTTCATGATCGATCTCCAGTTCATGTCTACTTTTGCTGGTCAGAATTGATGAATGCATGTTAAAGTCTTTTGTTGCACTTATATGTTATAGGCTTATAGCCCAATTTTTTTCAGTATCCAGTAGTAGTATTTTTATGGCAAGTTGTAGTTTGGTCAATACAATTTGCTTTGCAGCGCGCGCTCTTCTCTTGCTGTTTCGTAATGATTTTAGTTTGTTGGTGTCATACTTGAGGGAATATCTAACTTCTGCTCTTTTGACAGCTCGAGACATTTAAGAGGCAATTGATGCAGTCATTGAATGAAGAAAATTCACCAGTATGGTTCACACGGCAACTTTTCTTGTTCTAGTTGAATTTGTTGCTTCTCTGCATAATAGGGGAATGATTTTTTTCAGTCCTGTAACTTGGATTACTTGGAGATTTACTCCTCTAAGTTGTCACCTTTAAATCTTGGTCCAATATATTTCAAAAATTTGGACATTTAGTTCTATTTTGACCAGAATTGTGTAATTTTACTGTAATTGCTAACTCGGACTGACATGTGCAAATGTGTCTAAGAAATTTAGAGATTTTGGTAATTTGGCGCAAAAATTGACACGTCAAATCATCAAATAATTGACACTCAAAATTAATTTGGGGATTTTAATGTTTTGATGGAATTTTTTGCGTCAAATCACCAAAATCCCCAATTTTTTTGACATGTTTGCACTTGACCGGTCATAGTCATCAATTTCCGATAAAATTACACATTTTCGGTTAGAATAGGACTAAATATCCAAAATTTTAAATGAAATTGGACTAAAATTTAAAGGTGACTACTTAGTGGACCAATCACAAAATAGTCCAAGTTATAGGATCAAATAAATTATGTTCCCAGCATAATACCAAGATTGTTGTCGTCTCTTTTAAGTGGTGCATGTTATTTGCTCCGATCTCAAGACTAAACTTTGATTTTATTGCACCAGCAAACAGAAACTGTCGATATTGGCACTTATGACCAAACAGTGCCCAAAGCCTATTCTCTGAGTGGTAATTTTTAAGTTCCAACAATAAATTTTGTGATTGTTACAATTCAGAAGTCGTATCTCTATCTTCTTTTTCCTGTTATCATCCTCAGTTAATTCAATGTTATTTGTGGCTCTATACTTCAGATGAGTCAAACGGCTACACAAAACATCATTCTTACAGTGGATCAACCGACAGTGCAAGCATAAATGACGACGGTACTTGATCCTGAATATAGGTTTCGGTTGATACGCAGCTATTAAAAGGTTGTGATATAAGTAATGATTATATTGATTATTTCCTGGTCACAGTCTCGAAGCAAGGCGGGCAAAATTTTTCTGTCACGTCATATATAACACCCCGTCTCACTCCTACTGGAACTCCTAAAGTGATTTCCACTAGTGTGTCACCAAGAAGGTACTCAGCTGCTGTTTCTCCTCAGAAAACCTCGGGCGCTACTACTCCTACAACTCTGTACGATGGACGTGGATCTCTTTCGTCATGGTACCCATCCAGCCAGCAGTCTTCGGCTGCGAACTCTCCTCCTCGGGCCCGCCCACCGCCAGGTCCATGAATGTTTTAATGATTTTCATTTGATTTTGTACCTGATGGAAATAGTAGTAGTATCTTTGTATTCCATTTGATGTCAACCTTAAGAGATTAATTACATAAACTACCCCTGAGTTTTACCCTAATTACAAAAAAAAACTCAGTTATCTTTCAAAATTACAATACCCTCTTGACATTTTTTTCTATATTATAAATTGCACCCTCAAGATGGGGTTATTTTTTAGGTAGATACAAACTTCAAGGGGGTGTTTGTAATACCTTAAGGGGGGATATTTGTAATTTTGAAAATAATTGGAGTTTATTGTAATTATTCCGAACATCATTGAGTGTGAATCATTGTACGCACCATTAATTTCTGACCTGTCCATTTTTTGACCGTTTTGGTTAAATAAATGTTTTAGGTCGCACTCCTCGAATTGATGGAAAGGAGTTCTTCCGTCAAGCCAGGTGAGTTTGACATTTTCTGTCCTAATGATGGTATGACCGATATGCTGAAAATTTTCCAATGGTTGCTTCACCTTAAGATTGGGGGTTTTATATTGTTAAAATTGCAGGAGTCGTCTATCACTTGAGCAATTCAGTGCGTTTCTGTCAAATATAAAGGAATTAAATGCACAAAGGCAAACTCGTGAGGTGATTGACAAATTCCTGTAACATTCTATGTTAAAGTGCCAACCAATTATGTTTCTGTCCGAAACGCTTGTACACCTATTATTTTTTGTTCTCTTACTCATTGGTTTTCACACTTTCAGGATACTTTGAGAAAAGCAGAAGAGATTTTTGGGATGGACAATAAAGATCTCTATATATCATTTCAAGGGTTGCTAAACCGCAGCGTGCACTAGAAGTGCTGTTACAGGCAAAGTTCGTGCTTCTGTCTGTCATTTAAATTTTCTCTTAGACTTGCACGGTGTGTGCTTGATTCTTTTCCCTTTCCTCGGGAAAATATGTAGTCCCATTAAGCAGGGTAATTGGAGCACTGCTATTCCTTCTAGTAATTGCTTGCAAAAATGTTTCAAGATTTGTACAAGTGCTATCACTAGGACTTGATTTAACAATCTGACTAGCAAATGAGAGCATATTCTTGCACAGACAAACCTCTGTATTTTCTATTTTGTGTAAGGACACATGTAAATAATGGCATTTTTAGTGTTGCTTAGAGCTTTCCAGAAATATTGGCGCTTGCACTTGATGTTTCTCTATTTCCATTTTGAATGTCTTCTCTTTTGTTAATCTGCCATTTTTGCTGTAATAAAAGATATTTAGATGATCCTCAGCAACACGTATGTCTGGAATATAGCATGCTCACTATTACTGCATTTCCTGCTGCTCGACATCTTATTTGATCGAAATGGCTTGCCGTTTGTATTATTTAAACTTGTTCCTACAAGGAAAGCTTGAGAACTTAAAGGCTTCTGTTTGTCGAGCAATTTCTGCAGTATATTGTACTTGTTGATCAGAAGGCATGATCCAACAGTCCAGACCAAATGATGCACATGTTCTGAAAGGACATCGAATTTCTATATAAACAAACCCCTGGGATGTTCATTTTCATTCTAGAAATTCTGCATTCAGCATATTGTCTCATTCTCTTCTTTTTCTGTATTTCAAAAGTTCTAAAAAACAGTTATGTTCGCTGTAAGTTTGACTTTTGCAAGTGCTGCTAAGTCGAACTTGAAAGTCGTATCTTAGAGACGATTTCCCGAATAATTAGCACTTGTGTACATGACAATTTCGTCTTGCGGATAGGGAATCTACTTATCTCTTCGACTTAAGTATCTATTGTAAAATTATTGTGTGGCCCACGTGCAAATAATTAAGGATTTAATTATTTAAATAATGAGTTTAAATATTTAATTAATGGTTTAAATAATTAAGTTATCAGATAAGTTTTAAATTGGACAGTTAAGAGGTGGTTTCTGTTCCACCTCTACGGCTCTACACACGTTGATAGAACGTGTTTGAGAACGTTTCTGCCAGAACAGTTATTGGCAGATAACTGCTCAAGAAACCGGTTCTCTCTCTGCCTATAATAGAACTCAATCAGAATTGGAAAATCTATCACAAAAGAAATTACGTTTTGTGGGATTAACGAAGGCCAGGAGAGAGAAAGCGGTTTCTTCCATCTTCAACAAAGAAAGACATGGCTGCTCAAGGATAATATCCTAATTACGATTTAATTGTGAAAATCATGAAGTTCAAGATCCAGGATTAAATTTATGTTTTCGTTATGTCTGAAAATTTTATGCTTACATCTATCCCGTTATTCTGTTCATTTTTCGAGAAAACCAAACACCGCAAACAACATTATTTCATTGGATAATTTGAGAATCCTTATAGTTATTGCGGCACCTCAAGGATAAAACTAACTTACCCGAGTTTGGTTAAGAATTTTTCATATGGTTTGTGAAAGCTTGTTGTGAAAATGATATTCGCAGTTCAAGTTGAATAAGCTTTTGAAGTGGTCTGCAAAGCAGGTTTGATTTCTCCTGTTTCTTCTCCATATCGGTTTCTTTTCGATATGGGAGTTTATAATTAAGTCCATTTTAAGTTTTAATATTTTTTTTTAAACTTTTTTAAGACAAATTGCTAAAACCTTTTTATGATAATTTTTTTAATTTTTTTAAAGTCCCAAATGCAGTTTCGTGCACTTTTTTTTTTTTTTTTCTTAAGGGGGCTTCTTTTCTTTGCCTATGAGTTTCTTAGACCAAAAATGAGACACTGGAAGAATGGGTTGGGTCTTCCAATACTTGAGACAATTTGCGAAAGAGAATATTTTAGTTTCCCCTTGGAGTGTTCATCGAATCGAATTCCGAATTCTCCGATTTCCTCAAATCGAATTAATCGAATGGAAATTTTGAAACCTCAATTCGAAATTTGATCCTAATTGGATTTGTCAATTTTCGAACCGGATTCGAGTCAATCCAAAAATCCAAATTTTTCGATAAACCGTGCATGATTCGGATTCAGACATGTATTTTTCGGATACAAAGACCATATTTTCAAGAAAATTTCATCTTTTTAACAAAAGAGTCGTATAATGAAACCAATTTATAAACCAACCATATAAACAATCAAAAACAATTTAAAGATATCACAAAAACTAAATTTCTAAGATTGAAATCTCTTAAAATAAAAAATATACTGTTTTGTTTTTGGAAGAAAAAAAAATATAATTTTCTTCTAAGTTTAAATATATCATAAGATGTTATAAAAACTAAATAAAAATCCTTGAAACTTAGAAATGAGATTGAATTGTGAAACTAGCTATGATCAATGCTATAATTCTACTGCAACAATTTTATTATAATAACATGTGAAGCTATACAAATGTTATTTATACATCATTCCTCGAATCGAATTAATCGAATGGAAATTTTGAAACCTCAATTCGAAATTTGATCCTAATTGGATTTGTCGATTTTCGAACCGGATTCGAGTCAATCCAAAAATCCAAATTTTTCGATAAACCGTGCATGATTCGGATTCAGACATGTATTTTTCGGATACAAAGACCATATTTTCAAGAAAATTTCATCTTTTTAACAAAAGAGTCGTATAATGAAACCAATTTATAAACCAACCATATAAACAATCAAAATTATATTGTTACGTTAAAGATATCACAAAAACTAAATATTTCTAAGATTGAAATCTCTTAAAATAAAAAATATACTGTTTTGTTTTTGGAAGAAAAAAAATATAATTTTCTTCTAAGTTTAAATATATCACAAGATGTTATAAAAACTAAATAAAAATCCTTGAAACTTAGAAATGAGATTGAATTGTGAAACTAGCTATGATCAATGCTATAATTCTACTGCAACAATTTTATTATAATAACATGTGAAGCTATACAAATGTTATTTATACATCAACTAATTATATTATTTCGATTTGCATATGCAATATTGTATAATATTTACAATATTTAATATATAAATTAAATTTGAATTATAATTGAGTTCGAATCAGTCACGAATTAGAATTGAAATTCGAATACGAATCGATAATCGAATCGATTTTACTCGAATTTCACCTGAATTAGGATTTTCGAATAGAATTCAAAAAAAAGTCACCAATTCGTTATTCGATTCGAATATTCACATTCGATATTCGAGTTGATTCGAGATTCGAAATTCAAAAATCCTAATTCGAAATTGAGATTTGAGTTCGAGTCGAATCGAATTTCGGATTGATTCGAAAAATGAACACCCCTAATTTCTCCTAATAAAAAAGAGGTGTAGCACTGGGGTTTGCAGTGGTGGAGGGCTTCAATTGATTGAAACAAAAAGAGGGATTCTAATTGCATAATCATATTTACTTTTCTGAGGGGAGAAAGGAATAAATAAAGTGGAGGGTTTTTTTTAATCCCAAAATTATTATAAAAAGTTTTCACTAACTTTTTCTATTTTGTAGAAGGTTTCCTTCCTTTACATTCCATGAGCATTCTTAGAATATAAATATTTAGATATTTTCAGTCAGTTGTATGAAGTATTTGGATAAAATAATAAGGTCCTGGTAAAGTTTGTTTTGTAAATAAAATAGTCAAAGTTAAAAAGTAATGTTATAATGAGATATTTTTTGAACAAAAAACTGGGCACTCTTTACATTTTAAAAAAAAGAATAAACTCTTTAAAAAAATTTGTCAAACAAGTTTTTAGAGCTCATAAACCCTTAAACAACTGATAAAGCGAATATTAAAATTTTATAAGCTCAACTAAACAACTTCTAAATCCTCCGAAGTGGATTAATGATCACATGTCAATTTGTTTCTCAATATTTCACTAGAACACAAGTGACATAAGATAACACCCAAAAAATATTACCTAATAGTCATAAAATGTTATTATAGACATTAAATAGCATTTTTTGTAGTGATGCACTTGCCCGTGCTAACTATAGTATAAGGTATCACTTTTAATAGCTTTTAGTGACCATGGGCATAGCCAAGGGGAGTCCGCCCCGGCCCCGCACATACCCCAATTTTTTTTGTCCCATTTTTTCTATGGAAAAAAAATTATATATATAATATTTAAGGGAAAAAATAGTTGTGATAGGGGAAAAAATATTTGGGCTTGGGGTAATCAGGCGGCTGACTACGCCCCCTGTTAGTGACACTATTGTGTTACATTAAGTTCTCTATTTGTATCACTTTGAAAGAACACTTTCAAAATGTTGGATATGAATGTACATATGAATTTTATGTAGCACTTTTTGCAGCACTTTGTCTTTTTGCCCCAAATAGCTTCGAACCTGACACCTGTTATGTGTGGAGGTGGCAATTTGCCACTAAGCTAAGTTGATTTTTATTACAACTTTTGCATCGTTTTATACACACACACATATTAAAATTATATTATATAGTTTATGTAGTAAAGTTTATATTATATAATATATGTATTAAAATTTTTTATTATACACTATATATATTAAAATTTATATTATATAGTATATATATTAAAAATCATATTATATTATATATTAAAGAAATAATAAAAAAAAATAAAAAAAAATATAAAACAAAATTATCGACTGAATAATTTTCCATCTATAAAAATTTAAAAAAACAAAAAATAAATTAATATTCCAATGGATTAAACAGTAAAAAACAAAGTTAATAAATAAGTAATGAAAAATTTTTACAGACAGAAAAAATTCTTAAGTAATTACCGACATCATCAATTTTTATTGGTAAATATTTTCTAGAAATAAGTAAAAAAATAAAATAAAAAAGGATACCGGTGAAATTAGTTTCCATCGGTAAAAATTTAAAAAATTAATAATAATAATAATAATAGTAATATAATTTATACGTACGGATTTTACGCAGTATTAAGATGAAATTAATGACCTCCGTAAAAAAATAAAAATATAAAATAAAATTAAAAAGACATTATAAAAAGGAAACAAAATTTCAATAAAAAGATAGTACATGCCGTCTATAATTTTTATGTTTAGTAACTACTTTTGTCTTCACCTATTTTGTGATATCGATTAATTAAATAAATTATTGTCATTATTTAATGAAAGCGATGTAATTTTGTGTTACCAAAATATAGCCAAAAAAGTGTTACAATTAATATAATGCAATATTTGTTAAAGTATTATATTTTAGATGATTTATAAATTTTATTGTATTATTGTTGTTGAATTACTTCAAAGTTTAAAAATCATTTATAGACTTTATAGTTATGTATTATGGGAATTATATATAAAATTGGATATATTTTTAAGATTCTGCCTAGGTCCCGCCTACTCCCCGCCTAGGTCTCCTAGGTGCTAGGCCCTTGCCCGCCACCCGACTAGCGTCTAGCGCTTTTTAGAATACTAGTTATATATCGATAAAGTCCTGCAAAATGCTACATAAAATTATACTGTAAAAAGTACAAACACGTGTTACATAATGTGTCTAATGTAAAAATTACTACAATTTTGTGTTACATAATGTCATTTATGTTGTAGTTTTTGGAAATGTTTGTGCTGTGGAGATTACACGAACTGGTTAACTACCATTTGAGGAAAAGTGATTAAAGTATGCATTTGGGACTTATTGATCAAGTATATATATAGCCGTATTGTTTGTAGCTGATGCTGTTTTTAGTGCAGATCACTCCAAGTTAGAGTTTCTGAATAAATCCAAATTTTCTTCTTTTCAGGCGGGAATTCTTCCAAGTCTTCTTCTCCGGTAGCTGGATATCATCTACTCGGAAGTTTCCTGTACACAGACACGTTAGACGGGCCCCGGGATTGTCAAAGGGAGACCTCTCTGACGCTCAAGTCAGCAAGATGATCGAGAGAGAATGTAAGACAATAACTGAATAATGCATAATGATTAAGTGAGGTTATGAGAGAGATAACTTACAAATGAAGAGCTGAGACCTTTATATACCTGGGTGATAGGCTTTATGGGCCATGTAGGAGAAAATGACCCGTGGGCCAGTCCCGGACTCCTTTGAGTCAAGTTATTCCATCTGTAGCCCATTGATTATTGTCAAAATTAATAATATTATTTCAATATATAAACTGAATTATATATTAAATATTAAATGACATTTTTCTCCCCAATATAAGCCCCTAGCTCGTGTCATGAGAATAGAGCGATCATGGAAGCTAAACCAATACTGTGTTTGGCTTGTCTTGAGATTCCTTGACCATTCTTACATAAGGACACACTTAGGAGGAGAGCTTTGACCATGTTCTCCAAAGATAATATTTTCTCTCTCTACTCTTTAATTTTGATTTTTTTTGCTTGGTAGAACACTTAGTGAATTTTTTTTTTAAAAATTAAGGAGAGTGCCATGGAGAGTTTTAGAGAGGAGTGGAGTACATCGAGTGAGGATAGTCGAGATGAGGGCCTGAGAGTTGAGATAGGTCGCTCCGGGGCGCCGCCCCAGAGCGGGCAAGGGCGCTTAGGCAGGGCGTGCTCAAGGGCGCCCCCGGTGGGCGGCTCAAGCCCCCGATCCATTATTCCTTTCTTATTTCTACGTCTTCTCCAGAGTTTTCCCATATTTCGGGTCGGATTTCTGATTTCGGTCTTTCTTCATTTTTTCTCAGGGGGTGGGGCATCACCGGCCGGTTAGTCTTTGGTTCTGTTATTCCATTTCCACCTTTACCCATGGGCTTCGATATTCCCTCTCTAGCTCCGGAGTTATGTTATGATGGTGAGGGAAAAATAGAACTTTAGTCAGATTCGTGCCCGAGTGATGAGGTTCCCGAGGAGGAATCTGAGAGGGATAGTCTGGAAGTGGTCCATCGGCCCAAGTACCAACATAGGTCTCCACCTGTATGTCGTGCAACTGTTCCGGGAGAGTTAGTCAGCAAAGTTTCTCCATGGTGACTTTGTAGATTGAGGGAGCAGTTGGGGCTCCCTTTTCGACATTTCATATGTTGGCTCCGGGGTCGGAGAATAGACTTACTCATCTGCCCTAGGGCTTTATTATAGTGTATCTGTCCAACTTCTCCGTTGGTTTTACTCTTCCTCTAGATTATTTTCTTGTGGCGATCCTCATATCGGTGGGAACATGTCAAATGGTTCCCCAGGCTTATGCATGCATACATGGATATGAGTATGCTATGCAGATGTTGAATATGCCCGCCACTGAAGATGGATTCCACTTCCTGTTCTATGTTATGAAGTCTTCGGGAGATACTTTCTTTCATTTCTCTCTCCGCTCCCAATGCAAGTTCCTTACGGGGCTTCCCTCTCCTGGCAGGTTGTGGAATATGATATCTTCTATGCGAGGGATAATGGTTGGGAGCTCCCCTACGAGTGGGTTTTGGAGGTCAAGTCGGAATGGGGTATAGTTGCTTCTCGTAAGGAGATGTCGGAGGTTTATAGATCTAAAGGGTTGTCTGAGAGTCTTCTGAGTGTTAGACATTTCTTGGGTACCCAACATTGTTTGCTTCCTTGTATTGTTCCTCACTTTTACTTGTATATTTGATTGCTTTCTGTTTTATGATATAGTGTCTTGTTTACTTTTCAGGAAATGAGAGTTATAGTATTGCCGAATTGATGGCCTTCAAGAAGGAGAAGGAGAAGGCCAAAGGAAAGTCTGCTGCTGACGGGAGCTCGAACGCATTGCCCCAAGGAGATAGTGAGCGTGGGCCATGTCATTGCCAGCCAGAGGGCGACCGACACCCCAGTTCTCATTTTAGAGATCGTGCTGATGTTGTTCCTGCTCCCCGTCCTCCTTATGGCTCTTGTGGAGGTAAGGGGCAGATGACGGAGCCTGGTGATGTTGCTCACGGGACCATTGGTCCCCGAGTTCTCTTTTTCGGCAGCGTTAATCGTCGCTAAGGGATTCAGTCCTACTGGGACTTCACAGATTCGGGCATGAGATATGCCAACACTAGCGGAGCCTTGTCGTTCGATGATTAGTCCCGCCTTGGATCTCTGTCGTTCAAGGACATTGAGAAGCATCTCTGTGGAGACGTTTCCCGGGTAAGCATAGTAGATACTTTAGTTTCATTCTTCATTCTTGTTTCCTTTCATTTAGTTAGGACTTATGCATATTTTTGGTGTAGATTCTGAACCTTGCGGTGGTATCGAGCCATCGGGGCGAGGTGATGGAGATGGAGAACTACCAACTTCGGGGCGAGGTGAAGAAACTTAAGGAGGGCGCCATTCGTCATGAGGATCAAATGTCTGATTTGTCTAAGAAATATGAACGGACAAAGGCTCAACTCGAGAATGAGGCAAAGACGGGTAAAGTGTTCTTTTAGTCTCCTGTCGGCGCCCAGTTATTGGCTAAGGAGAGGTCCAGCTCAGTGGAGGCCTACAAGGCTTCCTTTATTATCGTCTCGAATTTGATGAGGGAGTCATCGTCCTACTTCGATAAGGCAGTGCGTCATTGCCGGAAGTTTCTACGACAGAGTGGAAAGGCCTCCCACGAGGTGATAGATATCCTGCATTGCAGAATTTCTGATGATGAGGAGGAGGGAAAGATTTATGGCTTACAAGATCTTCCCGAGGAACTCGACGGTACGGGCGGTGGCAATGGAGAGAATACCGGTGGTGCCGATGCTGCAGAGAAGGAGGGAGCCCCCCATGCTTAAGTAGTGATTGTTTATTCCGGCCAAGATGGCCCTTATTTTCAGCCCACATGTTTATGGCTTTTTTTCCTTACTTGGATATTTTTTGTGCTTATTACCCTGAGATGTTTATGTGCCCCCGATGGGCCAGATGATGTTTTGTTGCTCCAATGTTACACTCGTACGTACTCATGCTTTTCTTTATGTATATTCACCTCTTTATGTTTTTCTTGTTATATTTGCACTTGATTTTTTGTTGGTTGGGACTTATTCACATATGGTGTGGAGATGGATCCTCCCTCCTGGGAGAAAGCCTTAGTTCTTCCGGAATGGCCGGAGATGCTTGTACCGATATTAAGGGGTGCCCTTCCGGAGCCCAAACAAGGCACTTTCTGGAACTCGGGGGGCGCTGTCCTAGAGCCCAGAGAGGGTGTCCTTCAGGAGCTCTTCCGGAGTTCTTACTTCATTTATTGCTTTGATTATGTATTGATTCCTTCCACACATGTGTTAGTATTTTTGCCTTCTTTTCATTGTATATCCATGTACTGTATGTTGGTGAGAAAGGAAAATTTACGAGGACCCCGTGAGGAGGCCCCTCCCTTCGGGAGCACCGGATGAGGTTTATTTACGGGGACCCCCATGAGGAGGTCCTTCCCCTCTGGGAGCGCTAAAGGAGGTTTATTTACGAGGACTCCCATGAGGAGGCCCCTCCCTTGCGGGACCGCCAGAGGAGTTTTATATACGAGGACCCCCGTGATGAGACCCCTTCCCCTCGGGAGTGTCGGAGGAGATTTATTTACGAGGACCCCTATGAGGAGGCCTCTCCAATCCGGAAGTGTTAGAGGATGTTTATTTACGAGGACCTCTATGAGGAGGCCTCTTCCCTCCTGAAGCGCCGACGAAGGTTTATTTACGAGGACCCCCCATAAGGAGGCCCCTTGATTGTGAAAATGTTTACACTAAACTGTAAGTGTACAACATAGCTAGTAGATAATGGCGAGCAATGTCGTATTCCTCAGGGATTTAATACGAAATCAGCCGCAGGACCATTCACATGGTCATGTGACTGTTCACACGGGCAGACTGTGCGATTGGTTTTTATCTCTGAAAATCGCTGAAAGTCTTCACATGGTCGTGTGACTTATACAACGTGTGAATTTGCTCCTGGGGTTTTCATGAAAGTTGTAGCCATTTCTCTTAGCTTTCCGTAGGAAGGTTATGGCCAAAATACTAACCCTGCCAGTGCTAAAATCTATTAGCGCGTTTGGATTATTTTAAAAGTAATTCCCTTTTGTTCGACCGTCCATGCTTCTTTCCTTCACCTATTTGCTCGTACTTTGGCACTTGACATATTCTTTGGAAAGTGCTTTCTCTTTTTGTCCAATTTAGCTCTATTTTATGTAAGAATACACAAAGATACGCAGTATCACGCCCAACAAAAAAAGTCAACTAAAACACACTCAATATACATGCAAATGTATCAACTATGCATCCAAATAGGCCTCTAAATGCACATATATTTTACACATATCACCCCTCCCATTCGGGAGCGCCGGATGAGGTTTATTTACTAGACCCCCCCGTGAGGGGGGCCCTTCCCTCTGGGAGCGCCAGGAGGAGATTTGCTGAGGAGAGCGCCCGGATGGTCGTTGACGCAGCCATATTTGGCAATTAACTGCATGCAAGAAATTATAGCAGAATCATGAAAGTAATTTATTCATTATCCGACAATAATAAAGTTTTACGCCCCGCAGGCGGAAATAAATTGCAACAGAAATAAAAATATTTAACGCCTCTGGGGTGGAAATAAACTGAAAACAGATAAAAATACTAAATCCATTGGAGAGCAGGGGAGAACTGGTGTTTGCGGGAGTTAGCGAGGTCGGCGACTCTTAGGGTGGCGTGGCACTCTTACTCTCTGATCAGGGGAGTTTGCTTCATATTCAGAATGGCCACGTAGTGCTTTCGCATAGTCTCGATATGAATCGTGAAGGGATCGACTCGAGACTGGTTCAAGTTGGGTTTCCCTAAGCTCATGTTGCAGTGGGAAGGAGCATCCGTGATAATGAGTTGAGCCATCCTCGCGATGCATTGCATGACGTCTTTGAGCATTTTCTCTCTAGTCCGGGTTCTTGTGTAGGTTGCATAGATCGACATATTCTTGTAGATGACCCTTTCGAATTAGCCATTCAATTTCTTTCCTCAGTTGAAGGCAAGTTTCAGTAGTATTGTCATGACGGAAGTGGCAATAGAGGTTGGACTGAAGTCGCATGGGATTTTCTTTCATATTTCGAGGAGGTTCTATGATTTTTTTGCCTTTGAGCGGTGGCTATCACTTGTGCCAATGGTGCATTTAATGGGATTGATGCTGGCCCACCATTCCTTTTGCTGCGTTGAGGCTGGTTCAAGTCATCCTCTATGGTCTTGTGCTTGTTCTTTCACGGAGACTCCGTGGCTTCATCTGCCCGAACGGGTGCTCTAGTATTGCTTGCGAGTCTCTCCGAAGTGGTGTGAAATTCTTCTTCCAATGGTTCCACAAAATGTTCTCGGGGAGTAACACATTGCTGAATCTTAGTCAAGGTCTCACGATGGGTGTTAGTAACTTCATTCACGGCTTCCACGAGTTGTCACATAAAATCACGTAAAGGTTCCCCCACCTTGCGTCGAAATAGATGCGCAATGGTCGTGGTTTGCCTCATCGGTGGAGAATTGTTGCACAAAAGCCTCAGCAACTTTATGCGCTAATACTATTCAGACTAGCTAGTAATACTTTAAAGCATAACAACTAATAATATTCACAAAACACTAATAATATTGCAAGTAACTGGTAATATATCTCATAACACTTTTCAGTGTAACAACTAATACTATTAAAAGTAACTATAAATACATTTCATAATACTTTAGACCCAAAAGTCTAACACCACCCATATAAAAAACAGAGCTAACAACTTTACTACACAAAAAATCCTAAAACTAACACTAAACACATAAAAACAGAGAGCTCATTACTAATACTTTACATGGTAACAACCAATACTATTCAGACTAACTAGTAATACATTTCAAACAAGATGATTATCACACAGAATGAAGTAAATGTTCACTAACAAAAACACAGAATTCGAAACAAACTAAGATCAACTAAAAACCCTAGATATGAAATGTAAACGAAACTAGGGTTTCGAACTCCACAATTCGAAACAAACTAAAATCAACTAAAAACCTAGATATGAAAACTCGATGAAACTAGAGTTTTAAAGTCCAAAAATCGAAAAAAGTCCAGGCAACTCGATAAAAATCGCACATATTCATTTTATTCTTGGGAGGATAAAAAAATGATCTGTCGCGATAAACTTCCGAACGAAAACCTCCGAATAAATGACCTTTGAGTTCGACCTTCAAATTCCTAAAAGAAAAACCGAAAAAGCTCTGGAAAGAAAATGAGAAAATGATGGTTCAATTTCAGAAAAGGGAGTGGGAGAGACAAGAACAGTTCGTTCAAAAAAAACCGCTGAACTGAAAGTACACAACTAAAATTACACAAAAAAAACCCGCTAAAATGTAAAATTACAAAAACGCCATCGGTCGGGTTGGATCCGTATAACGGGTCAGACCCGTTAGACGGTCTTACTGGAGTTTTTGTGTTCATTTTTTCCAAGCATGTGAAGCAAATAAAAGCATGGATCGTGTTTTGACAGACGGGATTGGATTGGCGACAAAGAAATATATGTGTAGATGAAAAGATTGACAAATCCATGAGCCGCATATCTAGTTCTGCTGGGGTAAGCAAACTAAGGTAAATTGTACGTACTATTTCGGAGGAATATTTCACGGAAAAAGTGTCCATATTCTCTAACAATTGTGTATATATGCTCCAAAAATCTAACATGGGCTTAACATGAATCTCAAGGCAACATGCATGCAGGAACATGATCCTGTTCCCACATTCAAAGATGAGATAAGAAAGATAACTGAATTTCTGGATTTTATGTGTTTCTTTGCAGATTTGTGTTGTTCAAAAAGTTTACTCCGTAGAATCATATTTCCTTTCACAATTTTATACGAGATAGAGCCATGGGGGCATTTACGTCAATCCATTCCGAATTCTCAATTCTATACGTATAAACATTGATCTACAATCTATATATATATATATATATATATATATATATATATATTTTACAGTACTTTAGTCCAGCCCCCTTTTCTGATCAGTTCATTAAAATTTGAAAATTCCAGTCCCCCCCCCCCCCCTAAAATTAGTGCCTAATCACCTTTTTTAGGGCTAAATTTGGGTAAATATGTAATCGAGCACTCACTTTAGAGTAAAATGGTATATATGCATGAGTATTTATAAGCTAAATAAGTTAATTTAGGAGTTTTGAAGATTGAATTACAAAATTCTGCCCTAAAACATGATGTTGACCTTATTGCAATAACATTTTAAAAAGCTTTATTTGGTTAGTTAAAAGATTAAAAAACGAACACATTTTCATTAAAAAAAATTAAAAACCCATTGAGTCCGGCTCAATTAATTTTATACCAGTATGTATAAAAAGTAGAGCAAATTGTGGGAAATACCCACTTGGTATAGGAGAATGACTTTTATGACATGTGAGATAAAAAACTAAGTTTTCTACCCACTTTTGTGGTTCTTTTACCCAAATATCCTTGATACTTGAATACAAAAGCAAAAAGTAGGTGAGTCATATTTCTCTCTCACATAAATATACTTTCTTTATTTTCAGATTTGTAACACAAGTTTTAGTTTTTTAGATTTTTATAAATTCGTTTATTATAAAAAACAAATTTTTGAAAATAATTTTGAGTTTTTATTAATTTATAATTTAAAGATATTTTAAATAAATGAAAAATGTTTTAAAAAAAGTATATAGTTTTTTTTTTAAAAAACAATTTCATATTTAACTTTTTGTAATTTTTTGATTTTAAAATAACTTCGATTATTTTTTTGTTCTTTAAACAAATTATCATGTTTTTTTTTATATTTTAATATTTGGATTTAAAATAATTTTGTGGATTTTTTAACGTTTTTTAAATTTTATTGAAACATGATATGGGCACGATAGGGGTTGGCACGATATGACACGATATGGCACAATTTGGGCACGATATATATATATATATATCTATATATGTATATGTACATGGGGGTTGGCACGATATGACACAATATGCACGATATAGCACGATTTGGTCACGATATGTATATGTACATGGGGGTTGACACGACATAGGCACGATATGGGTACACGATTTTATACATAGGGGTGTGTGTATTTGGGGGAAGTGTACACGATTTTTAATGAAAGCATTAATTGCATCAGTTTCAAATTCAAAATCTTCAAATTAAAGGAGGGGCATTTTGGTCAAATTTCTATATTAGCGAACTGCAAGAAAAAATCAATTTACCTACAGAAAAATTTGTAGGTACTTATTAAGATAACTGTAAATTGTAGGTAAATATCTACCTACATAATCTAAAACCGTTGGTATACCTTTGGTAAATACCTACATTATTTCTATTGGTAAATTTAAAAATTATCGGTTATATATCTATCAGTAATTTGTTGGTATAAATCGAGATAAAATAATATTTTTTATTCTGTAGTAACTGTTTAGTTTAGTAACAAAATTATTTTGTCGGTAAATTATGTCGGTGATCTGGAATCTACTTGTTATCGAGTATCCAAATTGAGTACTGAAGATGGATTAATAATCAAATCATATGAAAAGTCAAGCGGAACAATTCAAATCAAATTAAACAATGTATGTTATTGAGTTTTTACAATTGCAATCATTAATAAGGGCAAGTTTCTTGAGCATATTTATATCTTTGACCATATTCTTTGATTGGATAGGAAAGGAACAAAGTGACTAAGGGAACCGTCCCTAAATCTTTGATTTTACTAAGATGTTTCTGAGGCATGCTTTCTGCGGAGAATAGCTATATATATATATCTATTCCCTGACATGCAATCGCCAGATAATATTCCTAATTCACCTTTTCATCTTTCTCTATGCATAAACTAAAATAATAACATATAATAAATAGGGTTTGGACAAAAACGGATAAACATTAAACTCAAATCAACAACCAAAAGAATCTTTTCTTTTTCTTCGTCTTTTTGGTGATTTTGGTCCTATATTCTTTTGTTTTGACCGTTTACGTTTCCATGAAGAAAAAAATTAAAGCTGCATTGAATTTGTTTCAATCTCATATTCATTTTCAAAGGATTTGGTATTCTGAAAGTATATGGAGTTTTTATAATATATATTTTGTTGCGGACAAAAACGGTAATTAATTAATTAATATATAATTCAATTTATATATGTTTATTTCATATTAATTTTCCAATGGGTTCTTGATAAATAATCTGCCTAATGGTGTTCAGGATGGCCTATAGGCCTATTTCTCCTACGCGGACTAGCCCATAAGCCAAATTCTCTTACACGACCCACATGCCCCTTCTCCCAGGTATAAAAAGGTCTCTCATATTATCTGTAAGTTAATTAATTCATAATCCTCCTACAAATTTATTATTTAGTAATCGTTTACTGTTTATCTCTCGTTCACCGTGCTGACTTGAGCGTGGGAGGGGCCTCCGTCAAGTTCCCAGTCAAAGGATATTCCAGTTCTCGGAGAAGAAGATGAGAAGACTTCCCCTTCGGGAAGAGGAGTGACGTGAAGACTTCTCTCTCGGTAAGAGGATTTTGGTCAACCTCATTGACTTGGAGTGATCTGCCTTAAAAACATCATCATAATTGTTTAGGTTATATGTTGAAAATGAAAAGGGTGATTTAATCAATTAGTTATTATGGAGGTTGATGTGACACCTTTATTTCCTAAAACAATGCAGGGAAAATAAGATTTAAGTCCTTTAACTTAGACCCACTTGCGAAGTATCAGTCGTCTAAGTTGTTATGTTAGAGTTTTAGTCCTTTATCCTTTAAGTTTCTAGATATTCAGCCCTTTAACTTAGTAATTTTACTTTTGATCCTACAACTTGACAATTTTCAGCAATTTAGTCATTATAAACAATCTCCAAATTTTATCTAGGACTTTTAAATGAAAATTTAGGACCATATCAGGCCCAACATGCTTTCATATAGAAATTAAACAATACCTTAATGAGTTTTATACATCTTTTGATGGAAACCGCACTGGGTATGGTGGTTCTTAATGCCACCAGTAGTATTTGTTGCATGATCCTTCCGGGACATACATTTTTCATTTTAGGTCATGAAAATCGTATATCCAGATCTTCTCGTCTAGATCTCATGTATATTTTTAGGAGTTCATCCGTTTGATGAATGGAATATTGATCCACCCTCTCAAGAAAATTCTTGGAATTTTCTTGTCTCGATCCTTCACTGTAATTAGACTTGTTACCAGGATTCATCAATATTAGTTTTGATGTGTTGTATCCTTGTGATTTATCAGATCCATTTGTAACATCTGATTTACCCAAATATTTTTTAGATTATACGCCTTTTGTCTTTCATAATGTCGCAAGGTTCCCTTCTTACTCATGCGATTGGTTGTTCGACATATTCAGTTATCCTGATGTTCTTGTTCATACATAGTCAAGATTTGACGATACTTCCTGTAATGAGTACATTTTGGACACTTTTCCAAATCTATTTTTTGGAGATAATTCATCTCACTAAAGGTTAATTACACAAATATAATAAATAATTCTTAAAAGTTCTTAATAAATCTTGGCCCTAGTACCATTTTTAAGCATAAGGATAATAAATTTGAAAAAATGAGATAAAAAAGTCTCTTTTAAACTTAAAGGACCAAAATGCACAATGTCTTAACATATAGGACTAAAAATAAACTGATGGTGTAATTAACAGGATAAAAAGCTAAAGATTCGAACATATAGGACTAAATATCAAATTACATACAAATTTGTAGGATTAACCCCAAACCTGCCAAGATAAAAGACCGAATCTCAAAATAGAACAACTAAAGGATGAACCACATCCCTGAGGGGTCCCACTGCCTTGTCCTAGAGCTTTGTGGAGGAGGTGAATCACGGGATGTGCCTCAACAAGTCAGGGTCCTGTGCTGCCATAGACTGAGTCACTATACAAGAAATCCTTATCCATCTTATTACCAGGGGATCCTAACCTCCACGTTGCAGATATCAACAAGCAAAGAACACGTCACTCATGTCCTTTACCAGTTGAGCTATACCTCGGGGGCTACATGATGAAATTTCTCATTTGCCCAAAAATGTATGGTTACATATTATTCTCAACATTTAATTTCAAGTAAGAAATTGTGAAAGTGCTCCATGGGGACCGATCCTAACCATAGATCTAATATTTTCAATGGCCAATATTTAACAAGCTAAATTGTAATTTATTAACTAATTATCTTAAAATAAGAGTAAATTAGTCCACACAAATTTGTCCTCAATGACAAAATAGGAAAAAGTTATCAAACTCAACCACGAGTATCACTCCATGATCCTATACCAAAATCATCCAGGACAAGAACGAAGCATATTCACTATCATATTCTCCAATAAACACTACTGTATGAAAAAATTACAGACAATTTCACCATAGTTGCTACATTTCATAGCCTGACAAACAACACTAAATTGTTTTGTTTAATATGCATGAATCTAGTTTTTCATAAGCAACGTTCAATAACTTGACAAGCAAAACAAACAATGTACACAAGCATAATAAATACCAGTCACAAAATATAACAACTACATTGCAAAAAATCACGATTTCCCACACAAACATACAAAAATACTCTAGGAGTTCCAAAGCTTTCAAATGCTACAACTGTAAAAAAAATCATTTTGAGAAGCAGCTCATAAGAAACATTGAATACCTTCATAAGCAAAACTAACCAGTTATACACGCATATCAACCACACCACCGTTCTGTTTAATATGCATGAATCTTGAGGATGGCAATTGGCGGGGACTGGAATGGTATAATACCATCCCATTCCCGAATCCCATTTCAATACCATGCTCGTACCATTCCCCATTTTGGGCTTTTAGGACTAGGACTGGGACGGGGAATGGGTTCCCCACGGGCAATTGGGGTCTCCATTTTATATTTATTAATAAACACTCTAAAAATTAAAAACAATAATTAAAATAGTCAATAAGATAAAAATAATAAGAATCACTAATCTTATAATAATCTCCACAACATAAAATACCTTGACAAATTGAGTTAAATAAAACAATCTTCGAAATACAAATTGAGTTAAATCAATAGTTATGGTTCATGTGACATCAAGATAAATAAATTGATATTAGTATCAATTTAACTAATAGAGTTGAATAATAAATATTATTATCAAATATGACAAAAATAGTAGAATTAATGTTACTATTACCTCCTCTATATCCCAATCATCATTAAAGATATGGTAACTTGTACTTGAGCCTGCAAAGAGTGCATATAAATAAATATTAATATTATCAAAATGCTTATAGAATGAACTGACTATTATAATAATTTAAATGTGATTATTTCATTTATACCACTATAATACCAACTCTTAGTACCCATCAAAGCCTCCAAAGTTTCTGAATGGAGTCTACTTCGATGTTCACTAACAATTCTTCTACTAATGTTAAATGCACCCTTAGAAGCAACACTAGACATTTGAATGGCCAAGATACCTCTAGCAATATTTTGCAGTGTTGGGTATGTGTGCCCATTTGTTTTCCACAAATATAGCAAATTAAAATCTGGAGTTCTTGGTGGTACAATATCATTGATACGCGTAAAATATATGTGCATTTAGGGGCTTAAAATGGTATATAACTGGTGTATTTGCATGTATTGTTGGGAAATTTGTTGTCGATATTTTGATGAATGCCTTGTAAAACTTAAACTAGAAAGTTGGCACCCCATTTTCCTTGTAATTCATATTGTAATAGATATGGCTATATGAGCTGAGTCAAGTCAGCTATGCCTGGATATACAAGAAGTCAACTGAAGAATATGATGAAGACTTCGCTGAGAAGCAGCTGAGTGTGGCAAGGAAGAGATGTCAAGGACTCGACTGAAGGAGTATCAGCTGGGACACAGCTGTATGAAGAGTCAATCAAGTCAACTCAAGAAGCCAAGTCTCAAAGTTGAAGTGACAGATGAGTGATCCATTGACTGGAAGCTAACTCGAAGTCAACTGGGGAATTATGGACTGCAGTCAAGTTACGACGACTGAAAAGAATCCGTTGCACAGAAGTCAAGGAAGTTACTTAAATAAGTAATACTTCCATGATGCCATGTCTTAAAGTGCTCAGTCCTAGAAGCGTGCAAAAGGAATAAACCAATGGGAAGCACTGCACCTCGTGTCAGATTTTGAAAAGCTGAACATTCATTTAATACGAGGAAATGTCAACATCAAGGACTGCAACAAGACAAGACAATGAACACAAGTGACTTTTGAAAACCAGCCTATCTTTTCAACGGGCAGATTTTTGAAAGTGCACTATAAAAGGCTGAGGAATCACTTTGAGAAAAGGTTACCTTGAATACCTGAACCGCGAACAATCAAGCAATTATTCAAACTGTAACCTGCAATATATTCTCAAGTTATTCAAGCAAATCCTCAAGCCTAAATCTCGAAGGAAATCGATCCAACACTAAGCTGTGAAGGAAAGACAACTTCAAACTATTGAAGAGGAAAGTTTTGAAGAAGCAAAAGAGGTCTACTTTCCAAGGAGGATTTTAGAAAGGTTCAAGGTCGAACCAATCTCAAGTTATTGGAGGGCTTCCTGATCAAATCCAAGAAGCTTGAGAAAGTTAGCTGAAGTAGCAAAGCAGCCACCCTGTGAAGAAGTTCGAGCCGGACGAGAAGCCACCGAGTGATCAAGGCATCTCCGTGATCGAGTCCCAAAGGAGCAAGTCACCGTGTGTGATCAAGACTTGTATCCGGATCATTAACCACTTTGTACTCTGATCAATACTTAGTGGATTCCTCCAGGAGTTGGAGAAGAGAGGAGTAGAAGAATTACCCCATCTTCGAACCTCTATAAAAACTATTGTGTCATTTACATTTCAACATTTTATTTCTGCATACATATCACTTTATATCTGCTGATAATTTGCTATCCAATTGATAATTAACAAGGTGCTAAAATCAAGTGTTAAAACAAACTTAAATCAAATTAAAGGGTGTTAAGTCTTCCACTGAAAATCTCATCACAACCAAGTTAAGGTTTAGTCTAAACAGCTGAGTTATTCTATCAACAACTCTTTCGAGTCTGTTGAGTGGCTAACTCTGCTGATTAACTAACTAATTTTAAAAGGACTAAATTCAAAAAGTTTGTAAGGTTTATTCAACCCCCCCTTCTAAACCTTACTCACACCCCTTGGGACCTACAAGTGGTTTCAGAGCGGTTGGTTCATTGAGCCTTTCGCACTGGTTACGGAACTAGATCTCCAATCTTTCAAAGAAATTCTTTTAACACTTGTTCTTTCAAAAGCTATTTTTATTCAGCAAAGTTATTATCATGGAAGCAAATTTGACACGCATTCCCATGTTTACTATTGAGGAGTTTCATGACTGAATGTTGGGAAATTTATTGTTTAGATTTTGATGAATGCCATGTAAAACTTAGAATAGGAAGTTGGCACCCCATTTTCGTTGTAAACTGCATTGTAATAAATAGGGCTGGTCAAGCTGAGTTAAGTCAGCTATGCCTAAACATGCAAGAAGACAACTGGAGACTAGAAGGAAGACTCCACTGTAAGACAACTGAGTATGGCAAAGAAGAGAAGACGGGAACTCGACTGAAGGAGCAACTGAGATGCAGCTGAGTAGAGTATCAGTCAAGTCAACTTAAGATAGCCAAGTCTCAAGTTGAAGTGACAGAAGAGTCATCCAATGATTTGAAACCGACTCTAAGTCACCTGGGGAAAGCAAGGAAATGCAAATCAAGTCGAGATAATCGAAAGAGACCCGTTGCACGTAAATCAAGAGAATTACTTAAACAAGTAATACCTCCATACTACCTTTCTCGAAGTGCTCGGTCCCCTTGCGTGCAAAAGGAATAAACCAATGGGAAGCACTCGCACCATGTCGAACTCGAAAAGTCGGAGAACAATTCATACGAGGAAGTGGCAATTCCAAGGACCGCAACAAGACAAACCAACGACCACAAGTGACTTTCAAAAATAAGCCTATCTCTTCAACGGGCGATTTTTGAAAGATCACTATAAAAGGCCGAGGAATGACTCGAGAGAAGGTTACCTCGAACCACGAACATTCAAGAAAACATTTGAATCAGAACCAAAATATTCTCAAATCATTCAAGATTAATCCTCAAGCCTACATTACAAAGGAAATCAATCCAACACTCACCGTGAAGGAAAGATAACTTCAATCGCTTGAAGAGGAAACTTTCAAGAATCAAGGGGTCTACATTCCACGAAGGATTGTAGGAAGGTTCAAGGTCGAACCGCCTCAAGTTTTTGGAGGGCTTCATGATCAAATCCAAAAAGCTTGAGCAAGTGGGTCAGAGTTGCAAGCAAATTTGCCTGTGAAGAAGTTCGAGCCGGACGAGAAGCCACCGAGTGACCAAGGCATCTCCGATCGAGTCCCAAAGGATCAAGTCACCGTGTGATCAAGACTTGTATCCGGACTGCTACCACTCGTATACTTGATCAATACTTAGTGGATTCCTTCAGAGTTGGAGAAGAGAGGAGTAGAAGAATTACCCCATCTTCGAACCTCTATAAAAACTTATCGTGTCATTTACATTTCAAAGACTTTAATTCCTCGCATCTTATTTGTTTAATTCTCACGACATATTTGCTATCCAACCGATAAGCTCTAAGTACTAAAACCCAGGATTAAATCATAACTAAACCAAACTTAAGGGTGTTAAGTCTTCCACTGAAAACAAACCACGCTGAGCTAATTCGATCTAAACAATGAGTTATTCTATCAACAACAAATGGCCAAGTCCTGTTGAGTGACTAACTCTCTGATTAACTAAATTGGTCATCACCAAGGACACAACAGTATAGTGTCAACTCTGAATTTTATAAAAGGACCAAAAGTGAAAAGTTGGTAAGGTTTATTCAACCCCCCCTTCTAAACCTTACACTCACACACCTTGGGACCTACACTGAAAAATTCGTATGCAGGCTCATCTATCTGCTTTACATGACGAAATGTGGCTAGTGATAGAGGATGGGCCACTGCAAATATTGAAAGTGATCACAGCTGCAAGAAGAGCAGATGCAGCCGAAGGAGAAGAAGCTGTAGCTGAAGCAAGACCAGCCTTAGTTGAAAAACCAAGGACTGAATGGACCAATGATGATAGAAAGAGATACAACTTTGACAACATGGCCAAGGATATTCTCGACAAGACTCTGGAGAAAGCAATGTTCAATAAAGTCAAGTCATGCAAAACAACAAAAGAAATCTGGGATAAATTAACTTTAATTTGTGAAGGATCAGAGCAAATTAAAGAAAACAAATTATCTGTTGTTGTTAAAAAATTTGAAAATTTTAAAATGCTTGCAGGTGAGACAATGGATCAGCTAGATGCTAGATTCACTGAAATTACAAATGAGCTCTCAGCACTTGGAAATGAATACACACAGAAGGAGATGTGTATGAAGATTCTAAGGAGTCTCCCAGCTGAATGGGAAATGAAGACCATGGCTTTAAGGCACTCGATGGACCTATCGAAAACATCCAATCATGAGCTATTCTCAGACCTCAAAGCTTATGAATTTGAGATGCCAAGAAAGGATCAAGAGGAGACAATTGTACCTAAAACAACTACACTTATAGTTAAGGATGGGAAGAGAGCTGAAGTCAAGGAAGCCTTTGACCAGGAGGAACTTGCCTTGATGGTTAAAAGATTCAACAAGTTCTTCAACAAGAACTATAAAAGAAACAAGGGTGAATCCTCCAGGAGACATTCAACTCCCTCCAAGTTAAGGGAAGATAGGCCACCCAAGAGAGCTGGGCATCAAAAAGTTGAATACCAGAGATCTGATAATCCAAGAATGGAAAGAACTGAACAAAGAGTTGAGAACCTGTGTTGGAACTGTAGCAACCAGGACACTTTGCTATTGACTGTCCATACCCTGTAGTCAATAAATATAGGAATGAAGAAGAAAGAAGAATCTTCAGAGAAAGAAGACAGGAAAAGAAAAAGGCCATGTTGGCTGCAGAGACTGCTGAGACAGCTAAGTCAATAGAAGCAGCAGACTCAGAGAGTAGTGAAGCTGACTACTCAAGTGATTCTGAAGAAGAAGCATTGATCTGTCTAATGGCCAAAGAACAAGATCAACCTGACCAAGAAGATGAGTACACTCTAACTCATCTCACTTAGATTCTAGTGATAGTGATTGTGACACACACACTTCATCACCCACTGATCTTTATGATTTATTAGGCAAAATGATGAAATATTTTGAGCACATTAAATCCTCACACACACTATTAAATGAGGAAAACAACTAGCTCAAAAGCCAAAACTCACAGCTGACTAAGGAGCTGAGTACTCTAAGTCACTTAGCTGATGAGAACAAAGAGCTGAAAGCTGAAAATGCAAAACTAATAGCAGAGATAGCTGTTATAGAAAAGAGGGAAAATGATCTCAAAAATGTGATTGCATCTTTCACAAAGGCATCTAAATCATTGGATGACCTTATTTTGAGCCAAAAAGAGTGTGGAGATAAAACTGGCATATGATTCAATTCCTTTGTACACAGTCAAACTCCCAAAGTGATTTTTGTAAAAAAGGATCTTCCAGTAATGAAGCATCTCAAAAATCCAAGAAACCAAATGTTGCACCCACATTCACTCCAAAGCACAATAAAAAATAAACTGGCCTTGGATATAAAGGAAAAGGAAAATAGCCAGTTGAGTATGCTGAGAGGACAACTGAGAAGAAATCCAGCAGAGTTCCTCAGCAGACTCCAAACAGGAAGTACTCTGTGAAGAATAAACAGGGCTACCAAAAACCCCAGAAGTTTTATTAAAGAAATACATATGGTGGGAATGGTAGAAATTACCCAAGCCAAGCTGATTGGAATAATGTGAAATATTAGCAAAGACCTATGGAATATAAGCCTAAATGGCAAAGGCCCATAACTCAGCAAAGGCCATTCCAAAGGCAAAAGAGCTATCACCAGCACACAAATGCACCTAGGCACTACACTCAAAAATATCACAGATACCCAAAGAAGGAAATTGCTAAGACACACACACACAGGCATACAGACAAAAGAGACAGCTGTATGAACCTAATGCCCCCAAGCAATTTGCCAAAGTGAATTATGATTATGGCACAGATAGATGGCAACCTCTTAGAGACAGATCATTTGGCTATAGATTGGTTGGATCATCTTACAACACTAACCCCTCAGGACCCAGGCAAGTATGGGTACCTAAAAACTGTTTTCCTTGATTGCAGGTTCAAGGAACAGCTGAGTGCCAAGGAACCTGGTACATGGATAGTGGATGTTCCAGACACATGACAGGAAACACGTCAAAATTCAAGGAGATTAGAGGCGCAAAAGTCATATTTGGAGGAAATGAAGCTCCAGGGGAAATAAAAGACATTGGATCCATCAAGAAAAATGGATTAGAAATCAAAGATGTTGCATATGTTGAAGGCCTAAACTTCAATCTGTTAAGCATCATCCAACTCTGTGACAAATGCTATAATGTTGGATTCAATATGGGAGTGTGCCAAATTAAAGACACTGAATCAAATGAAGTAGTGTTGCAAGGATCCAAACAAAAGAACATGTATGTGGTAGATTGGTCGACTGCCACACCAAACACTTGTCTGCTAGCAAAGAGTACAGCCGAATCAAGTTGGCTGTGGCACAAAAAATTGAGTCATCTGAATTTCAAGACAATTAACAAGCTTGCAAGGAGTCATCTTGTGGAAGGACTGCCAGACTCAGTGTATAAGAAAGAAAGTATATATGATGCATGCTAGATGGGAAACAGATCAAATCATCATTCAAAGAGAAGTCTAGTCCATCTTCAACAAGAATATTACATCTGTTGCATATGGATCTATTTGGTCCAGTTGATTCAACTAGCATAAGTGGAAAGAAATATACTTTAGTAGTGGTGGATGATTATTCAAGATATACACGGACAATCTTCTTGTGCAAAAAGAAAGAAACCCTACAGAAGTTACCTCAGCTGATGAGAAGAGTCCAAAATGAGAAGAGTCAAACTATTATAAAGATAAGGTCTGATAGAGGAATTGAGTTTGTCAATGGGATAATAACTCGAGATTGTCTTTGAAAATGGTATTGCTCATGAATTATCTCAGCAAAGGACTCCACAA
This sequence comes from Rehmannia glutinosa, assembly GCA_016081115.2. Lineage (NCBI taxonomy): Eukaryota > Viridiplantae > Streptophyta > Magnoliopsida > Lamiales > Orobanchaceae > Rehmannia > Rehmannia glutinosa. The sequence goes on along the minus strand of CM071933.1, from coordinate 54,966,776 downwards.
AGAATGGAGTAGCAAAAGAAGAAAAAGCAACTCTCAAGGAAGTCGCAAGGACCATGTTAGTCAAGCCGGGCCGCTAAAAGATTTTGGGGTCAAGCCATCAACACTGCATGCTATACTCAAAATAGATGCATGACTAACAGACAGCTGGCAAAGACTCCCTATGGAATTTGGATAGGGAGAAAGCTAAATGTTACATATTTTAGAATATTTGGATGTAAATGCTTCATCCACAACAATGGCAAGGATAATCTAAAGGTTTTTTTTATGCTAAAGCTGATGAAGGTATCTTTTTGGGATACTCAACTGAAAGTAAAGCCTATAGAGTGTTGGACAAGAGGACAATGGTCACAGAAGAGTCTATCCATGTGGTTTTTGATGAACCTAATGTAAATGGAGAAGACATTGAAGAGCTAGCTGATAAGCTGAATCATCCAACTATGCAGAAGAGTCCCTATGTTGAAGCTGAAGCTGGAGCAATCAATCTAGATGAAGATGAAATTGCAGAGTCTCAAAGACACCTGGAAAATCTGCAGCTAAATGATGATGAAAGAGTTGCTCAAGACAACTCAGCTACAAGACGACTGAACCCAGCTGATTTACTCCAACTTGATGTGAGATGGTTGATAGACCATCCACCAGAGCTAGTTATTTGGAGATGTAAGAGATGGTGTAAGAACCAGATCCAGAGCTCAACAAGAAGCAATGTTCACTTGTTTCATTTCCCAAATAGAGCCAAAAGATGTGTCCCAAGCATTAGATGACACACATTGGATTCAAGCCATGCAAGAAGAGCTGAATCAATTTGGAAGAAACAAAGTATGGGAATTGGTGCAGAGACCAACTCATAAAAATGTTATTGACACAAAATGGGTTTTCAGAAACAAGATGAATGAGGAAGGTTCTGTGGTAAGAAGCAAAGCAAGATTGGTAGCCAAAGGGTATTGCCAAGAAGAAGGAATAGATTTTGACGAAACATTTGCTCATGTTGCAAGATTGGAAGCAATAAGGATGTTTCTTGCCTATGCTGCACACAAGAACTTCATCGTATATCAAATGGATGTAAAAAGTGCATTTTTAAATGGATTGTTGGAAGAAGAAGTCTATGCTGAGCAACCTCCAGGCTTTGAGCAGAAGACTCTTGGAGACAAGGTATACAAACTAAAAAAAGCTCTATATGGATTGAGACAAGCACCAAGAGCTTGGTATGATACATTATCTCAATTTCTAACAGATAATGGATTCACCAAAGGCAAAGTGGATAGAACATTCTTCAGAATTCAAGATGGGGATAGTATATTGCTTGTTCAAATATACGTGGATGACATCATTTTTGGATCCACAAACAAGGAGCTGTGTGATAAGTTCTCAAATCTCATGCAAGGCAAATTTGAAATGAGCATAATGGGAGAGCTGACATGCTTTCTAGGACTTCAAGTTAAACAACTGAAGGATGGAACTTTCATAAGTCAAACAAAGTACACCCGAGATTTAATGAAGAAATTTGGTATGGAAGAGAAGTCTTCTGTAAAAATACCAATGAATACATCAGTCAAGATGGACATGGATGCAGATGGCAAGCCTGTGGATCAAACAAGATACAGAGCACTTATTGGATCATTGCTCTATCTAACAGCAAGCAGGCCAGACATCACCTTTGCAGTAGGTGTATGTGCAAGTTTTCAATCTGCACCAAAAGAAAGCCATGTGACTGTAGCTAAGAGAATCCTAAGATATCTGAAGGGATGCTAGGAAGTCGGCTTATGGTATCCAAAGGAAGATGGATTCAAGATTATTGGTTACTCAGACTATGACTATGCTGGTTGTGGAGTTGACAGGAAGAGTACTTCAGGTACATGTCAAATGCTTGGAAACAGATTGGTTTCCTAGTTTAGCAAGAAGCAAAACTCAATAGCCACATCCACAGCTGAAGCAAAGTACATAGTTGCGGGCAGCTGTTGTGCCCAAGTCTTATGCATGAGACAACAACTGAGAGATTATGAAATTGAAGAAAAAGAGATTCCAATTATGTGTGATAACACAAGTGCTATTGCAATCACTCAGAATCCTGTGTTGCATTCAAGAACAAAGCACATTGATGTCAGATATCATTTTATAAGAGATCATGTTGAAAAGAAAGACATCACCTTGGAATACATCTCAACTGATAAGCAGTTAGCTGACATATTCACCAAACCCTTATGTGAATCAAGATTTGAAGAGCTTAAGCATGATCTAGGGTTAATTGAGCTGAGCTGATACTCAAAAGACTTAATGAGAAGAGATGGAATATGAGAAGATGAAAATAGAACAATTCTCATGAATTAGCCAAGTGAATCAGCCGTATCGGGAAGTCAGCTGTATCGAGTTAGCTGATAGCTGAGTCACTATACGAAAAGGGAGAAGAAGAGTTAAGTCATTTAAGAAGTAAGCTGAGTCATTTATGAGCTAAGTGACAAAAACGCAATCATTTTTAATGAGCGGGAATGTTTTTAAGGATGATGTCAGTGTCATTATGATGGGTACAGTAAATGCTGCCGCATTAAATACGAGCAATTAAATGCTATGAGACGTGCTAAATCTGAGCCGTTGATCTCGATCAAAATTCAAAAACCAAAAATACGTCCTTTCATAACCCATATATATACTCATTCCTTCAGTTTTCTCTCTCAGATTGAAAACTGTTCATCTTCAAAACTAAGAAAGCAAGTCTCTTTTTTCTCTCGAAACCCTACCTGTTCTCAAAGCAAGTTTATCAATATTTAATCGGTAAATTCTTCTAGAAATGGCACCAGCACATGATTTTACTAAGCTCGCGAAGAAAATCCACACCGGTTCAAATGTGGATTTTGAAGAGATGATAAAACAGGGTTCCAATGAAACCTTTGTGAAGAAGATTCCGGATAAGATCGAGAAATCTGGGCTGAAACCCTTTTTCACATTGGAATATCATATGACGTACGTAGAGGAGGTCGTCAAGTTCTACGTAAATGCTGAAGTGCACGACGAAGGGATTAAATCCTATGTCCACCGCAAGGACATTCTAATCACTGCAAAGGACCTTGCAGAGCACTGTTTGTTGCCATCAGAGGGCATGCCGGAGATATATGAAGCTGACGTTGATTTGGTCACTGCATGGAAGGAAGTGGCCGAACCCGAGTGTGCTGCAAAAGTTGTCTACACAACCGACAAGAAGCTGCTGATGGATGATTATCACAAACTGCTGGATATCGTCGCCAAATGTGTAGACATGAAATTTGGAAGCTTCAATCAACTGTCCAAAACCAAGCTGATCGTCATGGCTGCGATCATGGAGGAGAAGAAGATCAACTGGGCAGAATTCGTCTACAACATACTCTGCCAGAATGTTGCAAATAAGTCCTTCAAGGACGATGGGTCATTTGGAGGATCTCTGGGCTATGGCCTTGTAATCGGCCATTTGATGGAAGTGAAGGGTGTTCCACTCCGACATGGAAAGTCGTTCCATGTCAACAAGAAGATGTTCCGGGCTAATCTCTCAGGAGCCCAGAAGAGAGCCTATGCCAAAAGGGTCGATACCGATTAGGGGAACCAGTGACCACAACAACACAAACTTCCTCCCCTCCCAAGAAGAAAAAGCGCCCATGCAATTTAAAAGAAGATAGTGCCCTGCGTGAAGAAGAAATATGCACCTGCCCCTGCAGCCGAGGCGGAAAAGGAACCTCAAATACCTTCTCCAACCATAAAAAAAAAGAGGACTGCCAAGCCAAGAAAGGCAGCTCCTCAGTCAAAGAAAGATGTATCGGCCCCCGCCGCCAAGGATGTTGAGGAAGAAGTATCTGAATCAGAACTTCATCTGGTAAGGACAAAAAGAAGAAGAAGAAGAATCACAAGCTCTCAGAGCTTGAGAAGACAAAGTGAGTCCCGCCACTCACCGAAAAAGTCTCTATGATCTTTGAAGAAGTGCGATCTCAAAATTATTGATGAAACAAAAGTCTCTTTGAGTCCGATCAGCAGAGGCAAATTAAAGATCCAGCTGTGGACAGAACAACTGAGGAACAAGAAGCAACAGAGACAACATAATCCCCTGTTGACAGGACTGTGTCTCCACCAGTCCCCAATGCTACTGAAGGTGAAGAGCAACATGATTTGCTACCTTCTATTCCTGAGAAAGAAGGCCAACAAGAGGAGAATGATGATGATGAGATATTTATGTACTCTCCCTTGTACCCAGACATCCAGAGCTGTTTGTGAGAGTGGAGGAAATGGAAGCTGAGTCACTCTCGGGCACATTTTGAACATCCAGAGTTTATTGAAGAAAAAGAGGAACTATTCAGGTTTCTTGAAGTTGATACCGTGCTGCAAGCCCTGGATGAGGATAACTGTATTAATATGCTGCAAATCCGCAAGGAACAAGAAAAAGCTAGAGCAGCTGAGGAAGCAGAGGCTCGTGAGAAAGCCAGCATCTGTACTCTCACTGGAACTAGCGAACACACTCAGCCTCATCTTGACATGTTCTCGAATAGTGATGAGGAAATGGAACCTGCTGCTATGACGGAGGAGTTTGAAATGCAGCATGCCATGTGGGAATCCAGGTTGATTCATGAGCAACAGCTGATGGAAGGACCAAAAGAGTCTTCCAAATCTCAGCTGGAAATTGATCTGTTGGGAGTGGTGTAGCAGATTGCCATAGTTATTGCTACAACCACTTCCCCAGTTCACTCAGAGGACGGATCTAAGGGAATTGGCGATGACACTGGGAAATTGGGCACCCAATTTGAGCGAACCTCTGTTGAAGATGTCTTACCACCTGCCCCCACGGCTGAACACTCATTTGACAAAACCGAGTCCGGAGCGCAGCAGTGACCCCACCATCGATCACTCTCCGGTGCGCCGCCCGGTGGAACTCGATCCACCGCGCCTAGGTCGGAGGATCTTTGCGGTGACTTCATAATTCAGAAAGGAGACGAAGTGGAGAAGGAAAAAGAATTAGAACAACAGCAAGTTGTCACTGACGAAGCTCAGACAGTTACATCTATCTCAGCTGAAGTGCCAACAACTTTGCAGGCTGAGGATGCTGCTGATGCAGTCGAGGCACATGATGGATCTGCCCCGGGAGTTAACACTCTGGGAAATGAAAGTGCAATCCACGGAGTTGAGACTCCCGTGGATGCTACTTCAGAAGACCCTAAGACAGCTGCGCCTGTCGAAGGGATTGTACAAGGCCCCACTGCAGTTGAGACTGCAGGAGGTAATGAAGGGCTAAGGGAGGTTGAGACTTCCCTAGGTAAAAATCAAGGAGATAAGAGCATTCCTCAAAACATTATTGCTAATTCAGAGAAGGAAATCAGCGCTTTTCATGAATCCCAGGATGATCCTGATACAACATTCCTGGGATCCGCAGATGAAGCTGAATCAACCCCTGCCAATGAAGACTCTGCTGAGGATGTTCCACCAAGTACGAGCAAGTCAGAATTCAAGGCTGCTCGACAAGCCTTCAATTTTGATGATGAGCCAAATCCTCAAGTCTCATCATCTTTCGATGACGCTACTGATCCGGCCGAGGAACAGTAAACTCAAATGGATAAACCAAATGAGACCGAAGAAGGCTATTAAGACAGTGAGGCTCGGCACCGGGTCAATACCATCAAAGGCCCAAATGAATCATACCAATCAATGAGCTTCTAGAGTTGCAGCAGAGACCACCTCGCGCACAATATCTCAATTGCGAGACGATGCCTATGAATAAGTGTTTCCTTTCTCTCAAGAACTGCCCGTGCTTGAAGAAGAAACTGCAAGAGAACAGAGACTCTACACCGTCCAAGAAGACCCTATAATCCCTATTGATTCGATTGTGCCAGTTGATTTCAATTTCGATGCAGAGTGGCCGACAGCTAACTCAAGTCAGACAACTGAGATGCGTGAAATCTTCAAGAAAATCTGTGAAGAGATGGAGAAGATTGAACGGCACCAAGCCTCTCTCGACATGCACCTGGACAACAGAGATGCCATTCTCACAACAGACTTGAGAGGAGTGATGGTCAGAATAAGGGAATGGTCTCAACAGCAGAGTGCCATGCGTCTCGAGCAGGTTCACTACTTCAAGGTACTATGCAACCGAATGCTGATCTGGAGTGCTGACAATGCTGATATGAAGGCAAGGATGCAGACCTATATGGAGAGATTGCATGCCTCCCATACAACTGAGATGGAATTGCCGCGTGAATTTCATCGCAAAGAACTTCTGCACGTAGAAGAGAATATGAATGCCAAGTTCAGCCTTCTTATGGCTGAAATGAAACTGGTGGCAGCCGAGTCCAAAGCCACCCGCTCAGAGTTTCGAACAGCATACTCCGCAGCCGATTCCAAACAAAATTCAGCTATCAGCAGACTGGACTTCATGTTTGCTGGTATGTTCCTAGGGGTTCCTCTCTCCTTTGATGATGCCAAAAAGGGGGAAGAGGAATACCTGAAGATGTTGAAAAGGGTCAATGGTTGAAAAGGTGAAAGAGACAGCTGTTGAGAAGAAGAAGAAAACAGCTGAAGAACTGAGGAAGGAGAAGGGAAAAGCTGTTGAGGGGGAAAGGTCAAAAGATATGACCTTAATGCTTGCTGAAACCCCTCAGCAAGGTCATGTCACAGCCGACATCATCAGCAAACCTCCTGTAACTCTGCCTCTCTATCACTCTGCTGTCCCATGTCTCATAAGAAAAAGATTGTAGAAGCAGAGATGGATGATTTCGACAAAAGAACGGATGCCCATGTTGAAGAGATGTTAAAACAATTCGGAGGCATTCCGGCAGGAAAAGATACAGATGCCATTCCAGATGATGGAAACGAGCCAAGATCCGTTGAAGAATTTAAAACGCCCGAATCCGAGGGATACTTCAAGAATATGTCCATAGCCCAAGCCTGAGACTTGTACTGGGAGAAAGGACTGAAGCTGTGCGAAGAAGCTGACAAGCAGCAGACTACTAGCAGTCACTCTGCTAGTAAGAAGAAGACTCCAGTACAATACACGCCCAGAAGAAGAGGAAGGAGTGGTGGAGACAGAGGCTTTCAACCTAGACCTCTACCCAAAAACATTGAATATGTGGATCCAGGCAAGAAGGGAAGGATCTACTGGGCTGGATATGATGAAGTAGCCAATCGGGAAATGGCTAGAAAGAATGCTGAATATGCGAAAAGGATCGAAGAAGAAAATAAAAGGCAAGATCAGCTGTGGGAAGAAAGGCAAGAAAGAAAGCGAAGAGATGATGCTGCAAAGAGAGCATACGAGAAGAAGAAGGATGCTGAAGAGGAAAAGTAAAGAAAAAGATCTGAGGATGACATAGATGAAGAAGAAAGAAGGAAGCATCGAAGGAGATGAAGTGTTGCTGTCCACCCCTTCATGTATTTTACTATTGTAAATGCATATGTATGTAAGTCTTCTGTACGTTGTTGGATAAGAAATTTGAAATTTTTATATTTTTGCGTAGATATAGAACGCCGTGTTTGCTCTGATACACATTGTAAACAGCTGTGTAAAGGACAAGAATATTATGATCAATAAAATGATTGATTCTACACATACATTCTATGTTTTTGCACTGACTGTATGTATCTCTACCATTTGCATATTGGTTGTATGTATTTAAGTTTTGGCATCATCAAAAAGGGGGAAATTGTTGGGAAATTTATTGTCTAGATAGGGCTGTACGAGCTGAGTTAAGTCAGCTATGCCTGGATACACAAGAAGTCAACTGAAGACTAGAATGAAGACTCCGCTGTGAGGCAGCTGAGTGTGGCTAGGAAGAGAAGTTAAGAACTCGACTGAAGGAGTATCATCTGGGGTACAACTGTGTGAAGTGTCAGTAAAGTCAACTCAACATAGCCAAGTCTCAAGTTGAAGTGACAGATGAGTCATCCAATGATTGGGAGCTGACTCGAAGTCACCTGGGGAAGTTAAGGAACTGCAGTCAAGTCAAGACAACTGAAAAGAATCCGTTGCACAGAAGTCAAGAAGGTTACTTAAATAAGTAATACTTCCATGCTGCAATGTCTTAAAGTGCTCAGTCCCAGAAGCGTGCAAAAGGAATAAACCAATGGGAAGCACTGCACCTATGTGAGACTCTGAAAAGCTGAAGGTTCATTTAATACGAGGAAATGTCAATATCAAGGACTGCAACAAGACAAGCCAACGAACACAAGTGACTTTTGAAATCAGCCTATCTCTTCAACGGACAGATTTTTAAAAGTTCACTATAAAAGGCTGAGGAATCACTTTGAGAAAAGGGGACCTTGATTACCAGAACTACGAGCAAGAAAGCAACATTCACTCTGTAACCTACAAAATATTCTCAAGTTATTCAAGCAAATCCTCAAGCCTAAACTTTGAAGGAAATCGATCCAACACCAAGCTGTGAAGGAAAGACTACTTCAAACTGTTGAAGAGGAAACTTTTGAAGAATCAAAAGGGTTCTATATTCCAAGGAGGACTGTAGAAAGGTTCAAGGTCGAACCAGTCTCAAGTTATTGGAGGGCTTCGTGATCAAATCCAAGAAGCTTGAGCAAGTGAGTCAAGTAGCAAGACAAGCGCCTGTGAAGAAGGCGAGTCGGACGAGAAGCCACTTGTCGACCAAGCATCTCTAGACGAGTCCCAAAGGATCAAGTCACTGTGTGATCAAGACTTGCATCTTGATTGATAACCACTTTGTACTCTGATCAATACTTAGTGGATTCCTCCAGGAGTTGGAGAAGAGAAGGTTAGAAGAATTACCCCATCTTCGAACCTCTGTAAAATTTATTGTGTCATTTACATTTCAACATTTACTTTCTGCATATCATTTAATATCTGCTAATAATTTGCTATCCAAGTGATAATTAACAAAGTACTAAAACCAAGTGTTAAAACAAGCTTAAACCAAATTCAAGGGTGTTAAGTCTTCCGCTGAAAATTTCATCTCAGCCAAGTTAAGTAATAGATTAAACGACTGAGTTATTCTATCAACACCTCAGTCGAGTCTGTTGAGTGGCTAACTCTGCTGGTTAACTAACTTAGCTGTCCATCAAGGACATAGTTGTGATATTAACTCTGAACTAATTTTAAAAGGACTAAATTCGAAAAGTTTGTAAGGTTTATTCAACCTCCCCTTCTAAACCTTACTCACACCTCTTGGGACCTACACATGACACGACCGTGTGACCTGACCGTGTAAAGCTGAATGGTTGTGTGAAGTGTTCGGGAGAAAATAAGGGCAAAACCAAGCCGCACGGTCTGGCCGTGTGAGACCATACGACCGTGTGGAGTGACCGTGTGAAACTCACATTGGCCGTGCGACTGTGGCAGATTTTTGTATCCTTTTCCCACTCGAACTCTACAAGTGATCTCTCCAAGCACCTATATAAAGGACCCAAGGGCTGCACGAAATTATAACCATTTATACAACATACAACACACCAAAATATACAGGATTACAATATCAAATGTCTTCTGAGAGAGGAGGGCTAGGTTACGAATAACACCACAAGGCCTTTCACATCTACGAAAGCACAAGAGCTTCGAAGGCTTGGAAGGAAGATCCATCATGACAAGAAGGAGTTTTCTTTCTTAGTTTAGATCTCTTGTCTGTACTTAAACGATGTCACAATGTTGATTTTAAGTTTGTCTATGAATTTGTTATCAATATTTGGCTAATCTTTCGGATCCTAGGGCATAATCAAAACTGTGGATTCTGTTAAATCTTGATTAATTATTTTCTTAATTGATTCTTGTGTTCTGTTTTATGAACTCGAGTGCTTATTCTTAATTGTTGATTATTTGGCCAATAATTTGCATGTCATACTTGTGAGTCCATAATCCGGGCGGTGAGTTTTAGCAAGACGAAAATCGAATTCTGACATAAACAGGGTAATCCATCGGTAGACTACATCTGTTTATGGGGAGTATTTCAATTCAAAGATATGTTGGGAGTTAATAAAAGTTGTGACGCATCGGGAGACCTCAATTATTATTAATCTAATGTTTATGCGCCACATAGGAGGGGAGATAATATTATAAGAATTGAACCCATAGAAACACATGAATTCGTTTTGTGAAACATTAATTGGAGTTAATATTGAAGAAGCATGTTGAGATTATGTGCCTAGGGTTGCTTCTATATTTGTTGAAAATACTTTGTGGGGTTCGAAAATTTATTTATTTTTATTTCTTTAATCTTCGATTTTTATAAAACACTTGATATTCAGTTGATTCAATAAAATTGGAATATAATGTTATTATAGCCTAAGTGTTTCATATTCAATCCCTGAGGAATATGACCTTGCTTGCCATTATCTTATAAACTACACTGTACACTTGCAATATACAGATCCAAAACATTTTTGGTGAACACGTTTTTGGCGCATTTGCCAGGGATTGAAAGATTTTACTTACATATAGTAATAAGTAGTTCAATCTTAATTGAAGCTTTTGTAAATAATTTTTTTATTTTCGATTTTTGTAATTTTTTTTCTTTTCGATTTTTTGTAATTTTTTTACGATTTCTTTTGTAAATATTTCTTTTTTCAATTTTTTTGTATTTTTTTTTCAATTTTTGTAAATGTTTTTTATTTTCGATTTTTCTGTTTATTATTATTATTTTTATTTATTGCTTTGTTTCTAACATCATTTTTGTTGAATGCGAGACTGAAATCTCTGGAGACAAAAGTAGCCCAAATCGCTACTGCAGTGGGAGGCCAACATCAAAAGGGAAAATTCACAAGCGATACTGAACTTAATATGAGAAAACAGTGCAACGCCATTCGTCTGATGGATGGTACAGAATATGAGGGCTTAAGGATTTTAACCGACACGGTTCAACGACAGTGATGTTAGAAATCTAAAGCCTAGCTGAAGACGTAAAACTTAGCGCTTTGTGGGAGGCAACCCAAGAGGCATCGCGGCAAACTCTGGGTTAAAAAAAACATGACAGACACACACACGACCCAACCGTGCGATCTGCTCCTCCAAGTTTCAAATTAGACGGACGGGTTCCCAGCTTCACCGGAATGATTCAGTAAGTACTTTTTACGCATTTCTCTTTCTTTTGATAAATTCCTCATATGTTCGGGACGAAACATATTTTAAGTTTGGGGAGGTTGTCAAGAATGCGTAATTTAGTACTGTTGCATTTTTGCATTGCATTTAGGATTGCATGTAGAGCATAAAATTTGCATTTAAATTTTACAAATTTTTGTTTATTATTATTTTTTTAGTACGTTTATTGCTTTTGGCATGTTTAATTGCTTTTGTGTGTGGTTTTAATCAAGATTTTTGAAAGAGTACAAAGCTTTTGTATGATTTTACTATGAGCATTTGATTTTATGAGATGACATATTTTTGTGAATAATGCGATGAATGGTTGAGGAGATGTTTTTTTATTTGTTTGGCATTAGTTAAGAAAATTGAAGTATTTGAGCATGTTGCGAAAAATAAGCCTGTGAGCTTTTGTGTCTATAACTGCTTTTATCTTATGCAGTCTTATTTTTTCTTGAGTGTGTCATTCATGATTGCTAGAACTCTAGAACTTGCTCTGGTATCTTCACTGAAGTTATGTGTGTGTGCAATTTTTGAAAATGATTTAAGACCATCTTTGTTTGGCCTACTTAGCCTAAAAAGCCTACCTATGAACTCATGATTCCCTAGATAGCCACTTTGAGCCTTAACTTTTTATTGTTAGCCATATTTTGATCTTTAAAATTGAAGATATATTTTTTATCCCTAAAATTACTTGAGCTTATAGAAAATGAACAAGTTTGGGGGAGATATGGCAAAATTCTGAAAAAAGAGAGAAAGTTGGCAAAAGAAAGAGGGATGAGCAGTGTCTAGGTAAATAAAAGAATAATGAAGCTAAAAAAAAGAAAAATCTTTGAAAAAACAAAAGAGAAAAATCGAGCAAAGAAAGAAAATAAAAATTCTGGAAATTTTGAAAAATTGAGAGCTTGAGCCTAAAGAAAAAGGAAAAAAAAAGAAAAAAAGGCAAAAAGGCCTGAGAATGAAAAAGGAGAAACAAGGGTGAAGTTGAGTTGAAAAAGAAAATATATTTGGAAGAATGATTTTAGATGAAATCGGGTTAGTTAGTTGCAAGTCTGTGAGCTTTAAATTCTATTTGCTCAAGTCAAGTCACTTAATCCAAATTTTCTCTACCCTTACTAAAGAGCCTACATTACAACCAAAGGAAAAGTCCTTTTTGATTCTTAAATTGTGCAAACTAAAGTGGTAGAGATGTTAGATGATTTGCAAGCCTATTGTAGTTCTACATTACTGAATTGATTTTGAGCGTAAACACTTACCAACATTTTGAGAGTTGAGTGAGACTATTTCTTGTGAGTCGCGATGTCAAGTACCCGAGAGAGTATTAATGACATCGAACTTGTAATTGATGACTTCTTGATAATGAATTGCATGGTTTACTTAGATATGAAGTCAAATGAGATTGAATGTTTATAGTGTTCTTGTGTGTTCTTTATACCCCTTGATTCTATTTTTCTTAATTTACTCGAGGACGAGCAATGCTTTAAGTTTGGGGGAATTTGATACATGTAAAATATATGTGCATTTAGAGGCTTAAAATGGTATATAATTGGTGCATTTGCATGTATATTTAGTGTGTTTTACTTGGTTACCTTAGAAGGGCATGATACTGCGTATTCTTGTAACTTTTTACAGGAAACAGAGCTTAATTGAAAAGATATCAGTTGGAAGGCGCAAACAAGATCGACGAGTACAAAGAGAAGATCGAAAAGACGAAAAATCAGATGAAAACGAGTCACACAGTCGGACAGTGTGGCACCACACGACCGTGTGACACCACAAGACCGTGTGACCTAACCGTGTAAAGTTGCATGGCCGTGTGAAATGTTTGGGAGAAAATAGGGGCAAAACCAAGTCGCACGGTCTGGCAGTGTGAGATCACACGACCATGTGGAGTGACTGTGTGAAACTCACACGGGCTGTGCGACTGACTGTGGCAAATTTTTATGTCCTTTTCCCACTTGAACTCTGCAAGTGATCTCTCCAAGCACCTATATAAAGGACCCAAGGGCTGCACGAAATTATCATCATTCATACAATATACAACACAACAGAATATACAAGATTACAAGATCAAAGGTCTTCTGAGAGAGGTGGGCTAGGTTACGAAGAACACCACAAGGCCTTTCATATCTACAGAAGCACAAGAGCCTCGAAGGCTTGGAAGGAAGATCCATCCTGACAAGAAGGGGTTTTCTTTCTTAGTTTAGATCTCCTGTCTGTACTTAAACGATGTCACAATGTTGATTTCAAGTTTGTCTATGAATTTGTAATCAATGTTTGGCTAATCTTTCGGATCTTAGGGCATAATCAAAACTGTAGATTCATGTTAAATCTTGATTAATTATTTTCTTAATTGACTGATGTGTTCTATTTTATGAATTTGAGTGCTTATTATTAATTTTTTATTATTTGGCCAATAATTTGCATGTCATATTTGTTATTCCATAATCCGGGAGGTGAGTTCTAGCAAGACGAAAATCAAATTCAGACATAAATAGGGTAATGCATCGGGAGACTACATCTGTTTGTGGGGAGTATTTCAATTCAAAGATTTGTTGGGAGTTAATAATAGTTGTGATGCATCGAGAGACCTCAATTATTATTATTCTACTATTTATGCACCACCCGGGAAGATGAATAAACTATTATAGGAATTGAATCCATAGAAACGCATGAATTGGTTTTGTGAAACATTAATTGAATTTAATATTGAAGAAGCATGGTGAGATTATGTGCCTAGGGTTGCTTCTATATTTGTTGAAAATAGTTGTGGGGTTCGAAAATTTATTTCTTTTATTTCTGATTTTTATAAAACACTTGATATTGAGTTGCTTCAATAAAACTGGAATACAATGTTATTATAACCTAAGTGTTTCATATTCAATCCCTCAGGAATATACCTTGCTTGCCATTATCCTTTAAACTATACTGTACACTTGCAATATAGAGATCCAACATATTTTTGGTGAACAACCATCCTCCAAGTAACGATCTAATTCATCAACTGCTTTTACTAGATACAAGCATTTCATAATCCATCCAATCATCAACTTCCACAAGTCATGAACCCTCACCCACAAATCTAGATTGAGCATTGTTATTTCCATTAATATGATATTTCTTCAACAAATCATCACAGATTCTTTGCACATTCCCAATCTCATGCTTAACATTTTCTCCATAGAGTTTGGGAAAACAATACTCAACCAACATATTTTGAACCTCAGATCCAACACAGTAGCCAAAGTCAAGACACCATGAATCACTACCCAATATTTTTCAAATTTATACATTATCTTTGATGCCATGAACTTAATTTCATTGTGTGAAGATGGAACCCACTCATTCAATGCAATTTTAATTTTGTAAATTTGAGGAAAAAACATAATAGCTGTGAGATATTTGTTGGAAAATTTATGCAATAGATTTTGATGATTCCATGTAAAACTTAGATTAGGATGTTGGCACCCCAATTCTGCTGTAAAATCAAATATGTAATAGATAGAGCTCTATTAGCTGAGTCGAAGCAGCCAAGTTGAATATTGCATAAGTTGTTTGAAGATTGGAGTGAAGACTCTTCTGTGTGTCAGCTGAGCAGTGCAGTGAAGTATCAATCAAGTACCAGAAGAGTTGTCTCAGTCATCAGACTAACACCTGAGTCACTCCAAAATAAGTGGAGATGATTGTCTAAGTGTTTAAGGAGCAAAAAGGACTCAAGAAACCTGAAGGGATCCGTTGTTAAGCAAAGTCAAATGTTTGCTGAAAGTAGAAACATGTCAGACTGCAGACCATAAAGATGTTTTGCTTAAAGAGTGCAAAAATCAAGGAACTAATGGGATGCTCCTGCAAACTTGCAGAGATCCAGGCATATTGTAGACCATTAATACCATGATCACTCTACATAAAATGCTGCAAGTCAAGACAAGCCAACGACCTTAAAGTGTAGTTTGAAAAATGCATCTATCTCTTCAGTTGAGAGAAGGTTACCAATTCTAACAGACACAAGCTTACCTGCAAGCAAGAGCAAAATTTTCTCAAGCATTCTATTCATTCCTCAAGCCTAAACTCGAAGGAAATCGATCCAACACACTCAATGAAAGAAAGACAACTTCAAACTGTTGAAGAGGAAATCTTTGTTGAAAGACAACGGGTTTGCACATCCAAGGTTGAAGGAAGTGTAGTAAGGTTCCAGTTTGAACCAAAGCTTTGGACTTGTTGGAGGGCTGCATGACCAATCCAAAAGTCTAAAGGAGCTGAAGTAGCAGGACATGCGTCTTGTGAAGAGTTGAGTCCTAGAAGCAAAGCCAGCTGTGTGATCAAGGCCTAGCTTGGACTATCACCATATTGTAACAAATTCATCGTTACTTAGTGGATTACCTCCAGGGGTTGGAGAAGAGTGCATTAGAGGAATTACCCCATCCTCGAACCACTATAAAAATTGCTCTATGTCGTTTATATTCAACACTTTAATTCTTGCATATCTTATATGTTGATTGTTTTATTTGCTAAGTCAACTAATAATAACTTAACCATAAAACAAGTATTGATTACATATTTTAATCAAAGGGTGAAAGACTTCTGCTGAAAAACTAAGTCTGCTGTTTTTATAAAAGAGTCAGCTTATCAGCTGAGTTATCTTATCAACAGCTCTCTCGAGTCTGCTGGGTGACTAACTCTATTGTGAACGTTGGACTAAGTTGTCCCTCAAGGACCCAGCTGACTTATGTCTAAAACTCTGATTTAAAAAGGACTAAAATCGAAAATTTGGTAAAGTCTATTCAACCCGCCTTCTAGTACATTATCACCCATTGGGACCTACAAAATATTCTAAAAAATATAACATCACCATCATCATTGCTACCAACACAAAAGTAAAAATTACATATACAAATGGATAAGGCACGTGTCAAGACCAGAGGCAGAGGATGAAGAGGAAAGTGGAGGCGGAAAGGCATACGTTGTTGGAGAAGTCAGAAGAGAAGAAGAGCTGGGTGTGTGGCTGGAAAATAACGAGGAAAATTTTTAAGGTTTAGTTTTAAGATCTAATAAAATAAATAAATTATAAATATAATTATTATTAATGATATATATATATATATATATATATATCGGTGAACGGGGATGGGAACGGGGAATCCCTGTTTTATCTAATCAGGGACGGGGATGGGGATGGTAAGGGGGATATAAATATCATCCCCGTCCCATCCCTGGTTCTAGAAAAGCGGGAAATCCCCATCCCCTACCATCCCAGAGTAAATCAGGGATTCTCTATCCCATTTTATTCAGGTACCAATAGGGATGGTTCGCCGTGGGGATATTGTCATCCCTAATGAATCTAATATTACATATATAAGCACTATTCAGTACATTCACAAGCATGACTAACAATATATACAAGCATAACAAATATCGGTCACAATTAAAATAATCAATATGATTAATATTAAAGCAATATTGAATAACTATACATGCAAAACTAACCACTTACATAAGCATAACACTCTAGGACTTCAAAATCCTACAGAGGCTACAACTATAAAAAAAATTAAAAATTGAATAGCAGTTCTTGAACAACATTAAATACCTTAACAAGCAAACTAACTAGTTACATAAGCATATCAAGAACCACAACACCGTTTCGTTTAATATGTATGAATATAAAATTATATAAGCACTATTCAGTACCTTCACAAGCATGACTACCAATGTACACAAGCATAATAAATACCAATCACAATTAAAAAAATCAATATGATTAACATTTCAAAAGCAACATTGAATAACTACACAAACAAGACTAACCACTTACACAAGCATAATAAAAGATGGTCACATAAAAAACCAATTTCGCAAAAAAGAAAAAAAAAGGAATAAGAAAATCATCACAAAGAAGAAGACGAAATTAGTTGAATGACGAAGTAGATCAATCCGAAAAGTCAGGAATCATATCTATGGATTGAAGAAAGAGTCCGTTAACTGGAAAAGAAAATGATATGATTAAATTTAGTCAAAACTTATTTAACTATTTTAAAATGTAATATGGCCTAAATATCCTTTTTAATTACTTAAATAAAAAAACTGAAATCACCCTTAGACCATTAAAAGAAGACGGAGAAATACGCAAAGAAGAACAGACCGGGGGACTCAAGCCGCCCCCCAGGAGCATGCCCTCCCACACACTGGAGGGCGCCCCCAAAAGGCGCCCTTCCCCATGCCAGGGAGGCACTCGTGGGCGTCCTCCCCCGGCTCCCAGACTCTTATTTCTCTCCTCACTACTTGGTGCACTCCACTCCTCACTCCAACTCACCATAAACATTCTCATCAACTCTCAAGTCCCACGAAGACCATTCACTCACAAGAAATATGTTGTCTTCCAAAAAGTCTAAGTCTCGTGGGGACTCATCACGTGCAAGAAACTCAATTCATGGGCTCCCGTGCTCCGAAAAGCTCTCTCCTTTTTGGGAGAAAGAGATTAAGATGATTTCCCACTTGGGGAGAAAAGACTTCCCACTTGGGGAGAAGAAAACTTGGACTTATTCAGAAACCCTAACTTGGAGTGATATGCCCTAAAAAATAGCATCATATATATATATATATATATATATATATATATATATATATATATATAGGGATTGGTTCAAATGAGACCAGTATCCTGGGGTGAGACCGTGAGACCTAATCTGGTACATCCATTATATTTTTTGAATGGTGTAGATTAATTCAATTTTTAATGTATATTTAATTAATGTATATTTAATGTGTAAAAACTGTCAAAAGGATATATATGTAATTACACATAGGGACACCTCTTGTGTTAATTATGGATAGATTTGACCCCCTTTATTATCACCCAAAATGAGATTTGCATGCATCTTGAACACTGAGATTTTTTTTGGGAATGATTTAGCATACTTAAATTTGATACAATCATTATAAAATTATAACAATTGATTTTTCAAAATTGTTCGAGGTTGCACAAAATCAGTTATAACTTTTAAAGCAAAGAACATATGCTAAATATACATCATAAGTATCTAACTATGCATGTAAAGTACAAGGAAGAAAAACATATATTTATTCCATTTAATGTGTTGCAAAGAACGATTAATATTTTTTCCTATATATGCATCATACTCTTACTAAATATGCATTCGACGTGCAAAGAATGATTAATCTTTTTTCATAACCTATAATTAATCTTCCAACATTTTTTGAAGGATGCATAAAATCAGTTTTTAACGTTAAGTCAAGAAATAAGGCGAAATACACATCATAATTTATCTAACTACGCATGTTAATTGTAAGGAAAAAACCTATTAAGTTTTGCATTTAAGGTGCAGCAAAAAATAATCAAAATTTTTTAAAACCTATATATGCTTCATTATTAGACTAAATATACATATGACGTGTTAACATATAATTAAATTCTTAACATTGGGAAAGGATGCATAAAACCGGTTTTAAACGTTAAATCAAGATACAACATCTAATTATACATCATATTTTATATATCTATACATGTAAATTGCAAGAAAAAAAATACATAATTATTGCATTTAAGATGCAACAAAAAAAAATTAATATTTTTTTTACAACCTATATATGCATCATACTTATACTAAATATACATTTGAATGCCCCCATCTAAAAATAATTGCATCCCTAAATTAAAGGAAACAAATATGGCATTTTTTTTTGCTAGAGATTAGAGGATTTTGGATGTTATTATAATTGATTGCATCCCTAAATTAAAGGAAACAGATATGGTAACTCCTATTTCTAGTTGGACGGTTTTTTGTGATTTATCCTAAATGCCCCCATCTGAAAATGATGCTAAATAATGCATAATATCTAATGGTCTCACAAGAACCCACCCCTATATATATGTATAAGATCAAATGTGGCAGGGGGCTTACTGTAAGGCAGTGTAGACTAGGGGTGGGCATTCGAGGTCAGGTTTTCGGGTACTCGTCCAACCCAATCAGGTCGGGTATTTTTTAATAATTTTGGGTTTTGGGTAACCCGATATCCGATTTTAAAACAAATGGGTCAGGGATCAGGTAGTATAAGTAAAACCCGTATACCCCGATTGGGTACCCGATAATTTAAAAGAAAACTGAAAAATAGAATAAGCTAAAAGCAACTTAGTTGACCAACTTGACCTTATTCTTTCAGTTTAGGGCTAAAATAACGAGAGTGAGAGAGGCAACAACTCACAACCCCTTCTTCCACTTCCTTCCTCACCCTTCGACCCTTCCATTTCTCTTCCCGGCGTGGCATGCAACACTTAGCAGTGGCCAACGACAACTTCAGCTCGACACCGGTAGGCGACAGGTAAGTCCTTTCTCCTTCCTTTATCTCTCAATTTCATCTCCTTAATTATTCTATTTCTTTATAAGGTATATTTTTTGGGTCTTTGAATAAAAGATAAATCAACATTATTTTTCTATCTTTTATGTTTACATAAGGATTAATTATGTAACTAAGCTCCAAAGCCCCATAGTTTTGCGTAAAAAAAATTAAAAATCGAAAACCCTAGTTGTTAGATTTTAATTTCTGGTGTAAACGGGCTCTAAAAAAATTATCTCAAATTTTAATTTCTGTTGTAAAATTAAAATCGAATTTCTGGTGTAATGGGAAGATAAACAAGGTAAAAAAATATATGTTGTTAAATTAAATCATGAATTTCTGTTTGATTCTTTACCTGTTTGGATGAAGAAGGTGAAAATTTGAAATGTTTGTTTGTCGGGGGTCTAATTGTCAATATCAAAAGGGCCACAAAATTGAAGAATATTATTCATTTGATGATTAAGTTTATTGATTGATAAATAATTTGATTGGGTAGCAAATATTCGGGGGTTTGTGTGGGGGATTATTGTTATATTTTTAATATAGTCTTTTTAGCTTTCTATCTTCTTCAATCATTATTCAACTAATGCTAACTGACTTAGTTTTTTTTTTAAAATTTTTTCAGTATGTCGGCTTCACAATTTGAAAACATAGTTGTTGCCGCTGGGAGTAGGAATTTACCAAGAGATAACACTATAGAAGAGATTGGTAATATTTCTAGTCAAAATATTTTTGCCCAATTTAATGAAATGGAGGATTCAGATTTTGATCAAGGTGTACGAAATGAATATGACCGAGAAGATAGGCAAGACACACCTCAATCTAAAAAAAGAGTTAGGAATGAAGTTGCATCTAGGCCTCAGTATTGGGAACATTTTGAAAAATTCTTTTGTGATGTTAAGAAGGTAAAAAAGGCTAGATGCAAATATTGTGCTAGGGAGATTAAAGCTGATCCATAAATACATGGGACTACATCTTTAAAAAATCATTTTGAATCTTGCAAGAAAAAACCTCATGAAGTCGTAACTAGTCAAACTCGAATTGGATTTCAAACATCTAGTAAAGTGGGTGAATCATATGGTTGCATGGAAATTTGATCAAACTAAAGTAAGAGAGACATTAAGGTATTGGTTGATTGTTGACGGTCTTCCCTTTAAAATTGTTGATAACATCGGCTTTGGTACTTTATGTCGGTTGCATGTCCCATGTTCATGATTCCATCAAGAAGAACTATAACAAGAGACATCTATAGATTTTACATAGATGAAAAAGAGAACTTGAAAACATTTATTAAGAAACACTCTCAATGAGTTTCCATCACCACATATACTTGGACATCAATTCAAAGAGTGAACTACATGTGCCTCACTGCACATTTCGTTGATGATAATTGGAAATTGCAAAAAGCGAATCTTGAATTTTTGTCCAATCACTGGACATAAGAGTGAGGAAGTAGGCAAAGAGGTTGAAAAATATTTGCTTGAGTGGGGTATTGATAGAATTTTCACAGTTACAGTTGATAATGCTTCTTCTAATGATGGTGCTGTCACATACTTGCTAAAGAAATTTGATAATTAGGGTACAAATCTTCTAGGTGGGAGGTATGTACACATGAGACGCATTACACATATTGTGAATCTTATTGTGCAGGATGATGGTTTAAAGAGCAAGGATGAGCATTTGGCTATCTCTCGTATTAGAAGAGCCGTAAGGTATATTAGAAATTCTCCAGCCAGGTACAAAAGATTTTTAGAATGTGTTAGTATGGAAAAATTAGAAACAAATAAGTTGCTAACCTTGGATGTGCCTACTAGGTGGAATTCCACCTACATGATGTTGGAGTCTGCAACATGCCTTAGAAGAGCATTTAATGCTTATATGGATGTGGATCTTGCCTATGTAAATGGTCTTTCAAAGCTACCATATGACGGGGTCCCAGTGGATTATGATTGGGAAATGGCTAGTTTAATATTGAAATTTTTAAGCCATTTCTATAAGCTCACTCTATGCATTTCTGGTTCACTATATGTCACAACTAACTGTGTCTAACTGTGTGTTTCATGAAATAAGCTCAGTGGAAATACTTCTTAGACAATGGTTGGAGAGTGATGACTTTGAATTGAGTGAGATGTCTAGAAAGATGAAAGAAAAATTTGACAAATATTGGGGATCAATTGAAAAAATGAACATGATTTTGTATTATGCAGTGATCCTTGATCCACGCTCTAAATTATTGTTCCTTGAGTTTTCATTTGATGAATTGTACAAAGATATTATAAAATGTAAGATGATTAAAGACAAGGTAAGAAATGACTTTCAATGATTCTTGAGGAATACAAGTTGAGATATGATAGTTTGAGACATGCAACCCCTTCATCAAGTTCAGTATCTTTTATAAGTGGTTTTGTGAAAGATGTGAGTACCTCTTAATTTTCAAGTAGCATTTTTTTGATAGATCAATTCAATAAAAGATATAAGAATGGAGAAAAAAGTAAATATGTGAAATTGGAGTTGGAGAAATATTTGAGTGAGGATCTTGAGGAGGATAATGGAGATTAACATACTTAAATGATGGAAAGAGAATTCTCACAGGTTTCCTATTCTCTCCAAGATAGCTCGGGATATATTAGGTGTTCTTGTATCCACAATTGCTTCAGAGACCGCATTTAGCACTGGTGGGCGTGTTCTTGATGCATTCAGGAGTTCTTTGTCTCCTAGAATAGTGTAACCTCTTCTTTATGCTCAAGATTGGCTTCCTTTGAATGTCAATCCATTAACTGTGGAGGAGGCTTGAGTGAAATGGAATTGCTTGATCAAGGTATGTATCATTTATAAATTTAGTTTTTATTGTTGTTTTTCAATTCAATTTATTGTGTCTATATTGTTAATTTTCTAAACCATAACTTATACCTTGATTTTTTATTTTTCTTTGTAAAATTATCGAAGTTGGGGATAGATTCAAGCATTGTTGATATTTGATTGAGATACACGTCTTAGTTTAACAAGGTTTCCATTGGTTTGTCTTCTACATCTTAGTTCCATGCTTATTAGTTACTAATTAGTAATTACCATGTTGTTCCATTTTAGATTAAGGTATTACTAATTAAAATTGTTATTCTTTTTTTTTTATATTCGACAGGAACAACCGAACAAGATGTTGACGCATAATGTTGATGGAGTTGGATGGTGGCAATTGGAAAATTAGGAATACCATGAATTAGTTAAAGAAATATTCAAGTGCTGTAATTTTATGTTGAATTGTGCTTGGTTTTGTTAAACATTTGTGTACCTTGGATTATGTGGTGATTTTTGATCTAGTTGCCTAGTTGGAGTGCGTTTCTGGTATTGAATTGAAATTTAAAGGGTGAACTTTTTGTGCAATTTGGCTGTTGGGATGATGTGTGTAGGCTCACTGTGTAGTGATAATGATTTTGGATATTGAAAATTTTAACTATATCATAATAGCTCACCAACAGGATTTATATGTTTTCTCTAAAAGCCCAGCTGACTAGCCCAACAGGATTTATATGTTTAAAATCCAACAAGATTTTACCCAAAAAAAACATAAAAAGAAAAAGAAAAACTGATACACGAAACCCGACTGGGCGGGTACCCGACTTTTTTTGGGTACTTGAAAAGTCGGGAACCCAAAAATATTGGATCGATCGCGAGTAGCTATATTTGCTACCCGACAACTTTGGGTACCCGACCCAAAAACCCAAAAATTAAAAAACCCGAAAACCCAACCCGATGCCCACCCCTAGTGTGGACTAATCTTATACATTAATTTGTCAAATCCTATGGTTCAATTTTTTTCGATTTTTTGTTTTTTTTTTATTTTTCGCCCATTAAGGGCAAATTTGATTTTCCAGTCTCTTCCATTTCAAAAACCTCTTACCTTTTTTCTCGCTTTTCTCTCGATTGTAGTTTGTTCTCCCTTGTTTTCTTCCCTTTTTTTTTGCAAATTCGAGTAAAATCTTCACTTCTTTCAGCGAAATTCGTTGGTTCTTCAAGGTGTTGATTGGTAAGTGTTGTTTGGCATGTTTTTTTTTGTTTTCGTTCGAAAATTCGCGCTTAGGTTCTTTTTTCCTGTTTGGTGGTGTTTTTTTACTCTTGTAATGATTATTTTTTATATTTGAAGTCTATTTTGCAGGAGATTTGGAATTTGGTTGTATTTTTTTTGTTTTGGTAAACTAGGATTTTTTTATTTGTAGTCGGTCCTTTATGGTGTAGGTTTTAAATTTGGGTTTTGGAATGTGTTGTGGGAAAGATTTTCGGGGTATTTATTTCTTGTTTGTTGCTGGTATTTTGGTGTACATTTTAGGAAAAATAATGTAATTTTATATGTTGTTTGGTGCAATTTTGTATTTTGTGGGAGTATATGTGTTCTAATGTTCATGTAGGGAGGGGTTTATGCAGAATTGATGTGTGTTTGTATTTTGAAATGTGTTAGTATACTCTATTTTTTATTGTGCTTCCTTTTATTTTTTTTGGGTGTATAATTATATCTACACGATGTACTTTTAGGTGTAGTTTGATGCACAATGTTTCTAGAGTATATGGGTGTGGTGTTGTTTTATCCTTGATGCAAAAAATGAATAAGTCATCTAAAGTGTAGAGGGAAGTTAAATTTTGTTGCATTGACAGACATCTAATGGTGCATATTTAGTGATATTGTTGTGCAGATAAAGATGTATTATGATGCATTTTTAGTTTTGGTTATGTGCATAAGTAGTTCATAAAGTGCATAAACACACATGGTGTTTAAATAGTCCTTTTTGGTGCACAATTAAGGTTCATACAGTGCATATTTAGTTTATCAGTTGTGTTTTTAATATATTTTCCAACATGGACATATTTTATGTTTATGTGATTTTGAGGTTTGCTTATGTTTCTTCTTGTTGTTAATGGCAGGTTTAGAAGCTTATATGGCTACAGGAAACAAGAAAAGTCTGGCTTCTTGTTGTTAAAAAATACATGAAATATTTAGTTCAGTATTGATGAATGTTTACTTCAGTGTTGATGTAATTATATTGTTTTAATGGTACATTGTTAGTTATAGATTTGTATGTTTTCATTTATATGAGATTTTTTATTGTTTTTATTGATGTAACTGTATGATAATGCATGTTTATCATAGGAATGATGTAAAGATAGTGTGGCAATGACATAATTTTAGGAATATTTATATGCGTGTTAGTATATAAGATATATACACCAGGTGACAGTTATTTATACATCATAATTCAACTAAATAAGCACTATAAAGTGTTTTGTGTGCATTATATTTTGTTATTGTATATCCAGTTGGTTTTTGGGTTATGTATATTTGTTTGTGGATTAATTGACTCAGATTTGATATTGTGTAGGGGTATGTTGGTAATGTTTTGTCTAAGCTGGCGTCGCTAGCTACCGATGTAATTGACATTATTATTATGTTGAATAATGCACCTCGTGAGCTGTCTTCTAATCCTGACTTTGGGAAGATTGAAGCTGTGGCGAGGAAGTTGATATACTCTTCGGGTGAAAAGGTTAGTGAAGAAACTGGTGGTGGAGCAGGGCTTAGTAGCGAGACTCAACAGAATGATGTATTCTGGTATAATTCAAAAAATATTACAGCTTCGGAGAAGGTTGAGCAAGCAATTTGCCGGAGGGAGGAGTTCAAGAAAACCTCGGACGACATGCCCTGCTTTAGTATTGGATTGACACAGGAAACAAATATTGCAAATTGGGACGTTGTTTTGGAAACATCGTGGAAATACGCTAAGGATAATTTGGCTATGGAACAGCCGCAAGCCGGGGGCATAAGTGCATTGTTTTAAATCTCTAGCCTTTCCCTTTTCTTATTATGTTTTTTACTTATCGGTTGTTATGTTTCAAGTGAAGGAGGATTTGTTGAACGATAATACTAAAGATATTGGGATAGCTCAGGGTGGTGATGATGATGTGGATGTAGGGCAAGGTGATATTGGTGTGGATGCAGGACAAGGTGAGACTGTGATCGATGGGGGTTCGGCAATGTTGCGGCAGGAAATGATCAACCTGCTGCAGAGGTCTACACGCGCAAGAGTAAGAGAAAGCCGCGATTTAGCAATTTGGACCACACATCGATAATAGCGGCGCTTATATACTCCCCTGACCTCATTGTCTCCAACTCCTCTCTCATAAGCATCGTGTCACCCATCCTATAAAAAACCTCATTCCTGCATACATTTAACAAAAAATTATAAACAAAACTAATAATCAAAACAGTGTACAAAGTGAAAAGAAAAAAATCTAAAAACAATCAAACCTCTCAGACCCTATATTCTCAAAAACCCACTTAGCAACTGCGTTGTGAATCCTGTTCAGCTTCTGTGTAAAATCGACATGTCTAGACCGAAAGAGCGACGTCAACATCACAGATGGGGGAAGTGAAGGACGCTAACTCCCCTTCTAGGTTTTTTTGCGATGAAATTAGTGACGGTACATGTCATTAATTTTGTGTTTTAATTCTATTTTTTGACATGCAGTTTTTTGTTTTTAAATTTGTGTATTTTTATAAAGGATAATGTTGCGCTGATGTTGTATTTTTGGTGCCAAGATATATAAGTAATAACATGATGTACAATTAATTATAAAATTATGTATAATTCTGCACAGTTCAGTCTATATGGTGCACAATTATAGAATGATATACATTGCATATTTTTAGTTTTGTAGATAATGTACAATTAGTTATAAGTTTATGTAATGTTAGTTATAACATGGTGCAAAGTTCAGTCATTATATGGTGCACAATTATGTATAAACTAATGCCCTTTTACTTATATTATGGTACATAATTAGTTACAAAATGCTTTGTACAATTAGCTGAAAAGAGTTTATAATGATTCATATTTTTCTGCTTGTTATTGTACTCTGTTGTGGCTCCTAGAGATGGTTTGAGTGAGGAAAGGGTTCTAGCTATGTTCTTGGAAACTTTTGATGCGGAATTTATGGACCCAACCGTGGCTCGTTTGCAGGCCATTGAAATGGTATGATGGCTTATGATTTTAGCAGATTTGGTTGTGTTTTTTTTAGTATGACGTACTATTTGTTTTTTTTTTTCAGTTTTTCTTCCCTATTTGAAAGAGTGAACATATTTTTGTAATATGTATTAACATGAAGAAGTATTGGAACACATTTTGGACAACGCTTCTGTCGGTGGTACCAGTTGTGACAAGTATAAAAAAATGCCAGAGACTCTGGTAATTTTTAGCATTAAATTTGTCCAGTTAGTTTTGTTTTTGTTTGGTGGTCAGTTAGTTATGTGATAATGTACTTTAAGCGTACTTTTGGTGCATTTATTAGTTGTTTTTGTTTTGTGTTATTTGTTAATAGATTTTTGATATGTGTTTTGGTTTGTGTTTCAGTTGGAGGTATTTTCTCAATATTTGCTTGCGCGTGGGTGTTACCAGACATCAGGTGTTATTGAAAAATGCTCCCCACCTAGACTTTCCATGTCGTGGAGGGATGCGGAAAACAAAGTTGATTGTGGGGTCTATGCGATGCGGCACATGGAGACCTACATGGGGGGATCATTAAAGAAATAGAACTGTGGATTTGACAATGTCAATGCTGCTCAATTCGCACGGCTGAGGACATTGTATTGTCATGAAATTCTAATGGATGATTTGAACCAAGAGAAGGGAAGGGTTTTAGATTTGGCCAGGAAATTCTTCAATGATAAGAAGAATTCAAAAGGACAGTGTTTGGGAATTTTGATGGAATGTTCTTTTGTACTTGAAAATTGAATTTTGTTATTTTATGGATATGTTTTATCTCATTTTTAGTGCAGTTTGTTTTTGAATGGTGATGTAATTTTAACAGTGTTAATGCTACAATTTGAATGTACGTATATAGTTCAGTTATGAAATTTACCTATTTAACTAATGCACATTTAATAACATTTTGGTGCATATTTATTATTATATTGATACATATTACGTTGTTTTTCACAACTGTAATTTTTTTGGGGGCATAGTTAGTGATGAAATAGTGCACAATTAATAGTTTTTTGGCATATAATTAGTAGTATATTGATGTATATATGCTTTCCACAATGCATTTTTTTATGCAAGTGTTAATGACCGTTGTAGTGCATATTTAGTAATTATTTGGTGCATAATTAGTACTGTTATGATGCATTTTAATCTCCACGGTGCATTTTTAAATGCACAGTTAATGGACATGTGGTGCATATTTGTAATATATTGTTGATACATTGAATCAAAATAATGTAATTGTACACAAAAGTTCGCGATTAAAAACTTTTAGATTGTATCGTACTGAGTTTTTGATAAGTACAAAACTGAATCTAATTTAAAAGAGGGTGCTCATTCTGTTGGTTGATCGGGACAAGTCCGGCTGTTGTGTGCTGCAAATTTACCACATTTACCGCATTTTCTTTTTAGTTTGGTGCTTGCACGAATTGATTTTTCTTTCTGACTCCGTATCTTGCTTTTAATTCGGCTCCCACTGCCCTTGTTGCGTGCTTGTTGTGGTGGAAATACTATGATGTCCATTTGAGAAGTAGAGCCGCAGTAAGTTTCAATTAGTGTTTGCTTGCTACCAATTTGCTGCTCTTCTTGGTCTTGAGCTAACTTGTCTTTGTGTTCAGATAATAAGCGTGCTAAGTCAGCCAATTTTCCACTCTCCCATTTGTAAGTCTTATGCATTTGTGGAAAGTTGACCACAATTCATTTAGAGTTGTGGTTGCTTCTTCCCCACCTAAGAATTCGTATAGTTGACCGCTTGTTGTTGATAGTTGAATGGATGCCAGTTTCATCCATCATGTAGGTACGTATTTGTTGGGAATTTCCTTGAGGTTCCTTAAATATAACAAAGATGTGCTGACACAAAATCCCGTGCATTTCGAACATCTTGCAGCTACACATTGCGCTTGTTTGTTCTTTGCAGTACAATAAATTGAAAATTGCATCATTTTCGTCTTTTATTGAGTAGGAACAACTGCCGCATGTTCTTGTGACCTTATGTACTGAGCATTTGTAACACGTGGTTTCAATCTCCAAGCTTATTTTTTTTTTTAAAAATAGCATGTGTATACAATGTTGCTGCATGTTTTTCAATATCCAACGGTGTCTTGCATTCGGGGATGAGAGTGTCACTAACGTTGTTTAGTTTGTGTACTGCGTGTCGTTGCGAATCCATTGCGATGTCAAAGTGCATGAAGAACTCTACTAAATTGACTTGCGGGTTTGTAAACCCACTGAACCAACTATTCGTGCTTTTAGACTGTGACATAGTTCGCATCAACCCCCCATGGGAACATCTCTAAAATAAGGAGGTATCCTACTCTTTCTGATTTCATACAATGTAGTAAACCAGGGATGGTTTTCTAGATTGAACTCTGTCATCACTGATTGCCATAATTTTCAAATTCAGCAGGTTTATTTTGGTCATTCCAAACAACGGAATTATGACGACGTAATAATTGCTCATTTTTTTTAACAATGTTTGTCCGACCTTGGGGCTAACCTTATCCATAATGTGCCACATGCATAAGCAGTGCCTTGCGGTCTTGAAAACTATTTTGAATGCATTTTTGATTGCCGGATCCTGATCGGTTATAATGTAGTACAACTCTCTGCACATCGTTTCCAAAAAATTCTAATTAACCACACATATGATTCCTTATCCTCCTTCAATAGTAACCCACATGCAAACGTAACACAACGACAGTGGTTGTCAATGCCCCTGAATGGTGCAAAACCCATTTTGTACCTGAGAACACATAAATTCTGAAATGCATCATTGTCTTAGTAAAAGTATGCCATATTATGTAAATATGTACACCATTACTGATTTATGTATGCACCATAGTTTTCCAACTGAGAACAAGTACATTTGAAATGCATCATTGCTTTAGTAAAAGTATACCATATTATGTTATATATACACCATATTTTATTTATATATGCACCATATTTTCTAATTGACATTTTTGTGTTGTAAGTAGCATGAAATGAAATCACGTCCCTGGACACTGCATAATTGCGCACAGAATAAGGTGTAAGTCCAAGCGGCTACGATAATCTAGAGGGGGGGTGAATAGATTATCTCCATCTTTTCGATTTTGCCCTCTTTTTGCAATCGAATGCTCAAATACAATAATAAAGGTGCGGAATGTAAACAACACACGTCGATTTAAAGAGGTTCAACCCACCTAGGGCCTAATCCTCTACCACCCCAGTATATCCGGGATGGATTTCGAAAAGAAAAAAGAATTTTATTAATTACCAAAATTAATACAAATTCAACTTACAACACCTTGTAGAGCACCACACTCTTCTTCAACACCACCTTTGGAGATTACCACAATCTCCCTTTGAAGATTACCACAATCTTCCTTCAACGGCACCTTGTGAAGATTACCACAATCTTCAACCTTGAAGAATACCAAATTCTTCAACACCTCAATAAGAAGATTACCACAATCTTCTTGCACCTATCACCTAGATCATCCAAGTGTGCTCTTACCACAAGAACACTCACAAGGATATCTTGTGTTTGAATGATAACCAAAAATCAAGATTACAACTCAATAATGAATAATACAATTTGAGTGCAAAGTGTAATCAAGAATAGCCTAGACCTCAAAGATGTGAAAGTGATAAGCTAGGCAAATTTACAACAAGAATAATAACAAAGAAAGACCAAGTATTTGCTTGAAGTGTATCTTGTTGTGTTGTATCTCAAAAATTCTCTTGGTTGCTCCAAAACTTCCTCTATTTATAGGAGATGATTGATCAAGCATAGGCTCCTCTTGGGGATTGAAAATCTACAGAAAAATACAATTAAAATCAAGAATATAGCTGTTAGAAATCAATCCCACAATTTAAGGAAATGTGTCTCATCAACGGGTCATATTTTTTGTTTGTCAATACATAGGGCGACCGGTCGCACAGAAATAAGAAAATATAAACACTTTGAAAATTTCAACAGGGCGACCGGTCGACGTGGGCTTCGACCGGTCGACCCCTGTCTCAACCGGTCCCCCTAAGTGTAAAAGTGGAGAAAAGAAGTTCTGTTTCAATGTGAAACTTGCAGTTACCGGTCGACCACTGGGCGACCGGTCGACCTGCCTATTTTTCCTTCCGTCTCATTTTCTGTTTCTAAAAACATCTTCAGTACGGGCTGCCCTATAGGGCGACCGGGTCGACCACGAGACAGAAATGTTGTCCAATTTTTGTCGAAAATAAAACCCAAGAAATACTCCGAAAATTTAGTAAAAACATTTTAAACCAATCGAGAGTATTTAGACAACATTTAGGAACCTGTTATAGGAGTAAAAACCCATTGATATAAAATCATTAAAAGTGTTGTCCATTATTATCAAAAATAAACTTGAGGAAATACTCCGGAAAATAATAAAACCATTTTAAATCATTTAGGAGTATTTGGACAACCTTTAAAAACATTGTTTTGGTGACAAAATAAAATCATCAAAATTAAGATAAAAACATGTATCAAACAATCTCCCCCTTTTTGATGATTACAAACCAAAACAATTTTTACACCAACTAAGAGGGCAATTTTAGAAATGATTTTCCGGTAAAATCATTTGACCATTTGGAAGCAACCAAAATTTCCAAAAATATTAAAGCAACCAAGTAGGGAGTAAATATTTTTCAATAATAAGCATAAGCTCCCCCTATCAACAAGCATATCAAGAATAATGTAAAAGCAATTTTCCATAAGCTAAAAGCTTTAGCTTTTACAATTGTTTAAGAGCTTATAAGCTCCCCCTGTCACAAAACATCATTAAACAATAATATAAGTCCATCAAGCAACAATTGGACTAAGAATAAATCACAACTTATGGCTTTTATGAGCCATAGCTTATAGCTTTTATGACAAACTTTTATTAGCTTCTTTGAGCTAATGAGCCAATATCCTGTTTTTCTCCCCCTTTGGAATCATCAAAAAGAATGTTAGGATGGTGAAAACACCATACAATAATATCAAAGCGCGCCAAAGGGACGGTTTAATAACCGTTGAGCAATTAAAGCATAATAATCCAAGGAAAATGGGAGAATTGAAACATAAAAGATCCATAAGCTCATTAGTAAGCTAAAAACATGATTTCAAAAAGATTTTACGACATTTTGAAGCAAGAGAATCATGTAGAAGTTGAAAGTTTCATTGCGACATTTCAACAAACACCTTGTGTGCGTTAAAAATAGAAGAGGTTGTATATAACCTTTGTAAATGGTTCAAGCCAAAAATTTTCATATCATCAATCAACCTCATTCCAAATATCAAAAAGATCATATGCACCATATGCAACAATTTGTTCATCAAATAAGAAGCTCAAAGTAGATTCTCAAGGGTTCAACCCAATTGAGATAAGCTAAGAATGATCAAGGCATTACAAATGCCAAAAATTAGAGCATCCATCAAGTAATAAGTCATGCTTTCAACAATACATGTATCAAATGTCCCAACATATCCAACTAAGCATAATGAACAAAGCAATAAGAGAAGCACTTTTACCATCAAGTACTTCATACCAATTATCAAACAATGCTTTAGAGTATTTTTACCATCAAATACTCCATCAAAGTCATGATCATTCACAAGTCATTATCAACTTGCAATTTTAACCCTTTAAGAAAACAAGCAAATATCATTAGTACAAATGAGTTTTACAAAAGTTCATTAAAGTACAAAGCAACATTAATGAAAATGCTAGAAAGTAAAGGGGGTGGGGACATCATTCCTCATCCGAGGAGAAGCAAGTTCCGGGAATAAGGTCCTTGATGAATTTCTTCAATTTGCCAATTGACTTTTTCAAACTAGAATTTTCCTTTTTCACACCCCGGAGCTCTTTTCTAAGAGAGGCCACATCTCTAAATGTTTCTCTTTCCACTTTGGCCATTCTCTTTTTGAGATTTAGATCTTCAACATCCAACTCGTCTTCATCTCCTTCCTCATTTTCTTCCTCCCTTATTTCTTGTTCATTTCCCACATTTTCTTCTTCATTTTCCTTTTCATCATCTCTTTGTTCGTCAAACTCACCTCTTCCAATATTTTCAACCTCATTGTCATTAAATAAATCATCCCGAGGTTGTTGTTGATGTCGGGCACGTCCCCTAGCGGCTTTGGTAGAAACCCGTGGTAAATGTCGTCGCATTCTTACCATTTGTAGAATGTTGGCATTATCAAAATCATTGTGACGAATTTCGGTATTCATTTCATTTTCCGGGTATCCCGATAAGTATAAGAGTCGGCAAATCAAATTTCCCAAGGTATATTTTTTCTTGGTAAGCTTTCTAGATTCCAATAAGCAATATACAAAAATTGCCCCATACTTTACTCTTTCTCCTCGAACAATCTTATAGGTGAGAAAGAGTTCAAGATTACTTGGAAGTTTTACTTCCTTTCCACAAACACAATAGGAGCAAATGATAGATATAATCCGATAATTAGGCGGCATTGCCGAGTATGTCACTTCGGGATATACTCCTAAAAAGGTTTTCACATCATCTAGTGAAACACCTAAAATGTTATCATCCTAATGAGCGCAATCCATATTGACCACTCCATCATTTGGCACGTTAAAGTGATTACAAATATCGGCCAATGTCCATGAAAAATGCCTACCATTAACAAAAGTGTGAAGTTCCAATGGATTTTCTACCGAGGCATCAACAATCCACATATTTGCATAAAAAAGTTTTATAAGCTCGTCATCATAGTGCAAACACGGATTATCCCAAAGTGAAACCCATCCTTGAATTTCAAAATAAGCTCTAATATCCGGAAATTCATCATGAAATGCTTGAAAACGAACCATACGGGTGCACGCAATTTTCTTATCATTCAATCCAATATTCTCATAATGTTCCTCCGCAAGTTTATTTAAAAATCGAAATCTATTAGCTCTAGAGAGAGGCTCGTAGAGGAGTGATAACTTACTAGAGTCCCAATGAATGCTCGATTTTGAAACCCCGGCTCTTAATTCGGCAATCTCCTCTTCCGTAAGCCGATTTTGATAGTCTCCTTGAAGAATATCATCTTGTTGTGTATTGGAAGAAGATTCACCCCCTTGCCTCCTTCCCCTCTTTTGAGGATTTCGTTCGGTAGAATTTCTTGGAGGTGCCATATATGTGAAGTTCTTGCAAAAATAAGTGAATTAGCAAGAAAAATTTCAAGGATTGATGAAGAATTGAAGATTGTAGAAGAAAGGGGATGAAGAACGCTGTTATAAGGGTTTGAGAAAATATCCTGCGTCTGTTTTAAGAGCTGAAGACAGAATGTTTTAAAGCTGTAAAAATAGCCTGGGCGACCGGTCGAGGTAGGGGGCGACCGGTCGATGTGCAGGGCGACCGGTCGCCCCTGCTTTGACCGTCCCAGGTGATTTTTCTTTTTCCCAGAGTTTTCCAAAAATCGATTTTTCACCCCAAAAGTTTTAAAACTTTGCAAAAATATAAGTTTGGACTATATCCAACAAATATGGGTTTCGGGAAAACATATAAACGATAAAATCGAGACTAAACACGTAGTGCCTTTTAAAAGAAAAAAATTTGCAAGATCATTTAGGGGCACTTAAGGGGTCAAAATGAAATATCTTGAAAGATATGTGCATAAGTATAATATCGAGTTTTAAGGTAAATACGATATAACGCACCTCGATAGCTTAAGAAACTTGAAGACGTAATAGCCAATGAGCATGAGATATGTATCCTACACAATTCTTAAAACATATCTAGCACAAATCATAATGATAAAAGTGTAGGCTAAGAGATATCACAAGTAAGCTCATACCATAAAAATCCATAAAAGATGACAACACACTTTAGTCTACAAAAATGCACAAGAGTTTTAAAAACATCATATAAGGTCTTCTTTTTCAAAAATAATTTTAAAAGGCACAAGTATATATATTGAAGACCTTAATTAAAAATAAATATTTGAAAACTCATTTTGCAATTAAGACACAAATAAAAGCATGCATAATAACAAAATAAAATGCATATTTAAATAGGGAGATACGGGTTACCAATTACGCCATTTCAATGGGTTGTGCCGTTCCCATTGTTGATGATATCTTCCCATTGAGAAGTCATTTTGTTGATGATGACTTCCTTGATTACTCCATTTCCAAGGTTTGTTACCTTCCCGTTGTTGATGATCTCTTCTTCTTTGAAAATCATCTTGATGATGTCTTTGCCGTTTCCAAGGGCTATGTTCTTCCCAATTTTGATTATATCCTCTTCTTGGAAATTGGCTTTGTTGGGAATAGTTTCTCCTTCTTTGATCAAATGACACGGTCATTTGATATCTTCTTGGCGGTATGAATTTTCTTCGACCATTATTTCGCCGGGTACCTAATATGACATTATTTTGTGGTACCCTCATGTGTTTGGGTCCTTTAGGATTAGCTTTGAGACTTTTAGGTCTCCAACAATAATTAGGGCTATTTCTAGCCCGACATGAATTAGCCGTATGACCCTTTTTGCCGCAATAAAAACAAGTAATAATTCTAGGAGCATAATGACCAATATGCATAGTGACTTGATCCTTTTTCATATGATTAACAACATTAGGCTTATGATCAAGTCCTTTATCACAATTATGAATATCAACAATATTGGACATTTTATTGGTACTTAAGTTGGATTTTAATAAATCCTTTTTCATGCAATCAATATTCTCAACAAGAGTACTATTTTCTTTTTCAAGGTTTCTAACCTTGTCAAGAGTGGTGGTGTGAGCATATGATAGTGATTCATAGGAAGTAAATAAACTATCCTTATCATTTTTCAAAATATTGAATTCCTTCTTCAAATTTTTGTATCTAACAAGTAAGCTTTGGAATTCATTTTGAAGTTCATCATAATCATTTTGTAAATCACTATAATCATTTTGAATGACAATATCATAGGAAGTAGAGGGTTTAAGACATACCTCATTTTCTTCATTTATGCCCATAAAACAATATTCAACTTCTTCATAGTTGGAAGTTGTAGGAGGCTTGTTCCTTAGATTTGAGCTTGTATGACCTTGAGAAGTAGATGCTTTTGTTTGACTCCTTTCATTTGCAAATACTCCATAGATGGCTTCTAATTTTTGCCATACGTCATGTTCCGACTTTATTCCTACAATATGTTCATATTCTAAATTAGTAAACGAACAATACAAAATATTTAAAGCTTTACCGTTTAAAGAGATGATTTTCTTCTCTTCATCATTGAGCTTTTTGAAGCCTTTTGAGGTGTGTGGTGTATCTTTCGTCGGAATGGATTCTCCATTAATGACGGTGTTCCAAATGTCGAACCCGCAACCTTGTAGATAACATTCCATTCTTTCTTTCCAAAAATTAAAATTCTTGGAATCAAATAGTGGTGGCTTGGTGGTGGAGGTGCCGGATAGATGAGCTTCGTTCGTAGCCGACGATCGTTTCTCTTCACTCGCGATGTGAAACGAGCTTGCCAAAGAGTTTGGCTCTGATACCACTTGTAAGTCCAAGCGGCTACGATAATCTAGAGGGGGGGTGAATAGATTATCTCCATCTTTTCGATTTTGCCCTCTTTTTGCAATCGAATGCTCAAATACAATAATAAAGGTGCGGAATGTAAACAACACACATCGATTTAAAGAGGTTCAACCCACCTAGGGCCTAATCCTCTACAACCCCAGTATATCCGGGATGGATTTCGAAAAGAAAAAGAATTTTATTAATTACCAAAATTAATACAAATTCAACTTACAACACCTTGAAGAGCACCACACTCTTCTTCAACACCACCTTTGGAGATTACCACAATCTCCCTTTGAAGATTACCACAATCTTCCTTCAACGGCACCTTGTGAACCTTGAAGAATACCAAATTCTTCAACACCTCAATACACTACAAGAAAACTGCTGATAGACACCACCAAAAAGACACCGGTTTTATGACTTTACTGGTGTCTTTTCCTTTTTAACACCGGTTTTGTAAGAAACCGGTGTCTAATTAGTGCTGTCGTTTGATAAACAACACCGGTTTCCTAGAACCGGTGTCTATTGTAAAACTATTTCCCAAATAGACACTGGTTTTGGCATCGGATTTCGAAACTGGTGTCTATTTATATAAATTATTTTAGATTAGACACCAGATTTTTTGACACCGGTTATAGAACCGGTGTCTTTATTTTTTAACACCAGATCTTTAGACACCGGTTCTACAACCGGTGTCGTTAAGCCCTAATTAATTAGGTCATAGTGAAAGTCTTAATTGAGTTCATCATTTCTCCCGTACCCAATCTCCCCTGCGCGCCCCCCGTCTCTCACCTCTCCCCATCGCAGACGATACTGTATAGCCTTCACTCTCGTCTGTGAAATCCATCTCGTCACACTACATTAACCCTAACATTGAGCCGCCTAAGCCACATAGAATGAAGCACCATATGCAACAAATCAAACATTCGAGTCGGCCGATGAAGAACAAAATGCCTTTTCAGTTTTCACCTTCAAAACCCGTCTCTGCTTCCAAATACTCATCCCTCGAGATCCCCCCAATATTTTCTTTATTTCCACTATCCTCCACACCGGAATCTCAACCGAGAATCGGCTCCAATCGAGCACCTCGTTGTACGGCAGCACATAGCCGTCCGATATGATCACTGGCACACATCCCGCTTGCATCGATTCGATCAATCTCGGGCTCGCGACCTCAAATCCGCTAGGGCACAAACATAATTTTGAATGCGACATTAATTCGAAGTAATTGTTCGCGTTTTCTGGAAGGTAATCATGTACTCGGATGTCGGCGTCTTTGTTACATTACATATAATTCATTGATGTATGAGCAAAGTATATATTCCCACGACGAGGCTACGTGAGTCCCGAAACTTTTAGATTGTTAAATGTTTACGTGATTTTCCTATTATGAAATATTTCATGAGCTGATGATGTTTTTATTAATGTAGATTTGGTTCTGTTTTAGCATCTCAGGCTATCAGAGGCTCATAGCTGCTCATTGTTTGAATTCGATACATGTGGTGGTTGCATTATTGGGTTTGGGCATAATAATTATGAACACTTCATACATGTGTTGATCCATAGACAAAAAATGATTTTTCTGTTTGCTCCTTTCCATTAGTGTGACGGATTGTCCAATAATAAACTGAAAGAATTATATTGTGTGGCACTGTGAATTTGTTCTTTTGTTGAAGTTTAATGGATTCTGTCAAGAGGAGATGGAGGAAGTGATTTATTTGTCCCTCATTGAACTCCTTTTCAGTTTAGAAGTTCATACCCTTATATATTTATTTTCTTTGAAAAATCTAGTTGGAGAATTCTACTACTTCTCGTGAATTTGTTTTATCCTTCTTCTTTCACATTATATTGTTAGTTTTATTCTCTTATATCAATGACAATGACCCATCTTAATTCTCAAACAAGTTATCCTCTTATAAAGTTGGCTGTTAAAAAGGAATGGTGGTGATTCTACAGAAATTGTATAAATGTAAGAAAAGACATCATTATAAAGTACATTGTTTGGGCATTCAGTTAATGGTTTATGAATCCTTATCCCATTTTATTTTTGGTGATAAAATTGTTGCGTAGCTTGATGATTGAATCCTATTCAATCAATGATTGAATGTAATTTATGTTTGTCCTATTTCAGTGACTTGTCTTATTGGTTGATCTTTTACTGAATGTGCATTTTGGTTTATCTTGCATGGCTCATGTGATCTTGCTCAAAACCAGCTTATAGGAGAGATACCAAGAATAATAAACTGGAATGAAGTACTGCCAATATCTATGAGTGAAACAAATTCATGTGCACCAGGTTGATGAAATATAAATTGTGCACCAGGTATCTTTTTTCACTCAGGATTCTTCCTTGTAAATGAAGGTCCATGGGCTCTACCCTAAGTGCTGGGGTGAGAAATACTTTTGATGATGACATCAGAGAGATTTAACTAGTTTAGGGTAATTTTTTTTAATTAGCTTAAGGGATCAATTAACCCCTCAGCCTCTTAACTCACTTTTCAGGTATTAACCCTGCCGTCTAGCAGTCCACACCGTCGCCCGACCTCGCAAGCAGCCGCCCCCCGTTGTTGAGTATGTTTGAACGAGAAAATTTGTCGTCATTATAGATTTAACTTTTATGCAATTGTTATCTCTAAATTATTAGCCGAGATATTGTAAGCTTGTGGGACTCTCTTGTCTTGCCTGTTTCAGTTATTAACGATTCAGTAACGGGAGTCATTGTAATTGTTTTCCAGGATAAGCTTGCCAGCATTATAACAGCAGAGCAGGGCAAGACATTAAAGGATGCGTTTAATGATGTGTCCCGTGGGATTGGTGAGTTCATATGGTACTTGAAGTTGAAACATTAGGTGTCCCCTTGGAACTTGGTACTTTGATGGATTGAATTGAAATGTATTTGAAAAATAGTTTAACCATCGAACATGACAAGATTGGTTGACCTAATATTTTAATTCAAGACTCTACCTACCTATTTCTGCATTGCTCTAGATGTTTGTGAAATCTTAGGAGACTTTTGTAAGCAGATAGTGAAGTAGAACTGGTTGGAAATCTGCTACCTTTTATGTTAAGGATTTGGTAAAGATTTAGCTTAAGTATAGTATGCATGCCAAAAGAGGAATAACTGTTATTTGTGAAAATTTCCATTGTGTAGCTTCCAAACTAGCATTAAATCTCATTCAAGGAAGTAACTGGATGATACTAGACTGAGTCTGTGTAGCTGTTACATTAGTTTCTTTGGCATGTATATAACATCAATATGTAAATGAGCTTTAAAAAAGTTGATAGGTCTTAGTTGTTGGTTTGTTTAGTGGAGGCTCATTTTTTTCAACGGTGAGTTTATCTTAATCTCTTTCCATTTGAGAAGAAGGCTCTGATGTGAGTAGCAACTCGAATAATCTATTTGACTAAATTAATTCTATTTCGTTTCCTGAATATTTCTGACTTAATTTTAGTGCATCACGATTGTTCTTCATGGAGTTCGGAATTACTGCGATACAAAATTCATATATACCTGGCAGGTGTTGTGTGTGTGAGTGTGTGTTTTATCCCCCAAGAAAAAAATGGAGTGTGCTGAATCCAAATCAGACAGTAAAGACTCCTGTTATGGATGGTTTATTGTCTCCACTTCTGAAAGCTCAAGCCGACTTGAACTTGCACTGGACAGAGATATGGCTGGAGAATACAAGGAATATTGCATAAAATTGAGACATTCGACATTATTGTTGTATTGTGTGGGACTCTAGATTTGCAATTTACCAGCATCACTTGTTTTGTGGATTTAATTTGAGCTGCAAACCCAGAATTGACAAATTATGGTGCTCTGGAAACACTTAGGAGATTTTCTAGTAGATCTAGTGTTCTGGTTGTAGCATGCTTCGTCACACATAGGATCAAATTCATTCTTGCCATTAGCTTT
Organism: Rehmannia glutinosa; assembly: GCA_016081115.2. Classification (NCBI taxonomy): domain Eukaryota; kingdom Viridiplantae; phylum Streptophyta; class Magnoliopsida; order Lamiales; family Orobanchaceae; genus Rehmannia; species Rehmannia glutinosa. Next base: position 54,926,951 of record CM071933.1, on the reverse strand, counting down.
ATGATTTTATATCTCAACATTTTGTGTATTTATTTAGTCAACTCTTTGCAACATTGATTTTCTTTATTTTTCAGGCTACTGGAAGCGTTCCTCCTGTAACAAACTCAAGGTTGTCCCCCCTTCCCCCAGAGCCTGCTGATTTCTACAATCCTACAGCACCAGTTGATATTCCTCTTGATAGTGCCTCTGTATGTGCAATTATATTGAATTTAACCTGCAATCCTGTATTTCTCGTCATCTTTCCTTTTTTTCCTTTTTCTTTATAATTGAAATGGCTTTCTCTGGCTTCTAATGAAAGAAAATTTATATTTAGGATTTGAAATAGAAAGAGAGAGAGCTGCAGGCTAAGGAAGCTGAACTGAAAAGGAGGGAACAGGTATTCATTGATGCTTCTCATAAGCTGATGGGCATGAGTTTATTTGGACTCTCTGGTGTACAGTCTTGTTAGGGAAACTTGGCGCATAGTTCTTAAATTTAATCAATGCATGCATTAAAGGCTCTGCAATGAGTGGTGATTTAATGCTGGTACAAAAAGGAACATTATACTTTTGCTGAAGTTAGTTCGGCATGTTTGCTTCTGAAGGAACGCCCTTCATATTGAACTGAAAGACTAAGATTATTTTTGCTGAAGTTTGGTAATATTCTTTATACTATTTTTATCACTCAGCACCTGAGAAAATGTGGTTCTTTTGAATTTTCTTTTCATCATTTTGTTGTTTAACTCTTTACATGTTGCACTTCTTTATTTTTCATCTTTTCTGGAGTATTTTTGAAAGCTATGTTGAGAATATGGATTGAGCATTGGTTGCTTTATCATATGTTGTCCATTTTGTTTGCAGGGATGGAGGGGATGATACTTTTGAAAGGACCAGCATTGATCATATGTTGATCATACGAAGAAGCTTGAGCATTTTTGAAAGCTTGAATGACATGAGCTATGTTGATCATATGGATTTTGTTGTCTTTAGTTGAATTATATAGTCTTTTTGTTGGTTGATGGAATTAATTGGATTATTAATTTATAGTTGTTTTATCGAAAAGGAAACTTCGCTACTAGTACTTTTTGTTGGATTTTGGCTATTGGTGACTTTACTATTAATGGATTTCATGTTTAATTGGTAGTGAACTTATGATGGTTGCTACAATTGGAGTTCATAATGAATTATTTATTTATATGGATTTTTTGCATATTTGGACCGGTGTCTTTGCGTAAATCCTTCTAAAAGTGCTTCTAAAAACATTAAGACAGCGGTTTTGATGCGATGTCTTTGAATTAAACGACAAACCGGTGTCAAATACATAATCTTTTAACATCAGTGCCTTAGAAAGCGAATATTTTATATCTACGACACCGGTTTAAAACCGGTGTCTTTCAAGGAAACGACACCGGTTCTGAACCGCTGTCAAAAATTTCAGACTTTTAACACCAGTGGCTCTAACACCGGTTGTTTTACTAATAGACACCGGTTTAAAACCGGTGTCTTTGAAGGAAAAGACACCAGTTTAAAACCGGTGTCAAAAGGTTCAGACTTTTAACACCAGTGGCTTTAACACCGGTTGGTTTACTAATAGACACCGGTTTAAAACCGGTGTCTATCAGCTTTTTTGTAGTAGTGATAAGAAGATTACCACAATCTTCTTGCACCTATCACCTAGATCATCCAAGTGTGCTCTTACCACAAGAACACTCACAAGGATATCTTGTGTTTGAATGATAACCAAAAATCAAGATTACAACTCAATAATGAATAATACAATTTGAGTGCAAAGTGTAATCAAGAATAGCCTAGACCTCAAAGATGTGAAAGTGATAAGCTAGGCAAATTTACAACACGAATAATAACAAAGAAAGACCAAGTATTTGCTTGAAGTGTATCTTGTTGTGTTGTATCTCAAAAATTCTCTTGGTTGCTCCAAAACTTCCTCTATTTATAGGAGATGATTGATCAAGCATAGGCTCCTCTTGGGGATTGAAAATCTACAGAAAAATACAATTAAAATCAAGAATATAGTCTGTTAGAAATCAATCCCACAATTTAAGGAAATGTCTCATTGTCAAACGGTCATATTTTTGTTTGTCAATACATAGATGCGACCGGTCCCATCACGAAATAAGAGAAATAAGAACACTTTGAAAATTTCAACAGGGCGACCGGTCGACGTGGGCTTCGACCGGTCGACCCCTGTCTCAACCGGTCCCCCTAAGTGTAAAAGTGGAGAAAAGAAGTTCTGTTTCAATGTGAAACTTGCAGGTACCGGTCGACCACTGGGTGACCGGTCGACCTGCCTATTTTTCCTTCCGTCTCATTTTCTGTTTCTAAAAACATCTTCAGGTACGGGCTGCCCTATAGGGCGACCGGTCGACCACGAGACAGAAATGTTGTCCAATTTTTGTCGAAAATAAAACCCAAGAAATACTCCGAAAATTTAGTAAAAACATTTTAAACCAATCGAGAGTATTTAGACAACATTTAGGAACCTGTTATAGGAGTAAAAACCCATTGATATAAAATCATTAAAAGTGTTGTCCATTATTATCAAAAATAAACTTGAGGAAATACTCCGGAAAATAATAAAACCATTTTAAATCATTTAGGAGTATTTGGACAACCTTTAAAAACATTGTTTTGGTGACAAAATAAAATCATCAAAATTAAGATAAAAACATGTATCAAACAATCTCCCCCTTTTTGATGATTACAAACCAAAACAATTTTTACACCAACTAAGAGGGCAATTTTAGAAATGATTTTCCGGTAAAAACATTTGACCGTTTGGAAGCAACCAAAATTTCCAAAAATATTAAAGCAACCAAGTAGGGAGTAAATATTTTTCAATAATAAGCACAAGCTCCCCCTATCAACAAGCATATCAAGAATAATATAAAAACAATTTTCCATAAGCTAAAAGCTTTAGCTTTTACAATTGTTTAAGAGCTTATAAGCTCCCCCTGTCACAAAACATCATTAAACAATAATATAAGTCCATCAAGCAACAATTGGACTAAGAATAAATCACAACTTATGGCTTTTATGAGCCATAGCTTATAGCTTTTATGACAAGCTTTTATTAGCTTCTTTGAGCTAATGAGCCAATATCCTGTTTTTCTCCCCCTTTGGAATCATCAAAAAGAATGTTAGGATGGTGAAAACACCATACAATAATATCAAAGCGCGCCAAAGGGACGGTTTAATAACCGTTGAGCAATTAAAGCATAATAATCCAAGGAAAATGGGAGAATTGAAACATAAAAGATCCATAAGCTCATTAGTAAGCTAAAAACATGATTTTAAAAAGATTTTACGACATTTTGAAGCAAGAGAATCATGTAGAAGTTGAAAGTTTCATTGCGACATTTCAACAAACACCTTGTGTGCGTTAAAAATAGAAGAGGTTGTATATAACCTTTGTAAATGGTTCAAGCCAAAAATTTTCATATCATCAATCAACCTCATTCCAAATCTCAAAAAGATCATATGCACCATATGCAACAATTTGTTCATCAAATAAGAAGCTCAAAGTAGATTCTCAAGGGTTCAACCCAATTGAGATAAGCTAAGAATGATCAAGGCATTACAAATGCCAAAAATTAGAGCATCCATCAAGTAATAAGTCATGCTTTCAACAATACATGTATCAAATGTCCCAACATATCCAACTAAGCATAATGAACAAAGCAATAAGAGAAGCACTTTTACCATCAAGTACTTCATACCAATTATCAAACAATGCTTTAGAGTATTTTTACCATCAAATACTCCATCAAAGTCATGATCATTCACAAGTCATTATCAACTTGCAATTTTAACCCTTTAAGAAAACAAGCAAATATCATTAGTACAAATGAGTGTTACAAAAGTTCATTAAAGTACAAAGCAACATTAATGAAAATGCTAGAAAGTAAAGGGGGTGGGGACATCATTCCTCATCCGAGGAGAAGCAAGTTCCGGGAATAAGGTCCTTGATGAATTTCTTCAATTTGCCAATTGACTTTTTCAAACTAGAATTTTCCTTTTTCACACCCCGGAGCTCTTTTCTAAGAGAGGCCACATCTCTAAATGTTTCTCTTTCCACTTTGGCCATTCTCTCTTTGAGATTTAGATCTTCAACATCCAACTCGTCTTCATCTCCTTCCTCATTTTCTTCCTCCCTTATTTCTTGTTCATTTCCCACAGTTTCTTCTTCATTTTCCTCTTCATCATCTCTTTGTTCGTCAAACTCACCTCTTCCAATATTTTCAACCTCATTGTCATTAAAGAAATCATCCCGAGGTTGTTGTTGATGTCGGGCACGTCCCCTAGCGGCTTTGGTAGGAACCCGTGGTAAATGTCGTCGCATTCTTACCATTTGTAGAATGTTGGCATTATCAAAATCATTGTGACGAATTTCGGTATTCATTTCATTTTCCGGGTATCCCGATAAGTATAAGAGTCGGCAAATCAAATTTCCCAAGGTATATTTTTTCTTGGTAAGCTTTCTAGATTCCAATAAGCAATATACAAAAATTGCCCCATAATATACTCTTTCTCCTCGAACAATCTTATAGGTGAGAAAGAGTTCAAGATTACTTGGAAGTTTTACTTCCTTTCCACAAACACAATAGGAGCAAATGATAGATATAATCCGATAATTAGGCGGCATTGCCGAGTATGTCACTTCGGGATATACTCCTAAAAAGGTTTTCACATCATCTAGTGAAACACCTAAAATGTTATCATCCCAATGAGCGCAATCCATATTGACCACTCCATCATTTGGCACGTTAAAGTGATTACAAATATCGGCCAATGTCCATGAAAAATGCCTACCATTAACAAAATAGGTAATGTAAAACATATCACATCATATGTGTATATTTAACATATCATATGTGTATACTTAATATACATCATCTGCATAATTGTCAGGGATTGTATTAAAAATAGTTAATGTAAAACATATCACATCAACATATGCACAAAGTCATATCTAAATATACATGTACTGTATAATAACTATACGAATACCAATTGAGACTTAAAAATCACAACCCCATGAGGTTCAATTACAACAACAAACCTCCAGACAACAAAAATCAGAAAATCATATCTAAACAAACAGTATAGTTATATTAACTATACTAAAACTGAATAATAGATTTATGGGAAAATCACATAACACATGGTTCTGACTACCAATTTGAAAATGCAGAGCAACAAAATAACGAAGGTTCCTTCAACAAAGCACGGGGTAAACAACTCAAAAATTACACCAAACAACTAAAATTTTTAACAAAGATTCAATTTCTCCACAGCAGATTATACACGAATTTTTGTTCTACTGAATTGAATATATGACTATGTATACAATTCCTTCAATGAGAACGGAAATATATGACTATGTATAGATATTCTACAATTCCTTTAACCAAGCACGGAAATATAAACAAAATACAACTTGAGAAAATCCAATAATGGAGAAAAAAAACACAAAATACTTTCAAGAGACACAAAAGACGGCGGTTCCCAACGATATCTTCCTTCTTCACAAAATCGAACTTCTTCCACCACAAAATTGCTTGAGCGCATCGAAAACCCACGGAAATACAGTGTGATTTGGGCAAGAACTCTGAAAACCCCAACAAAGTTGCTTGAGTGCGTTGAAATTTCTCCTTCACAAATAATGATACTGTTCACGGGTGATTTGGGCAAGAACTCTGAAAATATGGTTTATTTTGAAAGGTAGCGTCTGTTCAAAAGATGGCGGAAAGAAGTATCAGTTTTGAACAAACACGATTGAAGTTGATGGGTTTTTTCTCCCTAAAAATTGGGCAACTGAAAAGGTAAGATTATGTTTTTCTTAAAAATAGCTATTAACCGTCTAATTAAAAAAACTGATGATATATAAAAGTACAATTATACCCTTATAAGACTAAAATAACTAAAATGATCTACACCATCTAAAAATTTAAATCAAGAGTCCATAAGTGTTCCTATGGACTAACCTAAAGGGGTTGGTCTCATTACACACACACACACACACACACACACATTTCTCAAATTTGCAACCTATATATATATATATATATATATATATATATATATATATAGGGGGGATCCAATGAGACCACATATTATAGTGAGACAATATGGACTCATCTCAACCCTCTATTATCTATCTCAATGGCTAAGATAAATATGGGTTAAAATTACATTAAACGTTTAATTAAGGTAAAATAAGGGTATAATTATCAAAACAAATACGTGGGGACCATTCAAATATATGGAATCAATTATTGGGATAGAGAGAATCACGTAGGGAGAGAGAAAATCGCGCTAGAGAGAGAAATCACGCATGTGCTCTGGCATGCAGTATGATGTACATTTATCATATATTTGATGTATACGTAATACTATATTAATGTATGTTTAACATAATTTTACTGCATATTAAAATGGTCAAACAGAAACATGCGGGGACCGTGAATTAAGAAATCAGTTATATAGAGAGAGAGAGTCACATTAATTAACATGTGGGGACCGTGGATTAAGTAAATCAGTTATAAAGGGAGAGAAAATCACGCATTAATGTACTGTATATTTAACATATATTTACTGTATATTTAATATTATTATGATGTATATTTAACAAATTTGTACTGCATATTACAATTGTCAAAAAATAAAATAAGTATACAACAAAACACATATAAGTATACATCAAAACACATATAAGTATACATCAACATAAATACATACATAAAAAATTAACTACTTATACATCAAAATACATATAAGTATACATCGAAAAACATCTGAGCATACAATAATCATCACTGCCTCCTCGCAGGCCCTCGTTTTCTCCACGTCAGCATCGTCTTCTTCACCAATCCTCCACTCTTGTCCTTTATTCTGAAACCCCAAAAATATCTCTCGATATGATCTTCATCATCGGAATCATCAACATCATCATCATGCTCCTCATCTTCTTTTCACGTCCTCCACCACTGGTTCATCCTGAAACTTCTCCTGGGCTTCATTTTCTTCAACATCGGGACCTGGCATGGCGGCTTCTCAAGATGTCTGTGACCTGTAAGCTTCATCGGAGGAGGTTGAAATACGTGTTGGTGAAGGTTATGGAAGCGAGAACTATGCGGTCGGCAGTGGGGGCGCGTGGATCGGAGTAGATCGATTGTCGGCAGAAGTTGAAGTCTGTGGTATTTTTGCAAACTTCTATGGCTAATTGAAAACTGCCATTTTTGTTCTGGTTCGAGAGAATGAAGGAGAAAGAGCAAAATTGAATGAAAATTGTGTAATTACACAATTACAATGCTGCCCTTCTCAGATTTAAAATAACCAAAAATATTTATTAAATTGGGTAAATCTCAACCATCTAAAATTACAGATTTGTGGACATTATTAATTAGTCCACACTGTCTCACTCTAATTATGTGGTTTCATTTGATCAAATCTCTATATATATATATATATATATATATATATATATATAAAAATACTTTTGATTGGTGACAATAAGCACGTTTTGGTCCAAACAGTTTTTAAAAATTAAAATTAGAAGAGGAGGAAAGAAAAGTGAGAACTCTTGGCACGTGCATGCTCTATGCCCAAATTGTATGACCGAGATTAAATACATTTATTTAATCTTTTCATAACTCATAAGCAACTTCAGTACCAAATAAAATTTTGCATTATTTTCTAAATGATCTCTTTTTAATTTTTTATCATTGCTTGCAATCGTAACAAGACTCTTGAAAGTATATATTTCTTTTAAATTTCTTCTCGAGGAGCAGTGTTTTTCTCTACAAAGTTATGTCTGTCTCTCGGCAAAACATGCAATATTAATTTCTTGTTATAAACACTTTTAGAGTTGGCAAAATGCAGTCCGGTATATGGGCTGGTTTGACCGGCCCGAGATTTGAATTGGGCTTGACCATGATTTCTAGGCCTGACTTTTAGCTCGGTCAGACAGTTTTTTGTGTACAAAATGCAGACACGCGCGCGCTGGACTGGGCTAAGTATTCTCGCACCCGAGCAAAATCGGACCGACCCAATCCATCTCAAAATTTTCCAAAAGCCCGATGAGCTCGGGCACGCCTAGCATGACCCGACCCATTGAGAGATCTATGTTATATACTCATGAAATAGAACAACAAATGAGTCGGTATGAGTGGAATTGGAACTCTACTAGTTGCAAAATCTTTTTACCTCTCCGTATCTTGTGGATTCTCAACCTATAATATAGGTCAGATCTTCCCTACAAATTAAAGCACACAGCTTTCAACAGTAACAGAATAGTGAGCACATGAATGCCCTCAATTCTCCGTTGCCTTTTTTGCTTTTAGTTTCTGAAAGGAAATCATTTTTACCCACAATTGACTAGAGAATTTTTTATTATTCTTCTTTTTAAATATTGGTTACACTATTCAGGTCATCGATATGTCAAAACTAATTAAATGTAATCGTGAATCTTAATTGAAACGTACAATAAATTAATAAAATTCATGTTAGTTGTGAAGCTATTCGATATATATTTGCTAATATTAAGGAGTTTTGAACCACAATTTTACCGTGATTAAAATGTATATAGTGGTAACAAGTTGACAGCATTTTAAGTACAATCGTGAAAAGGAGTGATAAAATTCTGATAGATGTGAGTGTGATGCGTATCGAAACCAAAGTTTTAAAAAATGAGCATTTAACCATTTGCGCCACGTTTGTATCCCTACAAATAAACTATAATTAATCATTTGTTCACAAAATTGAACCTGGACAAATGGCCACATAAATTTATAAATCTACATGTGAAGCCAAAAACTTATTAGTATAGAACTGAAAATCAGGTAGGTGAACTATTTGCTACGCTTCTATGGACTCTATGGTACGCTCGAAATTGTCTCCTCTTTCAGGGAAAAGAAATTAATCATTCGGACTGTTTCTCACGTGCCCTCCGTTGCCTTCATGCCTATAAAGATTCATTGCGAAACAAGGCAGGGGATCGAGAGCAAAATTCGAACCATCCAAAGCCAAAATGGGAAAAGCCACCTTCAGGTGTGATGAAAATTAATTGTGATGCTTCTGTAGTGGACAATGAAGGCTCAAGCATTGGTGTGGTCTTTAGAGATCATAATGGGGAAATAGCTCAGATAGGTGCGCAAAAATTCGAACAACAGTTTCCAGTTGAGATTGTTGAAGCTATGGCGTGTAGGGTGGCGTTGCTTAAGGCCCGTAACCTGAATCTGGATCGCATTCACGTGGAAACGGACTGTCTCGTCCTAGTCCAAAGACTGAAGAAAACGACGCCTGATTTATCCTACCTGGGAGGTATAGTTCAGGACATATTGCAATTGAGTAGAGAGTTCTCTATAGTATCTTTCTCGTATATTCCTAGAGATGCAAATTGTTTAGCGCGTCAGATTTCTCGTTTTGCTTTTTCGCTCAATAGTTTCGACCTTTATTCGGGGAGTATTCCACCCCATATTGTTGACATTGCTAGTTCAGAGGCGTTAACCTCTGTTTAATGAAGGTTCGATTTTCATTCTCAAGAAAAAAAAAAATCAAGTAATTCGAATCTTCTATTATTTCATCTCGTACTGTACTATTAGCTAAAAGTGTAAGAGTGGTGATAATAAGATATAGGTAGGCGCCAACAATTTTTGACATGATTTGAGGCTACTAATTACCGTTGAAGTATGCGTTGGTTTAATTTTATGATATACCATGCATTGCGCTCTTTTCTTTTTTTTCTTTCCCTTTCACTCCAAGAAAAATCTAGTTTACCTATAGAAAAATTTATAGGTAATTAAGATAAGTTAGGTAAATTAAATCATTGTAGTTGAATATTTATTTACAAATTCTAAAATTGTTGATTTCTACAACATTTTTGTTGGTAAATTTAAAAATTGTCGGTGATCTGTGAATAGTTTATCAGTATAATTTAAGGAAAAATAATATTTTTTATTTTGTAGGTAAGTAGAAAATTTAATGACGATTTTTGTCATTGAACTAGAATTTTCTTGTAGTGCATTTTCTTTTACTCCTTTTTTACCACATAATTAAGCGCCCAGCACCTTTTACTATATTTGAACCTTTTGAGCCTCCACAATTTGTATTGCTTGGGTTATCGAAAGTATTTAATTTGTTGAACTTCAAATCTAACAAAAGTATTCATTTAATTTGACTATCAATCGAGAAATTAATATATTAACTAAGAAACATAAAGAAAATGTGTAAAACCACAGTTTTATAGACAGGACCAAAATAATAAAAGGTTTATTCAATTCATAATTTATAGTGTGGCCATAATCATGAGTTCCACTGACAATGACACACGCTTATAATATACCTTAAACAATTCATGATTAGTCTTATTAACATGAGTTAAAACTGAATAATTTAATGATATATACATGTTAAAAGTGTATTGATCAAATCCTCGTGTAGTTTCAAGATTCCATATATGCATTAGCTAGTTTGATAATAAAATATTAAAACCTAATTCAAGACTAGACAGAAAGACAGAGGGGGCCAGCTAGCTCTTGATGCATGCTATAAATAATTCGTTTCTTCACATATATATATATGATATATACCAACCAAAAGTTTGTTTCATCGTGTCCTCAGTACATATGTTTAACAATAATGGAGCAATTACAAACATGGTTCCATTAATGAACTGTGACATTAATTCATCACCAGTTTCAGTTGGGTCATTTTCTGAACAGTTTGGGGTTTCAGACGGCATGGGTACTGTTCCACAGATGTCGGAAATTGAGACGGGTTTTGCTGATTTTGCAGTTTCTGATGATCCTCATCAAGTGTTTGAGTCAGGAGAAGAGTGCATTGGAATGCTGCCAAAATTCTGGCCAGCTTATTATCCCATGGCTACTCAAAATTGGGTATATTATATTTTTGTCCAACCCCTTTTTGCTTCATTAATCAGAAAATGATATCCTAATTAAATCACAATAAGATAATTACAAGGTAAATTCCATTGAAGCTAAATATATATGGATCTCTAATTGCTTGTTTTCCAGGCATTACAAGGTAATCCAGTAGTTAAAAAAATTAATGAAGAGAGCGAGGTGAAGGTGGGAAGGTATTCAGTTGAAGAAAGGAAAGATAGAATTCTCAGATACCTCAACAAAAGAAACCACAGGAATTTTAACAAGACTATCAAGGTCGTATATCATTTCAACCTTTTAATTTATTTATTTTTTACACCCTGCAACCTAATTATGCACAAAAGAAATTAAATCCATCGATCATTTGTACTGTATATATATTGAAATGATATATATGGTTAATTTGGCAGTACGCGTGTCGCAAAACCCTAGCGGACAAGCGTGTCCGAGTTCGTGGGAGATTTGCCAAGAACAATGAACCCTCTGATGAAGAAATACTACTCATCAACACAACTCATCACAATACTGCTAATTATCATCAACAAAACAATATATCTAATTACGAGGACTCTTTCCAGGTGAATTTTGGATCAATGTACCAATTTATCTTATATGTTAAGTTGTACAATTCTACACAATTAAATTAAAATCTTATGAATTATTTGTTTATTTGTGCTTTGGCAGATGAAATTGGACGAGGATTATTGGTTGCAAACAGCCATGGCTAATCTTGTGCACTTGCCTTATTTAGGCAGCTAATTTAACATTGGAAACAGTGTGGAGGAACTAGCTATATAGGAGCCAATTGACATCATCAGTTTCACTTAGTGTTTCCTCATCTATTTGTACACGTGGTATTTACAAAGTTCTCACAAATATATGATGAAACACTAAATGAAATATAGAGAATTTCAATTGGCTAAGAACAATTCAAGAACAACTAGACTCTTTTATTTACATTTTTGACTATTGACCGGAAAAGATTACTTCGGGCCGTAGTCATGATCCTAAGTGTACGTTTGTGCCTTGTTTTGAACTTTTAGAAAAGTAAATTATGCCTGCCAATCTCTTTCAAGCTATGTATCAAAGGTTGTATAATAGTCTAATTGCATAACAGATCGAATTCTTTTTGTGGTTGCAGTACAGTTTGGAACATCTAATCACTAAAAGCACTACTCTAATTCAGGGTAGTGCTCCACCTTTTTACCTCCACGGCGCTATCCATTGCGCTATTTTGTTGATATGCACAGTGCAGTGTCATTTATGGCGCTACATTGTTTATGCGCCATCTTTATATTTATTCTTTTTTGCTTAATTTTAATTTTCTTTAAAAGGTACTTTTATTAATTGGAAATTAGTATAAAATAATATTAAAATTAATTCAATTACATGTGATAATTTTTTAAGTAATATGGTGTGTAATTGGGTAATACTATAAGATCTAAAATATTACACACAAAATTATAAATCTTACATAAAATACATTACAAAGTACTGAAACATAAAATAAAAACAATAATAAAAACGACATAAAATAGGCAAAATTAGGGAAAATTGCAATTTTGGTCCCATAATTTTGGGGGGTGTCAAAACTAGTTCCACTCGATTTTACTTTTTCAAATACACCCTGTAATTTACAAATTGTATCAAAATTAGTCCCACTCGATTTTACTTTTTCAAATACACCCTCTAATTTACAAATTGTATCAAAATTAGTCCCACTCGGTTTTAATTTTTCAAAATCACCCTGTAATTTATAAATTTTATCAATTTGAAGACAAATCCCACCGCCGATTGAAATTTTTGCCGGAATTCGTCACGTGATAAGCACGTGGCCTGAAATTTTGGAGATTTATCACCCTCCTTGACACGGTGGAAATAAAATACCGGCGTGGAAAGAGATCTGGGAGGGGGGGGGGGAAACTCGTCACCGAGATTTGGAGGGGAAAAAAACTCGTCAACACCCTGTAATTGGACATATTTTTTTGGGGAAATGGTGGTGACGAGTTTTTTTCCCTCCAAATCTCTTTCATGTTAGCATTTTATTTCCACCGTGTCAAAGAGGGTGAGAAATCCCCAAAATTTCAGGTCACGTGCTTATCACGTGACGAATTCCGGCGAAAATTTCAATCGGCGGTGGGATTTGTCTTCAAATTGATACAATTTGTAAATTACAGGGTGTTTTTGAATAATTAAAATCGAGTAGGACTAGTTTTGATACAATTTGTAAATTACAGGGTGTTTTTGAAAAAGTAAAATCGAGTGGGACTAGTTTTGACACTCCCCCAAAGTTATGGGACCAAAATTGCAATTTTCCCGCAAAATTACATAAAATAACTTAAAGTCGAATTATTGAAAATACAAATAATCGAGGATGAACAAGATCTTGATGCTCCAATTGAAGAAGCAAGAGAAGTGTCATCCTCAGACATCGAATTTGTTGCTCGTTTTCAAAAAAAATTTCTTGCTCGGTTTAGGCAAATCAAAGATGCAGAGGCACATTTTACACTTCAAAATGCATTAACTGATCATTCATGGGAAGAATATTCTAATTCAGAGAACTAGTCACTATCATATTGTAATTATGTTTATGTATTATTATGAATTTTATTTTTTTGCATTAATTTCATTAAATTTTCTATTTTTTTTTTCAATTTGATTAATTTTGAAAATAAAAATTTAATAAATTTTAAAATAAATAAAATTACTTATATAATATTTTTATCAATTATAAAGTAATAAAAATCAAAATAAAAGAAAGAATCTTATGGAATATTCTTTAGTACGGAAAATAGTACAGACTGCTGGAGATAAAATGCAGACTCTGCGCCTAAGTAGTGCAGACTATGCACCAAAGTAGTGCAGAGTGCTGGATCAGATGGTCTAACATATCTGTCTCTTCAATTTTAGTATATATATATATATATATATATGATTTGGATCAGGTGAGTCCACATATCCTATGTGAGTACACGATACCAAATCTGAGGCCTTGATTTAATTTTTTAACGGTTGAGATTAAACATATTTTACCATTTTTTAATATATAATTTAATGTAAAAAAGGGTTGTTTGGTAATTTTAATTAAAATCAGTTTTGGGAGGGAAGTTATATTTGGGGATCGAAGTGGGCTAAAAATCAGGACCCGTTTTATGAGATGTGTTTTATCCAAAATCTTTTCATATCCCGTAAATTTGGTAAACGAATTTTCATAAAAGAGTTGGTCTTCTTTCATAACACAAGATTTCTTCTCTGCAAAAAATAAACCGCTGTGAGAAAACTCCATTGTTGATTCTTCAAGGGTTACACTCCCTGCAAAGCGTCTTCCAACTAACCCTACGGCGTGTAGTCGAAATTGCAAGAAGGAGTGCGAAATCTTTCGTCCGAAAGTACTAGCGAAGTGAGAAAAATTTCATCCAAAAATCAGACTCAGCAGTCACTTAGGGCGTCTTGAAATTTGCGAGGAGTTGAACCATCTGCAAATACGCCACTTAGGGTGTCTTGAAATTTCTTCAGAAGTAGTGGTCCGAAAACCCCCAAATTTATTGTAAAATCCCTATTCGAGCAGGTACCAAATTTATTTCTCTCTTCTTCGTTCGTTTTTTTATTCGAGCACATACCAAATTTGTTGGATATTCGTTAAAATTGCATATTGTTGTTGATAAAATTGCTTATGACTGTTATGGAAATTGCTTATGATATTCATTAAAATTGCACATTGTTGTTGACACCAAATTTAGGTTATTATGTCAAATGGGAAGGGAGAGTGGCGATTAGTATTTCCCACTTTTTTTCCAGAAGTATTGGGAGATTGTTTTAATGTGGCAAAAAATTGGTTATTATTGTCAATAAGTATGCTCACATCTGTTTTACAATTAGTTGGCGACTGCTTTAATGAGCCAAAAACATTGCTTATCTTTGTGATATATTATGCTTATTAATATTCAAGTATGTGCGAAATGCTGGGAATGGGTTTGTTTTTTATTCTTACTGTCTTTATTATTTGGAAAAACGAAGTCTATGCAATAAATTCAATTATTTTGGTGATTGCTTTAATAAGGCAAAAACATTGCTTATCTATGTTTTATATCATGTTTATGTATATTCAGGTATGTTCAAAAAAATACTGGGAGGTAGGATCAAAAACTGGGATAGCAGGCTCTGAAAACACGACGAGGCGCAACTATTGATGATGCGTAGAAAGTATGCAGCTGCAATATGTCTGGATGCAATGAATGAGCTGAGAGAGACGGTATTAGGATGGGTAAAGGAGTTTGCCAAAATGAAATAAGATCAATCCAAACGTTTTGTTGCTTCGCACTTTTTTTGATAAAAGTATTGGTTACTGTAGTGTTTTTCAGACACGGTAAATTTGCTTGGTCTTTGAAATACTCTGTAGTGATATTTGAATATTTTTGATAATTGTTGAGTGTTAGTTCATGGTTGTTATATTTTCCCCAAAGCAGAATTCAGTTGCTCATGTAAGCAGAATTTAATTAGTCTGTATGTAGAATTCAACTCTATTGTATGCAATCATTTCCGTGGTATATTATAATGTTTCTAGCATTATTTCAAATATTTTTTAAGCAGTGTTCGTGTTCTTTGTAAGCAGAAATCAACTGCATTGTAAGCAATATTCAGATGTTTTATCTTTTCAAGCATCTTTATACCTTTTTAGTAGTATTCAAATGTTTCGTAAGCAGAATTCAAACGCTTTGTAAGCAGAAGTCAATTGACTTGTGTAACGCCCCGATTTACAATATAAAAATAGTCCGACTTTTATGGAAAACGCTATTATAAAAACACGAGTTTTAAGAAAATAACTTAATAAAACTTAAACATTTAACTATAGATAAATACCAGTCACATTACAATTTAAATTTTATCAAAATATTCCAAGACATAAAATAAAAATTATTCAAATTCCAAAATTTAATTTGGTCTTCATCCATCACTGACGTATCCTCAACCCGACTCCTTAATCTGAAAAGTATAAAAAAAAATGAAGGGGTGAGCTTCCACTTGCTCAGTAGGGACCAACTATTGTCAATACATAATAAATCATACAAGCATAAACATTTATAATAAAACATGTAATTCCT
Source organism: Rehmannia glutinosa (assembly GCA_016081115.2). Lineage (NCBI taxonomy): Eukaryota > Viridiplantae > Streptophyta > Magnoliopsida > Lamiales > Orobanchaceae > Rehmannia > Rehmannia glutinosa. The sequence goes on along the minus strand of CM071933.1, from coordinate 54,910,949 downwards.
CTATAATTTTCCTCTGACTGGCCAGTTAATAATTTTAGTACGGCGGGCTTAACCGAAGGATACTTTTGATCCCGGGCCTATTTACGGCCCCTGACTAGTTCCTCTTCATATCATATATAAATGAAAACATTCGCGTGAAATATTGTATAAAGACAAGAATTTAAAAATCCCTACCTCAACTGATATCTGTTAATCCTCGTAGAATATAAAAGTGATTATTCTAATCCTCGTGATTCTCGATTCCTACATAAATTGTAAAATTATAATTAATAACTTTTTTAATAAATTGGATAGTTTAGAAAAGAAACTGGACTTATTGAAAATAATTTGGAAATTTGGTTTTGGGCTTGAAATACTAACAACAAGGTTTAAAATCCCCAATTTGAGCCTTTATTTTTAAAATACTTAAATACAAAAAAAAAAAAAAAAAAAAAAAAAACCCCAACACTCCAAAACTCACGGCACTTAAACCCCCCCCCCAAATCTCTCTCTCTCCCTTCCTTCTCTTTTTCTTTCTCTTTTTCTTTCTTTTCTTCCCTCCTTCTCTCCCTCATGCCCACTGCCCAGTTTTTCTTCTTCTTCTCTCTTTTTTTTTTCTTTTTCCCTTTCTCTTCTGTTCCAACCCTTCACATGTCAACACCTCCACCATTCACCTTGCTCGGTCGACGCACAATCCCCCAACACCAGCGAAGACCGACGGTGACCCACGGCAAACGACCGTGACTGTCGGTCGGCGGCGGCGAACGGCGACCGATAAAACATACAGGCTACTCCTAATCTCTCATACTTTCTGAATATATAGATATTTTTTTCGAAAATTATTCTGTATATTTGTTGAAATTGTTGGGATAAAAACTGATTTCTTTGAAAAGGTTTTTACCTATCTTGAACTTGTTCAGGGATTTGTGTAGGAATCTGATAGTGGAACTAACAATTTATAGGAAGTGTGAGATTAATGATTGAGAGTTATGTGTTACGTTAGAATCTGTCCTTTCATCTCTTTCCTTTAAAAATCAGAAAACTCTTCATCCCTTTTATTAAATTCTAACCTTTGCATATTCATAACTGATGTTTTACATTTATACAGATTAATTATTGATAAAAAATAATATTATAATAATATATATAAAAAAATAGATTAATAATAATTAAGGGTTAAAAACCCAAAATTGAATCTGCCCTAATTTCGAAATTAGGGATTTGAATCCCCAATTGTGAACCCTAATTGAAATTTTCTTTTACCCCCAATTTTGGGGTTATTACATCCTACACCCCTTAAAATTAATTTCGTCCTCGAAATTCGTTAACTTACATTGGATAATAAAATTCGGGTACTTGGCAAGTATCTCTTCTTCTCGCTCCCAGTTGGCTTCATTTCTGTCATGGCGTCTCCATTGAACCTTGATTAACGCAACATCTTTATTTCTCAGTTTGTGGATCTTGCGTTCTAAAATCGACTCTGGCCCTTCCTCGTATGTCAAGTCTTTGTTAATTTCTAAATCCTTATATTCACGATGTGACTTGGATCGTAAACATATTTTCTCAGCATCGAAACATGAAACACATTATGCACACTTGACAGACTTGGTGGTAATGCTAGTTGATAAGCCAAATCTACAATACGAGTAAGGATTTCAAACGGTCCAATATACCTTGGCTTCAATTTTCCTTTTTCACCAAAACGGATAACACCCTTTATAGGAGCCACTTCTAAAAACACATTTTCTCCTTCTTCAAATTGTATATGATTTCTCCTTCTGTCAGCATATGATTTTTGTCTATCTTGAGCCATTCTGATTCGATCTTGTAGTTTTGTTATCTTTTCTACAGTCTCCTGAATCAGATCTGGCCCCAAAACTTTCTTCTCACCAACTTCATTCCAATACAACAACGATCTACATTTTCGTCCGTACAATGCTTCATACGGAGCCATCTTAATCGTCGCTTGATAACTATTGTTATAAGCGAACTCCACTAAAGGCAGCAAAGTCTCCCAATTACTCCCCAAATCAAGCACACAAGCTCTTAACATATCCTCTACTATCTTTATCGTCCTTTCAAACTATCCGTCTATCTGTGGATGGTAAGATGTGCTGAATTTCAATCTTGTGTCCCTTGCACTTTGCAGACTTCTCCAGAATTTCAATGTAAACCTTGTATCTCTGTCTGATACAATAGACACCGGCACCCCATGTAATTTCACGATCTCCCTCATGTAGATTTGAGCATATTGTTCCATACTGTACGTAATTTTGACAGGTAGAAAATGAGCCGACTTAGTCAACCTATCTACTATAACCCAAACAACCTTATTTCCTTTAATTGATCTCGGAATTCCTACCACAAAATCCATAGTTATATGTTCTCATTTCCATTCTGGGATTTCAAGTGGTTTCAGCAAATCGGAGGGTCTTTGGTGCTCGGCCTTCACTTGTTGACAAGTCAAATATTTTTCTACAAAATTTCCAATATTTCTCCTCATACTTCTCCACCAAAATATTCTTTTTAGATCTCGATACATCTTTGTACCCCCAGGATGAGCCGTGTACGGTGTACAATGAGCTTCTTCAAGAATTTCCTTTCTAAGTTCCTCTTCTTTAGGAACACACAGTCTCCCTTCATAAGTTAAAACACCTTCGTCTGTTAAAAGAAACCCCTTAACATTTCCCTTTTGGGCTCGTTCTTTCATTTTATTCATAAATTTATCCCGAGGTTGAGCTTCCTCAATTCTGTCCTTTAAAGTAGGTTGTACAACTAAAGATGTCAATATTGCTTCCGTACTCTTTGGTGGTACAACTACCTCAATCCTCATTCTGGCAAAGTCCTTCACTAGTTCTTCTTGTTCAGTTATCAAACTCGATATTTCTCCTTTGGTTCTTCTTGTGCAGTCATAATCTTTAACCAATTCTAGCCACCTCCTCTGCCTCATGTTCAACTCTTTCTAAGTAAACAGATATTTTAAGCTTTTGTGGTCAGTGAAAATTTCACACCTTCCACCATACAAATAATGCCTCCAAATCTTTAAGGCATGAACCACAGCAGCTAGCTCCAAATCATGCATAGGGTAGTTCAATTCATGTGGCTTCAGTTGCCTTGAGGCGTAGGCAACCACTTTGCCATGTTGCATCAGCACGCATCCTAATCCTTGTTTAGATGTGTCACTATAAATGACAAATTCCTTAGAAGGATTAGGAATTGTTGGAAACTTTCCTCACATTTCTCTGCCCCGATTTACAATATAAAAATAGTCCGACTTTTATGGAAAACGCTATTATAAAAACACGAGTTTTAAGAAAATAACTTAATAAAACTTAAACATTTAACTATAGATAAATACCAGTCACATCATAATTTAAATTTTATCAAAATATTCCATGACATAAAATAAAAATTATTCAAATTCCAAAATTTAATTTGGTCTTCATCCATCACTGACGTATCCTCAGCCCGACTCCTTAATCTGAAAATTGTAAAACAAATGAAGGGGTGAGCTTCCACTTGCTCAATAGGGACCAACTTTTGTCAATACATAACAAATCATACAAGCATAAACATTTATAATAAAACATATAATTCCTCTGTAATTTTTCTCTGTAATTTTCCTCTGACTGGCCAGTTAATAATTTGGTACGGCGGGCTTAACTCGAGGATACTTTTGATCCCGGACCTATTTACGGCCCCTGACTAGTTCCTCTGCATATCATATATAAATGAAAATACTCGCGTGAAACATTATATAAAGACAAGAATTTAAAAATCCCTACCTCAACTGATAAAACATACAGGCTACTCCTAATCTCTCATACTTTCTGAATATATAGATATTTTTTTCGAAAATTATTCTGTATATTTGCTGAAATTGTTGGGATAAAAACTGATTTATTTGAAAAGGTTTTTACCTATCTTGAACTTGTTCAGGGATTTGTGTAGGAATCTGATAGTGGAACTAACAATTTATAGGAAGTGTGAGATTAATGATTGAGAGTTATGTGTTACGTTAGAATCTGTCCTTTCATCTCTTTCCTTTAAAAATCAGAAAACTCTTCATCCCTTTTATTAAATTCTAACCTTTGCATATTCATAACTGATGTTTTACATTTATACAGATTAATTATTGATAAAAAATAATATTATAATAATATATATAAAAAAATAGATTAATAATAATTAAGGGTTAAAAACCTAAAATTGAATCTGCCCTAATTTCGAAATTAGGGATTTGAATCCCCAATTGTGAACCCTAATTGAATTTTTCTTTTACCCCCAATTTTGGGGTTATTACAACTTGTAAACATTATTTCAAATTATAAGTTATCAAGTGTCGTATACTTCTAGCATAATTCAAATATTTTTGTAAGCGTGATTCAAATGCTTTGTAAGCATAATTGAATGGACTTGTAAGCATGTATCTCATGGTATTTTATACTATTAGCAAATAAGCAAAGTGCAAGGTAATAAAAATTAAACAAACAATCACAATATTTTTTATCGAGCACATGCCTTTTTTTTATTTTTAAGGAATAATTATTAGGATTGTATGAAACGAATAATTATAAAATTTGAAATAAACAAAAAAATCAAGCGTTTGAATAAAGATAAATAAGCAGTATCAAATGCTTTAATAAGCAGTCTCAAACATGCACTTCAAAAAGTAACATCAATAAGAGTGAATTCTACTTGTCGCACGTTCTGCTATTGTGCGAATGTATTTCTCCGCATTTTCTACAACGTCTCTTCATTTTCTGCCCAATCTTTATTCTCTCTGACACTAAAGTCGGCTCTTGACTCGACTGCCGCTTCCCTTTTTTTTGGCCTGTGTTGGTCCCAACACTACAACGCCTAGCTGGGATTTGTCCCCAACGGGGTTGTAACCAAATAATTTCAATAGATACAATCTACATATGACGAAAAAACAATGACCAATTAACCTGATAGTTTATAACACCGAAAAAATGCATTTTCGTTCATAGCATATATGTTTTTTAAAGAAAAAAATGAGGGACGAAGAATTGCATTTCATGCTTCAGCAATATGTTCATAATGATAAGCATATTCATATTCATCAATAAGCAACATTATGAATACGAACAAGCAACTTGCTAGGTAAATATGAAAGAAAAACGTGGATGAGGAATTGAATTTTTCTGCATTCAAAAGTATGTTGATACATATAAGCACATTCGTAGGCAAGCGAAAGCATAATTGTGATCACGAATAAGCAACTCACTGGATAAACATAAAAAAAAAATTGGGATGAAGAATTGAAATTTTTCTTGACTACCAAGTAAGTTCATATTTATAAGCATATTATTTGGCACGCATAAGCAATATTATAGACACGCATAAGCATATTTCTGGGTAATAATTACAAAAAAATGAAATGATTGATCGAATGATTGATTTAGGAATTGATTCGGTAAAAAATGGACAATATAAACAGTTAGGAAGGCAAGAAACAAGTGTTACCTTATTCTTCATTAGTGTTGAAGCATTCATCATAGGTGTCATCTATTTTTTTTCTTGCTTGAACTATGCAAATGTCGAGTTTTGCATAGTATGGAGGAAGATTTGAGTTGCAAAAACACGGTGGAGAAGGTGATATGGCCTGGACGAGTTTTCAATAACAGATTTGGTGAATTGTGATTGCAAATTTGATGGTAACTCATCCTATTTTAGTGGGATTTACTAGATCTAGCTAACACAACTATTATTATATGGACTGGTTTACCCTCACATTGACTTTATCACATAATTTATCATCATTAATTATGTTTAATCTCAGCCACAAAATCACTATATTTGTGGCTTGGATCTGTTCCTATGTACTCATATAATAAAGGGGTCCTATATAACCCTCCCATATATATATATATATATGATATGGATCAAATAGGTCCTCCTACTTGGGGTGAGTTCATGGGGACTGTTAGGAAATTTATTGTTTAGATTTTGATGAATGCCATGTAAAACTTAGAATAGAAAGTTGGCACCCCAATTCTTGTTGTAAAATGCATTGTAATAAATAGAGCTGGCCAAGCTGAGTTAAGTCGCCACGCCCTAACATGCAAGAAGACAACAAGACTAGAAGGAAGACTCCACCGCAAGACAGTGAGTATGGCAAAGAAGAGTAGACGGAACTCTCTTTGAAGAAGCGGTGAGTGGAGTATCACCAAGTCAACTCAAGAAAAGCCAAGTCTCAAGTTGAAGTGACAAAAGAGTCATCCATGATTGGAAGTCGACTCTAAGTCACCTGGGAAAGCAAGGAAATGCAATAAGTCGAGATAATCGTAAAGATCCGTTGCGTAAATCAAGAGATTTACTTAAACAAGTAATATCTCCATACCACCTTTCTCGAGTGCTCGGTCCCCGAAGCGTGCAAAAGGAATGAACCAATGGGAAGCACTACACCGTGTCGAACTCGAAAAGGTGAAAGAACAATTCATACGAGGAAATGGCAATTTCAAGGATCGCAACAAGACAAGCCAACGACGCAAGTGACTTTCAAAAATAAGCCTATCTCTTCAACGGGCAAATTTTTGAAAGATCACTATAAAAGGCTGAGGAGTTTGTTTGAGAACTAGAGAGACAAGAAAGACACAAATTAAAGACCTGAACTAAAAACGTTCAAGCAATTATTAGAAAATCTGAAACATTCTCAATCCTCAAGCGTACACTACGAAGAACATCAATCCAACACTCACCTGTGAAGGAAAGATAACTTCAATCAGTTGAAGAGGAAAATACTGAAAAATCAAGGGGTCTACATTCCACGAAGGATTGTAGGAAGGTTCAAGGTCGAACCAAGTCTCAAGCTATTGGATGGTTTCGTGATCAAATCCAAAGAGTTTGAGCAAGTGAGTCAGTAGTAGCAAGCGCAAACCCCGTGAAGAAGGCGAGTCGTCGACGAGAAGCCACCGAGTGATCAAGGCGTCTCAGGATCGAGTCCCAAAGGATCAAGTCACCGTGTGATCAAGACTTGTATCCGGACATTACCACTTTGTATACTCGATCATTACCTAGTGGATTCCTCCAGGAGTTGGAGAAGAGAGGAGTAGAAGAATTACCCCATCTTTGAACCTCTATAAAAATTTCATTGTGTCATTTACATTTCAAAGACTTTAATTCCCGCACTTTTAATCGCTTATATCTCACGATAAATTTGCTATCCACTTGATAATTTATAAGTACTAAACCAAGCACTAAACTCTTGCTTAATCAAACTTAAGGGTGTTAAGTCTTCCGCTGAAAAACAAAACCACAAATTGAGTTAATTTAGAGCCAACAAATGAGTTACTCCATCAACAAACGATTAAGTCTCATGAGAGATTAACTCTACTTGAGTGGTCAATTGATCTGTCCATCAAGGACACACTGTGTAGTATTAACTCAGTATATTTAAAAGGACTAAATCAAAAATTTGGTAAGGTTTATTCAACCCCCGCCTTCTAAACCTTACACTCACACCCCTTGGGACCTACAAGTGGTATCGGAGCGGTTGGTTCATTGAACCCTCCGCATTACATGATGAGATGTGGATAGTGATAGAAGATGGGCCTCTCGCAAATCTTAAAGGTGAACACAAATTTGTCGAAGAGTCGCAAGAAGGAGAAGAGGAAGTTGCTCGTAGACTGTCATGGTTGAAAAACCAAGAACCGAATGGACAAATGATGACAGAAAAGATACAACCTGGACAATGTAGCCAAGGACATCCTTTACAAAACCTTGACAAAGCCATGTTCAATAAAGTCAAATCATGCAAAACGGCTAAAGAAATCGGGGACAAGCCGACATTGATTTGTGAAGGCTCGAGCAAATCAAAGAAAACAAATTATCGGTGGTCGTACTAAATTTGAGAACTTCAAAATGATCTCGGAGAAAACCTGGATCAACTGGATGCTCGATTCACGTAAATCACAAATGAGATGTCTCGCACTTGGAAAGGAATATACACGAGAAGAAATGTGTATGAAGATCCTAAAAAGTCTTCCAAATTTGAATGGGAAATGAAGGTCATGGCACTAAGACATTCCATGGACCTATCAAAGACATCCAACCATGAATTATTCTCGGACCTCAAAGCCTACGAGTTTGAGTGAGAAGAAAAGACCAGGAAGAGACAGTTGTACCCAAAACAACTTCTCTAATTGTTAAAGATGGGAAGAGAGCCGAGGTCAAAGAAGTCATTGATCCGTAAGAAATAGCCCCGATGGTTAAGAGGTTCAACAAGTTCTTCAATAAGAACTACAAGAGAGGAAAGGGTGAATCTTCCAAAAGACACTCGGCTCCCTCCAAATCAAGGGAAGATAGGCCAACCAAAAGAACAGATCATCAAAAAGTTGAATATCAAAGGGTGACAATCCAAGAATGGAAAGAGTGATCAAAAGGTGAATATCTATGTTGGAACCAGACAACCAGGTCACTATGCCATTGATCGCTCATACCCTGTAGTTAACAAATACAGGGATGAAGAAGAAAGGAAGGTCTTGAGAGAAAGAAGACAAGAAAAGAAAAAGGCAATGATGGCTGCAGAGATCTGAAAAACCCAAGTCAAGAGAGACAAATGACTCGAGAGCAAAGAAGGTGACTACTCAAGTGACTCAAAGAAGAAGCCCGATCCGCTTGATGGCCAAGGAACAAGATCAACCTCGACCAAGAAGATGAGGTACACTCTAACTCATCAAACTCGGACTAGTGATAGTGATCGTGACACACACACTTCATCACTTCATCACCCACGATCTTTATGATTCATTAGGCAAAATGATGAAAGATTTTGAACACATTAAATCCTCACACACACTATTAAATGAGGAAAACATCCTACTCAAGAGTCAAAACTCAAAGCCGACTAAGGAGCCGAGTACTCTAAGTCAAATAGTGATGAGAATGAAAGTTTAAAGGTCGAAAATGCTAAATTAATAGCGAAAATTGCCGCTATAGAGAAGAGGGAGAATGACCTCAAAAATGTTATTGCCTCATTCACTAAGGCATCTAAATCATTGGATGATCTTATTATGAGTCAAAGAGAATGTGGAGACAAGATAGGCTTAGGATTTAATTCCTCTGTGCTATGTCAAACCTCAAAAGTAATTTTGGAAAAAGGATCTTCAAGCCATGAAGAATCAAAAAATCCAAAACTCTAAATGTTGCACACACATTCACTCCAAAACACAATAACAAGCAAACTAGCCTTGGTTATAAAGGAAAAGGAAAACAACCAGTTGAGTGCTACCGAAAGAACAAATGAGAAGAGATTCAAATGAGTTCCTCAAAGAAACTCCAAACAAAAATTACTCTGAAAGAAGAAGCGAGCTACCAAAAACCCTTAAAATCTATAAGAGAAATACATATGATGGGAATGGTAGAAAATATCCAAGCCAAGCTGATTGGAATAATGTGAACTATCGGATAGACTTATGGAATGTAAGCCCAAATGGCAAAGGCCTAGAACTCAAAAGGCCATTCCAAAAGTATAAGAGCTTTCATCAAAGACATATATGCACCTAGGCACTACACTCAAAGACACCACAATTACCCAAGGAAGACAATTGCTAAAACACATATGCAGGCATACGACAAAAGAGACAAATTGTATGAACCTAGAACTCCCAAGCAATTTGTCAAGATTAATTATGATTATGGCACTCGATAGATGGCAACCCCTTAGAGTCAAATCATTTGGCTATAAGTTGGTTGGATCATCTTACAATTCTAACCCCTCGGACCCGCACAAGTATGGGTACCTAAAACTTAATTTCCTTGATTGCGGTTCAAGGAACAATCAATGCCAAGGAACCTGGTATATGGATAGTGGTTGTTCCGGACATATATGACAGAAATAAGAAAAATCTGTCAAAATTCAAGGAAGTTAAAGGAGCAAAAGTCATATTTGGAGGAAATGAAGCTCCTGGTGAAATAAGAGGCATTGGATCCATCAAGAGGAATGGATTAGAAATCACAGATGTTGCATATGTTGAAGGACTCAACTTCAACTTATCGAGCATCACCAACTCGTGACAAGGGTTACAATGTTGGATTTAACATGGGTATATGCCAAATCAAGGATATTGAATCAAATGAAGTTGTGTTGCAAGGATGTAAACAAAAGAATATGTATGTCGTGGATTGGTCAACTGCAACACCCATCACCTGTCTACTAGCAAAGAGCACAGCTGAATCAAGTTGGCTGTGGCACAAAAAGCTGAGTCACCTGAATTTCAAAACGATTAACAAGCTTGCCAGAAGTAATCTTGTGGAAGGACTTCCAGACTCAGTATACAAGAAGGAGAGTATATGTGACGCATGTCAGAAGGGAAAACAAATCAAGTCATCATTCAAAGAAAAGACATGCCCATCCTCAACAAGAATATTGCATCTGCTACATATGGATCTATTTGGCCCAAAGGGAACCAACCAAAGATAAGTGGGAAGAAATATACCTTGGTGGTAGTAGATGACTACTCAAGATATACATGGACAATATTCATGTGTAAGACGAAAGAAACTCTACAAAAACTACCACAGCTGATGAAGAGGATTCAAAACGAAAAGAGTCAAACCATTATCAAAATAAGATCGGATAGAGGAACCGAGTTTGTCAATGGAATAATAACTCGATGTTGTATTGAAAATGGTATTGGTCATGAACTATCGGCAGCAAAGGACTCCACAATGAGAATGGAGTTGCGAGAAGAAGGAACATAACTCTCAAAGAAGCCGCAAGGACCATGTTAGTCAAGCAGATTACCAAAAAGATTTTGGGTCAAGCAATCAACACAACTTGCTACACTCAAAAACAGGATGTATGATAAACAGATGGTGACAAAAGACTCCCTATGAGATCCGGACTGAAGAAAACCAAATGTTGCATATTTCAGAATATTTGGATGTAAATGCTTCATCCACAATAATGGCAAAGACAATCTAAAGGCTTTTGATGCTAAAGTCGATGAAGGTATCTTCTTAGGATACTCACCAAAAGCAAAGCCTACAGAGTACTCAACAAAAGGACTATGGTTGTAGAAGAATCCATTCATGTGGTATTCGATGAGCCAAATGTAAATGGAGAAGACATTGAAGAGTCACCGATAAGTCAATCACCAACCATACGTAAGAGTCCCTATCTTTGTCAAGTCAAGCCGGAATTATCAATTCGAAGAAGATGAGATAGCAATCTCAAAAACAAATGGAAAATTTGCAGCTAAGTGATTACGAGAGACCATCCACCGTAACTTGTCATTGGAGATATAAGAGAAGGTGTCAAAACAAGATCCGAACTCAACAAGAAGCCATGTTCACATGCTTCATCTCGCAAATAGAGCCCACGGCGTGTCACAAGCATTGACGACACACATTGGATTCAAGCTATGCAAGAAGAGTCAATCGCTTTGAAAGAAATAAAGTATGGGAATTAGTGCAAAGACCCATACATCAAAATGTTATTGGCACCAAATGGGTGTTCGAAATAAGATGAACGAGGAAGGTTACGTGGTAAGAAACAAAGCAAGGTTAGTAGCCAAAGGATATTGCCAAGAAGAAGGGATAGATTTTGATGAAACATTTGCCCTGTAGCAAGATTGGAAGCTATAAGGATGTTTCTTGCCTATGCACTCACAAGAATTTCATTGTATATCGATGGATGTAAAAAGTGCATTCCTAAATGGTTTATTGGAAGAAGAAGTGTATGTTGAACAACCTCCAGGATTTGAGCGAGAAGACTCTTGGAGATAAGGTATACAAACTCAAGAAAGCTCTATATGGATTGAAACAGGCACCCGAGCATGGTATGATACTTTGTCACAATTCCTAACCGAAAATGGATTCACAAAAGGAAAAGTAGATAGAACACTTTTCGAATTCAAGACAAAAAGAGTATCTTTTGCTTGTTCAAATATATGTGGATGACATCATTTTTGGATCCACAAACAAAGAGTCAGTGTGAAAAGTTTTCAAACCTCATGCAAAGTAAATTTGAAATGAGCATGATGGGAGAGTGACATTCTTCCTTGGACTCCAAGTGAAACAAATGAAGGATGGAACCTTCATAAGTCAAACAAAATACACCGGAGACTTAATGAAGAAGTTTGGTATGGAGGAGAAGTCTTCTCAGAAAAATACCAATGAATACATCACCAAAATGGACATGGATGCATCGGATGGCAAGCCCGTAGATCAAACAAGATACAGAGCACTCATTGGATCATTGCTCTATCTCATAGCAAGCAGCGGACATCACCTTTCTTTGTAGGTGTATGTGCAAGATTTCAATCGCTCCAAAAGAGAGCCATATGACAACAAATAAGAGAATATTGAGATACTTGAAAGGAAGCCAAGAAGTAGGCCTATGGTATCCAAAGGAAGGTGGATTCAAGCTAATTGGCTATTCGATTCTCGACTATCTTTGGATGCAGAGTGGACAGAAGAGCACTTCAGGCACATGTCAAATGCTAGGAAACAGTTGATCTCCTGGTTTAGCAAGAAGCAAAATTCAATAGCCACCTCTACAAATGGTGAAGCGGAATACATAGTTGGGGCAAACAAGTGCCCAAGTCCTATGGATGAGACAAAGAAATGAGAGACTATGAAGTTGAGGAAAAGGAAATTCCAATCATGTGTGATAACACAAGTGCAATTGTCATTACTCAAAATCCTGTGTTGCACTCAAGAACAAAGCATATCGATGTCGATATCACTTCATAAGAGATCACGTTGAAAAGAAGGACATCATCCTGGAATATATCTCAACCGATAAACAATCTCGGCCGACATCTTCACAAAACCATTATGTGAGTCAAGATTTGAAGAACTCAAACATGAGTTGGGGTTAATTGAACGAGCCGACACTCGGAAGAATCAAAGAAAAGAAATGGAACAGAAAAGTAGGTGAAAAAGAGTCAACACACAAATCACCAAGAATCACCAGATCGGAAAAGACAACTACACCGAGTCACCGGTGAAATGAGTCACTAAGAGAACTCGTGAGAAGAAGAGTTAAATCGGCTAAAGGATAAGCTTTGAGTCACTTATGAGCAAAATGACAAAAACACAAATGCGTTTGACTAAGCGGGAATGTGTTTAAGGAATACGTCAGCATAATGATGATGTGTACAAACATAAAGCTGCACACCAAGCTTATGATTGGATATAAATGCTGCCGCATTAAATACGAGACATTAAATGCTAAATAGGCGTGCAAAATCTAAGCCGTTGATTTCGATCACATTTCAAAAACCACCCTCACGTCCTTTCATAAACCATATTTAAACCATTTTCGTCCGTTTCTCTCTCACACTTCCAAAACTGTTCATTTCATTCTCTCAAAAGCAAAGGCAAAAATTCTCTCGAAACCCTATCTATCTTCAAATCAATCTCTGAGTTTTTCTTTGATAAAATCCTGAAAAATGGCACCAACCTATGATTTTACCAAGTTAGGAAAGCAAATCCACACCGGGTCTACTGTGGATTTCGACGGAATGATGAAACAGGGGTCCGATGACACCCTAGTGAAGAAAATCGCTGAAAAATTGGAAACGACCGGACTGAAACCGTTTCTAACGTTAGAATATCCGATGACCTATGTGGAGGAGGTCGCACAATTCTACGTGAATGTTGAGATTCACGATGAAGGAATAAAGTCGTCTGTTCACGGAAAGCAGCTGACTATCTCTGCCAAGGATTTGGCCGAACATTGCTCACTACTACCAATCAAGGAGCCTCGAAAATTAACGAGGCCGATGTAAACTTGGCGATGCTTGGAAAGAAATAGCCAAGCCCGACTATGCTTTGATAAAATAGTGTACACAAAAAACAAGAGATCTGAAGGAGGATTATCACAAGTCATTGGACATAGTTTCCAAATGTATCGACATCAAATTTGGCGGCTTTGACCAATCACAAAGGCAAAGCTGATTGTAATGGCCGCAATCATCGCAGAAAAAGAAAATAAAATGGGCGAGTTTGTCTACAAAGCAGACTCGCGAACGTGGGGAACAAATCCTTCAAGGAAGATGGCACATTTGGAGGATCCCTAGGATATGGCCTAGTGATTGGCCGATTGATGGAGGTGAAAGGAGTCCCTCTTAGACATGAGAAGGCATTCCATGTTAACAAGAGGATGTTCAGAGCAAACCTCTCTCCTCGGCGCACGAGAAGAGAGCCTACGCCAAGAGAGCCGACACGAGTGAGGGGGAATCACCACTGACCTGAAGATACAAAATTGCTTCCTCTCCACCCAAGAAGAAAGCTCGCCCGCAATGCTAAGAAGATCACGCCCCCGCAGCAAAGAAAGCCAAACATGCTCCCGCCCTGCAGAGTCACCCGCCCCGCACTGCGTGTGTCTCCGCCCCTGCGCAGCACTGCCGAGAAAGACTCACAAATACCTTCTCCGATCGTCAAAAAGAAAAACCGAGAAGCCTAGACGGCCCGCTCCTCGAGAAAAAGACACCAAGATCGCCCCCGCCGCCCAAGACTCCGAGGACACCGTCTCTCAACCGTAAATCCCTCCGGTACAAACTAGAGACGAAGAAGAATCATCAAGCACTCCGAGCTTGAGAAACCTACTGAGTCGCCCACTCACCGAGCAGACACGGAGATCGGCTGGAGAAGTAGAGTCTCCGGATGTAGTTGATGAAACAGCCAAGTCTGCTCGAAAGGCGATCACAGAGGCAACTCAAGACACAAATGTAGTTCACACAAACAAACACAAGAAGAAAATCGCTAGAGCGGATAGTGATGTGATGATCCTATCTCCACCTTACCCGGACATCCAAAATCGTCCTGCGTGAGTGGAGGAAATGGAAGTTGAGTAAATCAAGGAACAGTTCCAACGGCCCGAGTTTATAGAAGAAGAAGAGGAACTGTTAAACTTCCTTGACTAACCACCGTGCCCCAACGGCCGAACATTCAATCGAACAATGGGAGCTTGGAGACGAGTAACCCCATTCCAAGTCACTCACCGGTGCACCACCGAGGGGAAACTCCTCCACTACAAAGAAGGTCGGAGGATGCTGCAGATGACTCCACAACGAATCAAGGAGGCAAAGTAGAGAAAATACAAACACAAAGAACAACAAGTTGCCATCAACGAAGCTCGGCAGTTGATTCTCATCACGGTGAGGTGCCAACCGCTACTGGGAAGGCTAATGACGCTGATGCGATCGAGGCACGAGGAAGGAACAACCCCTGGGAGTTAACACTGGGGCGATGAAAGTGCAATCCATGGGGTTGAGACTCCAATGGATGCCACCGCAGAAGACCCTAAGACAAATGACACTTTGCCGAAAGGGAGGACCAAGGCCTGGCCGCAGAGAGACCGGGAGGTAATGAAGGCCCACGGGAGGTTGAGACTTCCCGGGTAAAGAAGTCAAGTAGAGAACATCCCTCCCGCTATCATCGACCCATCCGAGAAGGAGATAAGCGCACTTCATGATTCCCAGGATAATCCCGATGTCACCTTTCCGGGATCGGGCGCGAAGAAGAAGCCGAGTCATCCCCCATGACAAATCCAAAAGACTCACCGGATGTTCCAAGCACGAGCAAGTCGATCCCAAGACTACTCGTCAAACCTTTAACTTTGATGATGAGCCAACAATGGAAATCTCATCATCGTCCGATGACGCTTCGATAAGGCCGAGGACCATCTACTCAATTGGAGAAATCACCGAGACCAACGGTTGTTGAGACAAATGAGGCTCAAAAGTCGGGTCCACTTCACAATAAAACCCAACCAACTGAGTCCAGTCCACTGCGCAGGCTCCTCAAGTCGCAGCAGGTCGATTCCTAAAGGAACTTCACGCGCACCGCTCATCATCGAACAAATCCCGGTGGGCGATGATGAATCCTTTATAGAATCTTTTCCTTTTTCCCCGGAGGTACCCGACCTCCATGAAGAGTCGTAGAGAACGAGCGACGCTATCACGCACCAGCTCCCGTTTTTCCATCGTGCACCATTGTTCCACCGATTATGATTTTGACGCATGGCCATCACCGTAATTCGGAAGAATCACCAAGTCCGCGAGTGTTCAAGGCATTATTCGGCCGAGATTGAACGGATGGAGAGGCATCGTGCCTCTATGGAGACAACAGAGATGCCAATCTCACCGCCGATTTAAGAGGCATAACTTCCTGGATCGGGAATGGTGGCAACAAAGAAAAACAATGCGTGTGGAACAAGTTAGATACTTCAGGACATTGTTCAACAAGTCCGGGGTATGGAGAGCCGAAAATGCCGATGCAAAACGAAGCCGAGAGAGCATATTGAGCACATGCATGAAGCTCACAATGCCGAGATTAAGCTGCGTGAGCAAAACAAGAGTGATCTACAAAGATTTGGAAGAAACCATGAATACAAAATTCAGCCTTCTCATGGGTGAGATGAAGTGATTTCAGCAGAGTCCAACGCTACTCGATCCGACTTTCGTCCGCATACTCTGCAGCGACTCGAGACAAAACTCAACCATCGCCAGAGCTCGACTTCCCGCTTGCAAGTCTGTTTCCAGCGTCCCTCTCTCCTTTGATGATGCCAAAAAGGGGAAGAGGAATACCTAAAGCGCAAGGGGGATCCTCAAGTTGAGAAGGAAGGAGCAACGGTGCGAAGGGAAAATCACCGAGGAAGTGTTGAGACAAAAGAAAGGAAAGCTTGTTGAGGGGGAAGGATCGACAAATGTGACCTTGATGATTGCACAAACCCCTCAACAGGGTCGTCCTCACACAACCGACATTATCGCTGACAAACTCCCGTGACTCGCCACTCCAACACTCTGCTATATCTATGGTGAAAAAAGAGAAAAACTATTGAAGTAGGGATGAATGAAGTGGAAGGAAGAATGGATGCCCGAGTTATGAACATCTTGAAAGAACATGGAGGCATTCCAAAGAGACAGAGACACTTATGCCATCTCGGATGCCGGGACAGAGCCACGATCGTTGATGAATTCAAAACGCTCGAATCAAGGATACTTTGCAAAAATGTCTATGGCTCAAGCTTGGGACTTGTCTTGGGAAAAGGGTCTCACGTTATGTGAAGAAGGCGACAGCAACGGACTACCGCGATCCTCTGCTGGTCACTCCGCCGGTCACTTAGCCGGAAAGAAGAAGACCCCAAAGACAAAGATACGCCCGCAGGTAGAGGAAGAAGCGATGGTGGAGGAAGAAGTTTCGGACCTGGGCCTCCCCAAAAACATTGAATACGTGGATCCGAGAAAAGAAAGGAGGGGATCTCAATGGGCCGGGCTTGACCAAGTAGCAAACTTGCAAGTGGCTAAAACGAACGCCGAGTATGCAAAAAGATTAGAAGAAGAAAACAAGAGACAAACTCAAATATGGGAGGAAAGACAGAAAGATTGAGAAGAGATGAAGTCGCAGGAAGGCATATGAAAAGGAAAAGAAGGCAGCTGACGACGAGAAAAAGAGAAGAAGAGAAGAAGATGCCGAACAAGATGAAAGAAGGAGACAACGAAGAAGATGAAGTGTTGCTGTCCAACCCTTCGTGTATTTTATTATGTAAATACATACAAAGTAAGTCTTCTGAAATAAAGCTAGAAATTCTTTATTTTTCTGTGTAGACAAATATGTGCTCGATACACCTTGTAAACATTGTGTAAAAGAACAAGAATGATATGATCAATAAAAGGATTGATTCTCAATATACATTCTATGTCAATACACTATATGTATGTATCTTTGCTATTTGTATTTTTGAATGGTTTAAGTTTTGGCATCATCAAAAAGGGGGAAATTGTTAGGAAATTTATTGTTTAGATTTTGATGAATGCCATGTAAAACTTAGAATAGAAAGTTGGCACCCCAATTCTTGTTGTAAAATGCATTGTAATAAATAGAGTGGCCAAGCCGAGTTAAGTTAAGTCGCCTACGCCTAACATGCAAGAAGACAATCAAGACTAGAAGGAAGACTCACGCAAGACAAACCGAGTATGGCAAAGAAGAGTAGACGGAACTCTATCAAGAAGAAGCGGTGAGATGCGGTGAGTGGAGTATCGATCAAGTCAACTCAAGAAAAGCCAAGTCTCAAGTTGAAGTGACAAGAGTCATCCAATGATTGGAAGTCGACTCTAAGTCACCTGGGGAAAGCAAGGAAATGCGGTCAAGTCGAGATAATCAGAAAAGATCCGTTGCGTAAATCAAGAGATTTACTTAAACAAGTAATATCTCCATACCACCTTCCTCGAGTGCTCGGTCCCGAAGCGTGCAAAAGGAATGAACCAATGGGAAGCACTACACCGTGTCGAACTCGAAAAGGTGAAAGAACAATTCATACGAGGAAATGGCAATTTCAAGGATCGCAACAAGACAAGCAAAGCAACAACGATCGCAAGTGACTTTCAAAAATAAGCCTATCTCTTCAACGGGCAAATTTTTGAAAGATCACTATAAAAGGCCGAGGAGTTTGTTTGAGAACTAGAGAGACAAGAAAGACACAAATTAAAGACTGAACTAAAAACGTTCAAGCAATTATTAGAAAATCAAACATTCTCAATCCTCAAGCCTACACTACGAAGAACATCAATCCAACACTCACCCGTGAAGGAAAGATAACTTCAATCGAGTTGAAGAGGAAAATACTTGAAAAATTAAAGGGGTCTACATTCCACGAAGGATTGTAGGAAGGTTCAAGGTCGAACCAAGTCTCAAGCTATTGGAGGGCTTCGTGATCAAATCCAAAGAGCTTGAGCAAGTGAGTCAGTAGTAGCAAGCACCGCCTGTGAAGAAGAAGGCCGAGTCGCACGAGAAGCCACCGAGTGATCAAGGCGTCTCGGATCGAGTCCCAAAGGATCAAGTCGGTTGTGTGATCAAGACTTGTATCCGGACTGTTACCACTTTGTATACCGATCATTACCTAGTGGATTCCTCCAGGAGTTGGAGAAGAGAGGAGTAGAAGAATTACCCCATCTTCGAACCTCTATAAAAATTTCATTGTGTCATTTACATTTCAAAGACTTTAATTCCCGCACTTTTAACTCGCTTATATCTGGCGATAAATTTGCTATCCACTTGATAATTTATAAGTACTAAACCAAGCACTAAACTCTTGCTTAATCAAACTTAAGGGTGTTAAGTCTTCCGCTGAAAACAAAACCACAAATTGAGTTAATTTAGAGCCAACAAATGAGTTACTCCATCAACAAACAATTGAGTCATTTGAGAGATTAACTCTACTGAGTGGTCAATTGACTTCCATCAAGGACACAACTTGTGTAGTATCAACTCGTATATTTAAAAGGACTAAATCGAAAATTTGGTAAGGTTTATTCAACCCCCCTTCTAAACCTTACACTCATACCCCTTGGGACCTATAGGGACACATCCTAACCATAGATCAATAATTTTGGGTGGTCCAGATTTTTAGGGTTTTTTTATGTTTATTTTTTTGTTTCAGCAATTAAAAAAGGTAGGGTAGTAATTTGGCACTTTAGAATCAGTTACTAAGATTTCATTCCCTCTTTCACGCGATTTCACCCACTCTTCACGCATACTCTCTCTCCAGCGTTTCAGTTTCAAAAAAATTTCTCTGTTGCTTATGTAGTATAGGGTTGTTGCTTATGACTTGCTTATGTAGTTAATGTATATGTGATGCATGTGTAGTGTATATTCGTTGCATATGCTTATCGCTTATGTAGTATGGGTTTGATGCTTATGACTTGCTTATGTAGTTAATGTATTCGTGGTGCATACGTAGTGTATATTTGTTGCTTATCTAATATAGACTTGTTGCTTATGTAGTATGAGTTTGTTGGTTATGACTTGCTTATGTAGTTAATGTATCTGTGGTGCATACGTAGTGTATATTCGTTGCTTATGTAGTATAGACTTGTTGCTTATATAGTATATATATATGGGTTTGTTGCTATGACTTGCTTATGTAGCTAATGATTCGTGGTGCATACGTAGTGTATATTTGTTGCTTATGTAATATATGATTGTTGCTTATGTAGTATGGATTTGTTGCTTATGACTTGCTTATGTAGCTAATGGTATATAAAAACACAATGACACATCTACACAAGCAACAAATTACATCTTCATAAGCAAACTTCGAACTGAAGTCAAGCTCTAGCAACTATGGCAAATTGTCTGCAACTTTTTTCACACAATAGTGCATTGAAGAAGAATGATGAATGATTTATGTGAGTTGAAGAAGAAGGAGGATGATTAAGGAAGATGAGATTTGTTCACGTTTAATTTGATGTGAGATTTGGATAGATTGTGTGATCATAATGTGAACAGAATCTCATGAATATTGGGTAATTTTGTAGGATGACTAATTTACCCATTTCTCTAATTACCAATATTTAATCTGAATTTTTAGCTCTAAAATCACAACCATTGAAAAATCTAGATATGTGGCTAGGATTGGCCCCTATGGACTTACCCCATTAGGTGGTCTCATATAACCCTCTCCCTATATATATATATAGGGATTGGTTCAAATGAGATCAATCCTTTTAGGTTAGTCCATAAGAACACTTATGGACTCTTGATTTAAAATTTTGGATGTTGTAGATGATTTTAGTTAATTTAGGCATATAAGGGTATAATTGTACTTTTATATTTAATTAGTTATGTTAATTGGACGATTATTAGCTATTTTTAAGGAAACATGATCCTACCTTTTCAGTTACCCAATTTTTAGGGAGGAAAAATCATCAACTTCAAGCGTTTTTTTTCAAAATTGATACTTCTTTCCGCCATATTTGTGAACAGTCGTTTTATTGTATACTTAGTTCAGTGGACTTGTATACTTAATCATGTTTTATTGTATATTTAGTTCAGTGGATTTGTATACTTGGTTCAGTGGAATCGTATTCTTAGTTATATAAGTACTTTAGTAAGTAGTTTAGTGAATTTGTATACTTAGTTATGTGGTTTTGTATACTTAGTTCAATGGAATTGTATATTTAGTTATATAAGTAATTCAGTATAATTGTATACTTAGTTAAATGTTTATGTATACTTAGTATTATTTTAATGTATAGTTAGTTCAATGTAATTGTATACTTAGTTAAATATTTCTGTATACTTAGTAAAGTTTTAATGTACAGGTAGTTTAGTATAATTATATACTTAGTTAATTGTTTATGTATACTTAGTAATATTTTAATATATAGTTAATTTAGTGTAATTGTATATTTTTCGTTAATTGTTGCACTATTTTGTTGCCATATTTGAATAATTTGCAGGTTCGGATGGGAAGGGAGAGAAAGGAAAGGTGATCAATACAAAATCACGTCCCTAATTTTTAGGAAGCGGTTACTATATTTAATTTCCTGGATTCCTAATTTATCGATTTGTTGTATACTTACTTATGAAATGTTGTATATATTGTAATATATCTTGGCTATTGATTTACTATTTAGATGATGTAGATGTAGTCCTATAGACTAACCTAGGTGGGTGGTCTCACAGGATCCCCTCGCTATATATATATATATATATATATATATATATATATATTGTCCAATACCTTTCACATTCTTTATCCTTTTATATATATGTGCTGTATTTGAACTAATTGCACCTATAAAAAGTCAAATCAACGACAAATGACAAAATTCAGGCCTAGAGCGAAATAGATCGAATAAGCCTGGC
The DNA here is from genome assembly GCA_016081115.2 of Rehmannia glutinosa. Taxonomy (NCBI): domain Eukaryota; kingdom Viridiplantae; phylum Streptophyta; class Magnoliopsida; order Lamiales; family Orobanchaceae; genus Rehmannia; species Rehmannia glutinosa. The sequence continues at coordinate 54,889,346 of CM071933.1, read as the reverse complement.
CTGGTCAACAAACCGAATAAAAGATGTGGAACCCTTTAACATTATAACTTAGGATTGGACTGATAAGATTTCTTTCATTAAATTACCTCCTTCGTGAACAAAAAAGGAAATAAATATACACATGTAGGCGCGAAAGAAAGGCTAGAAGATGGCTTGAAAAGAATCATGCTTGCCACAAGTGCCCTAGCTCAGGGCCTTTAACTCTGGCCAATACAAAGAATAGGGCCTGCAGAATTGCAAAACTGGTCCTGTAAATGTGTCAAAATTGGTCATGATCATTTTAAATATTTAATTATTTGGTCCCTATAAGTTTTCAAATTACTTATTTTTAGTCCTATTTTCACCGAAATACTGAAAAACCACTTGAAATACTTACAAGTGTCTCCTAAAATTGGGGATTTATAAAATTTATATTTCCGGCTATTTGGGTGGCCTATATGGTAACACATAAACACATCCCTCAGAAAAAAGAACTAAACAGATTTCCTACACAATTTTCCAGAATCCAAAGAGGGTGTATAAGAGGTCAATAATTGATATATGCCACTGGGTCTTTCAGGGCATGGATCCTCTCCATTTAGGAGGTATAAATTTCTTGTGCATTTGGAGAGAGAAAGACACATGTACATCTATACATACATCTATACATATATTATACACATATATAAGTGTATGTATAGATGTACATGTGTCTTTCTCTCTCCAAATACACAAGAAATTTACACATCCTAAATTGGAAAGGATCCATTTCCGGGTCTTTCAACAACCAAAAGAATCATTTGGCAAACAGATAAACTAAAGTAGAAGTCAACTCTGATCATTTAATTTGCCAAGTTAAATAATTACATAAAGTAAGAGTAAGATTGTAAAAGGACTAGCACTGCATTAATCAATACCCGTTTTCCATATCCATTTGACTATATTTGTGCCTATATTTGTGCTTTTTATTAAAATTCAAAGTCAAAAAATATATATAGGGGGCGGCAGGATAGATATTAAGAGCATTTTCCATAAGTTGTCAATTCTCGTTGACATTAGGAAGCTGATCACAGGAAGAATTTTGGAAGAATTTAAGTAAACAGAAATGGGTTGCCCCATGCATGCATTCTTTCAAGCGTAAGATACCACTACGACAACATCAGGCCTTTTCATTGAATACAGTGCTGCTCCCTATCATACAACATGCATCAACTAAAAATCAATCATTTACATAGAAATGTCAAATAGGTGCAGAATTATATATATGTAACTAAAATTTAAAGTTACATATTAACTAATGTACTATCATGTAATCTTCCAATTTCATTCTCAAAAATCTTATTTCTGGTAGAATTTTGTTTCACCATTTGAAATGATGGCCAACTTTCTGCCCCAACAACGTGTAAATGTAGGAAGAGTGAAGTTGTTTTCGGAGCAACAGTATATTAATTGATTTAAGAAGCACCACAAAGACATGGGAGTGTCCCAAAAAACTGTCCTTTGAAGTGAGAAAGGCTTAAGTCTTATAAGTGGGATAGAGAAGTTTCATGACTCCAATCTTTCTGCAACTGTTGCTTGAATTAGATTCCAAAATCCAGAGACTCAAAAGTCAGAACAATCACATTATCATATCGAAAAAGATTTGTCGGTGATTAAGGAGCTGACTTCTAACCATTTTATGATCTAAAATGACAGGAAGAAGCAACCACTATCACTCTATTACATCCATCCACTGTTCTAAAAATTTCCGTCTAACCCCGATTTATCATCGCCTAGGTATTAGGCTCTTGTCCACCTATGGTATTTCCCGATTAATTCCCGCCTGGGCATTTGACTTCTCTTGTCCGCCGATGTTTTTTTCCAATTAATCCCTACCTCACACCACTCAGGTCCCGCCCAACCCCGCCGACTAGTACCTAGTGTTTTTTATAGCACTCGTTGTATCCATCTAGCTCTGGACCCATTCTTCATCATCATGTGAACAATGTTTCTTCTAATGAGTATCAAGATGGGTACTGAAAGGAGAATAATCTGAATTCTTAAAGCCATGTTGAAACACAAATCTGATACAGCATATCAAGAAATGTTATATTTGGAAAAAAAATAAACTTCTACATTGTATCCATTAGATTTTATAAGTTGTGATTCCCTATTATTTTATTTTCGTATCGAATCTTTTATAATATTTAATTAATTAGGGATACAATTTCCTATATATGGCATGCCTTATAGCTCCTTGTGGAGCAAGTGAATAAATTAAATGAAATGTGAACGAGAGTATCCTCTTTTTTCTCCCAATCTGGATATATTTATATGAATTAATAAGATTTTGGATTCCCATAGTCTGGTATTCATTCGCAAGCGAATTAACAGACTATAAAAGTCAAAATCTCTAATGAAAATCTGGACATTGTTTTCTTTGGTTTAATAGTCAAATGATTACTGAAACATGACAAACAAATGTAGCAACAGAAGAAACAGGGCACAGCTGCAAAGCTAGGGAGCACGGATACTTCTCTGAGGATGTCGTACCCGTACCGGATACGTATCCGATACGATACTTTATCCGATACTTCATGGATACTTCATTGATTTATCTACACATGGAAATAGATAGAATTTATTCTATTGCTCAATTTTTCAGCATTTTTTCATGTGTCTAGGTGAATTATCACATTTCAGATTTGAGTACTTATGAAATTTTAGTTTTTTATACTTGAAACATTATTTTTATAATTATACTTAATACGTTTGTATTTTCAATAATATAAAAATATATAATTTTATATGTATATATATACCGTACCTGTATCCTTAAAATTTCAAAATATGTCGTATCCCCGTACCCGTATCGTATCGTATCCGTGTCCCGTATCAGTGCTTCATAGCTGCAAAGCCAAATAATATTAAGCTATTCTCGAAGAAATTAAAGTAAAAACAAAATTAAAGTCTTTTTCATTTCCCTCCAAGTTCTCAAGAACAATGTTTCCAGGCGTTTAGATTAAAACCCTGAAATCTTTTCTTAATTGTCTCCAAATTAACGCTCCAGCCAAATCCCACCATTTGTAAGTACTTGAAAATTCCATGGTTCCACATATAAATGAATCCCGGGTGACTCTTCCTTAAAATAGAGCCATGAATGTGATGGTGACTTCTTTTCCTATGTTCCACTATACTAGTGTGTTGATTATTTTATTATCACTTTTTTCACGTGTTGCAAATGACTCCATAACAAGGATATTTATAGGTGATACCCAAAATGAACATACATTTAATTCATGCATCAATATTTAATTTCATACATTTACCTATCCTCATTCATGCACAAAACCAAAAGTTTTAAACATGAATTTCACTTATTCATGCATAGAATATACTAAAACAATTTAACTTCAGTGTCTAGTTTAATACTTCAACACTCCCCCTTAAGCTAGATTCATTACTTCGAGAGAAAATCGCAACTTCTTGAAAATATCAAACTTCAAGGGCTTCATGAAGATATCCGCAATTTGGTCTTGTGATTACACGAATTCAAGCTTCACTTCTTTCTTGGATATGTGCTCAAGAATAAAATGATACTTCGTATCAATGTGTTTGCTTCTGTCATGAAACACCGGGTTCTTCGCCATTGCAATAGCAGACTTATTATCCACATAAATTTCCGTTGGATCTTCTTGTGATAAACTAAGCTCCTTCAACAAACTTCTCAACCAAATAGCATGACAAACACAAGAAGTCGTTGCAACATACTCCGCTTCACAAGTAGAAAGTGTTACAAGCGGTTGCTTGAGTTCCAATTAAATGTCGAACTTCCCATAAACAAAACAAACTCGGTTGTACTATTGCGACTATCAACATCACCAGCCCAATCACTATCACAATAGTCAACAAGCTTGAAATTGTGAGAGGGGGTATAGAAAATTCCATAATCAGTTGTACCTTTAATGTACCGAAGTATTCTTTTGGCAATTTCAAATGTGATGTAGTAGGAGCCTCCATGTGACGACTTACAAGTCCAACACTAAAAACAATATCCGGTCTCGTACAAGTTAGATACCTCAAGCCTCCAACAAGACTTTTAAAGTATGTGAAATTAATTTTCTCACCATCTTCATGGAAGTATATTTTCGCTCCACATTCCACGGGGGTGCTTACCAACTTGCAATTCTCCATCTCAAACTTCTTGAGAATTTCTTTGGCATATCCTTCTTGAGATACAAATCTTCAGATTATTTCCTGTAAAAATCAAATCATCCACATACAAACAAACAAGTAATATTCCCATTTTTGTTCATTTTTACATAGAGAGCATGTTCATGTGGACATTTCGAAAAATTATTTTCTTGAAAATAGCGATCAATTCGGCTATTCCATGCACGAGGGGCTTGTTTTAACTCGTAATGAATCCTTTTTAATTTTGAGGCTTATCTTCATAACCATTCACCACATAGCCCGAAGGTTGATCAAAGTAGACTTCCTCCTCCAAAAACCCATTCAAGAAAGTAGACTTCACGTCAAACTGGTGAATTTTCCAATAATTTTGGTTTGCAATGGAAATGATCAACTGAATAGTTTCAAGATGAGCAACGGGTGCGAATTCCTCATCATAATCAATGCCAACCTTCTGCTGGTACCCCTTGGCCACTAATTTGGCTTTATATTTTTCTATCTCGCCTTTTGCATTTCTTTTTATTTTGTACACCCACTTCACATCGATCGTAATTTTACTTTTGGGTAGTGTTGCTAGCTCCCACGTATCATTTTTTCCGATCGCTTTTATTTCTTCATTGATAGCATTTCTCCATTTTTCTCCACGAGCATCATCATCATAACTCACAGGGTCGAAATCCACAAATTAAACAAAAATGTGTAAAATCACTCAAATTTCTTACTTCTTCGGTGACATCATATATTTCACGCATGTCTCTTAATATTGAAGGACCTTCACTTGAACTTGCATCATCAACTTGAGCTCTTTAAGGTGGTGGCGTTGATGGTGTGTAGTAGGTTGAGTCGGGCCTTCTTCTAAATCATCAAAGAATGGACTATATTGTTCATTTTTCTTTTGATCATTATAGTCCCAAACACCTTCTTCGTCGAACTCGACATCCCGACTTATCACAATTTTCTATTGTTAGGATTGTATAACTTGTAGCCTTTGGAACTTTGATCATAGCCTATGAAGATATATTTTGTACTCTTATCATCAAGTTTGGTTCTTTTCTCATCAGGAACATGTGTGTAGGCTATGCTTCCAAAAACCTGCAAATGTGAAACAATTGGCTTATAGCCGTTCCAGGATTCTTGAGTTGTTTTTCCATGCACACTTTTAGTGTAACATATGTTCATCAAGTAGATTGCACAAGAAACACCTTTGGCCCAAAACTCCTTAGGCATATTTTTGCTTTTCAACATACTCCTCGCCATGTTAAGAATAGTCTGGTTCTTTCGCTCAGCTACTCCGTTATGTTGTGGTGAATATGTAGTTGTCATGGGACGATGAATATCATTTTTCTCACAGAAATTTTTGAATTCATTTGAAGTGAATTCACCACCTCTGTCGAACTGCAGAGTTTTTATTTGGTAAACACTTTATTTTTCCACCATTGCCTTGAACTTTTTGAAGGTTTCAAACAATTTTGATTTTTCTTTCAAAACATATACCCAAGTTTTCCGAGAATAGTCATCAATAAAAAGCACAAAGTAATTATTCTTACCAAATGAAGATGGCTTGATAGGTCCACAAACATCCGAGTGTATCAACTCCAGTGGATGTTGAGCTCTAGACATAGATTCCTTCAGAAAACTCTTTCTAGATTACTTGCCATAAAGACATCCTTCATAGAATTGATTTGGATGATCCTTTCACCATTCTCTATTTGCTCATCATTTTGAGACCATCAAAGTTCAAGTGTCCATGCCTCAAATGCCCTAGTCAAGATGCATCTTTAAAACAAGACTTTAAGCACATAGGGATGTCATTTTGAATGTTTAGCAAAAACATTCTATTCTTCGTCATAGGTATTTTGGCCAACAATCTCCCATTTTCATCTTTAATGGTCAAACTTCTATTTTGCAAGCATATATCATAATTTTTCTCCAACAATTGTTCCAAACTCAAAATATTACTTTTCGACGCCGGAACATAAAAGACATTAAAAATATATCACTACAACATAAGTGACTTTATGTAACATAAAATTTGTAGCACTTTTACATGAGATACTTTATGTAACACAAGTTTGTAACACTATAATATTTATTTAATACTTTGGTAGCACTTTATCAATATGTAACACTTATATGTGATATTTTTAAACAAGTAACACTTTTTTGGTTAATTTTTTGTAACACCAATAAGTATCACTTTAATTATACATCACTCTAAGTACACTTTATTTAATTGATTGGTAATATTTTTTGGCTACATTTTGGTAACAAAAAATTGTATTGCTTTAATTAAGTAAGACTAATTATTTATTAAAATTAATTGATATCACTACAAAAAAGATAGAGACGAATAACACCGAAAATACAATGATTTGTTTTGTAATTTCTACTGTCTTTTACTATTTGGCAATAGTTATTTTGAAAACATTGTCTATTAACTGGTTTTTGAGCTATAGACAATGACAATTACAATGGTTTGTTGAATCTTTGTATAATATTGGGAAAAAATATTATTATTGGACAATAATTTTTAAATGGTTTTATACCAAATAAAAAAGAGTTATAATAAATACTTGAAATTTGAATATAAAAAATAAAAAATGAATCAAAATAAAAAGAATGCATATGTTGCCTGCCTTCAAAAAGAAAAAAGATAGGTTGCCTTTTTCTCTCGAACCGTCGACTCTCTCTCTCTTGTTTGTTGTTCCGTTCCAGTCGTCGTTGTCCATCGAAGTCGTGGACCAACAGTTTTCTGGCAAAGGATTCAGCAGGGGTGGACCACATAGATGGCGGGTGTTAGGAAATTTATTTGTTAGATTTTGATGATACTATGTAAAACTTAAACTAGGAAGTTGGCACCCCATTTTCCTTGTAATTTGTATTGTAATAGATAGGACTGGAAAAGGTGAGTTAAGTCAGCTAAGTCAAAGATTACAAGAAGTCAACTGTGGACTGAATGAAGACTCTGCTATGTGTCAGCTGAGTAAGGCCATGAAGGAATTCAAGGACTCGACTGAAGGAGAGTCAGCTGAGGAACAATTGTGAGAAGTGTCAATCAAGTCAACTCAAGAAGCCAAGTCTATCAGTTGAAATGATTAGTTGAGTCAATCCCATGATTGGAGCAGACTCAAGTCACCTGGGGTAAAGGCAGCAGTCATGTCAAGACAACTGACTTAGATCCGTTGATTAAAGTCATGAATATTACTCGACTTAGAAATATGACAAGCTACCAGGTCTAAAAGTGTTTAGCCCAAAATTTTGTAAAAGGAATGAGCCAATAGGAAACACTGTACCTTGTGTCAAACACCTGCAATGCTGGAATGCCATTTAATACGAGGAAAGGTCAACATCACCAAGGCTGCAGACCAAGAAAATACAAGCCAACGAATACAAAGTGACATTTGAAATTAGCCTATCTCTTCAATGGTCAAAATTTCAAATGGGCACTATAAAAGGCTGAGGAAGCTATTGAGAAAAGGTTTCCTGAACCACGAATGAACAAGAAATATCAAAGTAAGTAATCTGCAATATTCTCAAAGCATTACAAGCAATTCCTCAAAGCCTCAAACTCGAAGAAACTCGATCTAACACAAGCTGTGAAGGAGAGATAACTTCAACCAGTTGAAGAGGAAATTCTTGAAGAATCAAAGGAGTCTACTTTCCAAGTCGGGATTGTAGAAAGGTTAAAGGTCGAACCATTATCAAGTTTGTTGGAGGGCTTCGTGATCAAATCCAAGAACTTGAGAAGTGAGTTGAAGTAGCAAGGCAGCTGCCCTGTGAAGAAGCTGAGTCGCAAGAGAAGCCATCTGTGTGATCAAGGTTGTCTCCAGACTGATAACCACTTGTAAACTGATCTGTTACATAGTGGATTCCTCCAAGAGTTGGAGAAGAGAGGATTAGAAGAATTACTCCATCTTCGAACCTCTATAAAATATTTGTGTCATTTACTTTAAGCAAATTTACATTCCAATATATTTACATTATATTTCCTGCTAGTTTACATTTGTTATCCAATTGATACCAAGTGCTAAAAATCAAGTGTTAAATACAAGCTTAAATCATATCAAAGGGTGTTAAGTCTTCCGCTGTTAAAAACCAAACAACCAAGTTAAGTATTTGGCTTAAGCAACCGAGTTATACTATCAACAGCTCTATCGATTCTGTTGAGCGGGTAACTTAGCTGAATAGCCAACTTAGCTGTCCCTCAAGGACACAGTTGTTTGAGTCAACTCTGTTGAATATTTTAAAAGGACTAATATCGAAAATTTGGTAAGATTTATTCAACCCCCTTCTAAACCTTACACCACACCCCTTGGGACCTACATGTGGTATCAGAGCGGTTGGTTCATTGAGCCTTCCGCACTGGTTACTGAACTAGATCTCTATTTTTTCAAGGCAAAAACTCATATAGGACCGTTTTACGGGTCTCAATCCATAAGATGGATCCTATTTGACCCGCGGATCCGCGGATCCTATTGACCAGGTTCGCGGGTCAACATCAGCTCCAACCTTTTTTTTATTTTTTTTGTTTTTCTTCCCTAGTTAAAGTATCAGTTTTATGAAAAAAAGTATCGGTTATTTTAGATAAAGTATCATATTTTTTAATATAGCCACAAATTATAATTACATTACATTGAACAACAAATAAATATATCAGAGTTAAAGTAACACATTTATGGGTAAAAATATATATTTTTGAGACAAAATATCATGTTTTAAGAGTAAAAATATATGTTTTTTAATAAGTTATTACATTGTTTAATAATAAATACAAAGAAAGATGAATAATAAATATGATATAGTTAAAGTAATACTTTTATAAGTAAAAGTATTTGTTTTTTGAGAAAAAGTAAAATATTTTTTAATATAGTCACAAATTATGAATATATTACAATAAATATATATATAAAAGATTTAAAGTAACACTTTTATACGTTAAAGTATCTATTTTTTGAGATAAAGTATCATGTTTTTTAATATAGTCACAAATTAGAAATGAAGGAAAGAAGGAAAAAAATAAAAAATAAATATGATATAGTTAAAGTAACACTTTTATAAGTAAATGTATCCGTTTGTTGAGATAAAGTATCAGATTTCTTAATACAGTTACAAACTAGGAACAAAAAAAGAGAAAAAATAAAAAATAAATATGATGTAGTTAAAGTAACACTTTTATAAGTATCCATTTATTGAGATAATGTATCATGATTTTTTAATAGACTTGGGTTTGATTCTTAGCCTTTACATTTATAGACGTTTTTAATTTATTTTTTTAATTACCAGACATATTTAATGAATGGGTTTATATACATTGTTATTCTAAAATTGCACAATAAGCACTAGTGGTGTAGTGGTAGAACACCACCTTAAGTCTATATAGGTCGCGGGTTCAATTCTCCACAAGTGTTGATGCTGAATTTTTTTTTTTAAAATAACAGGTGGGCTGGGCTGGGGGCAGAGGGGCTGGGCGGGCGGGTTGGGCTGGCGGGTGGATCCGTAAGACGGTCCTACAGGAGACCTACTCTTTTTTCAAATGGTTTTAACACTTGTGTTTTTCAAAGTCTTTCATATTTAAGCAAAGTTATTATCATGGAAGCAAATCTAACTCGCATTCCAATGTTCACTGTTGAAGAATTTGATGATTGGAAAATTCGTATGCAGGCTCATCTATCTGCATTACATGATGAAATGTGGCTTGTGATAGAGGATGGGCCACTGCAAATACTCAAAGTCAACACAGTTGTACGAAGAGCAGCTGCAGTAGAGGGAGAAGAAGTTGTTGTTGTTCCTACAAAACATTGGACAAAGCTGACCTTAATTTGTGAAGGATCAGAACAAATTAAGAAGAATAAATTATCTGTTGCTGTTCAAAAATTTGAAAATTTGAAAATTTCAAAATGCTTGCAGGTGAAACTCTGGATCAGCTGGATGCCAGATTTATTGAGATTGCAAATGAGCTTTCAACTCTTGAGAAAGAATATACACAGAAAGAAATGTGTATGAAGATCTTAAGAAGCCTCTCAGCTGAATGGGAAATGAAGGTCATGGCCCTGAGACATTCAATGGACCTCTCAAGAACATCTAACCATGAGTTATTCTCAGACCTCAAAGCCTGTGAGTTTGAGCTGAGAAGAAAAGAGCAAGAGGAAACAGTTGTACCCAAGACAGCTGCATTGACGGCCAATGAAGGGACAAGATCTGAGCCAAAACAAGCCATAGACCAGGAGGAGATTGCCCTGATGGTTAAAAGATTCAACAAGTTCTTCAATAAGAACTATAAAAGGAATAAAGGTGAAACCTCCAGAAGACATTCATCACCTTCCAAGGCAAGAGAAGATAGCTACCCAAGAGAGTTGAGCATCAAAGAGCTAATTATCAGAGAGTTGATAATCAAAGAATAGTCAGAGCTGATCAGAGAGCTGAGAACCTGTGTTGGAATTGCAGACAACCAGGATATTATGCTGTTGACTGTTCCTATCCTCCAGTCAACAAGTACAGGAATGAAGAAGAAAGAAAGGTCTTCAGGGAAAGAAGACAAGAAAATAAGAAAGCCATGTTGGCTGCTGAGACTGTTGAGCCAGCTAAGTGCAAAGAGACAGCAAACTCAGATAGTAGTGAAGCAGACTACTCAAGTGATTCTGAGGATGAGGCTATGATCTGCCTCATGGCCAAAGAACAAGATCAAGAAGATGAGGTAGACTCTAACTCATCTCATTCTGATTCAAGTGATAGTGACTGTGATACACACACTTCATCACCCATAGATCTTTATGATTCATTACGCAAAATGATGAAAGATTTTGAACATATAAAGTCCTCACACACTATTCTAAATGAGGAAAACAGCCAGTTTAAAAGCCAAAATTCACAGCTGACTAAAGAGCTGAGTACTCTGAATCACATAGCTGATGAGAACAGTAAGCTGAAGGCTGAAAATGCCAAGATCATAGCAGAGTTAGCTGCTACAGAAAAGAGGGAAATAGATTTTAAAATGTGATTGCCTCGTTTACAAAAGCATCCAAATCATTGGATGAACTTATTATGAGTCAAAAGGAATGTGGAGACAAGACAGGCATAGGAATTAATTCCTTTGTGCATAGTCAAACTCCAAGAGTGATTTTGGAAAAAGGATCTTCAAGCAATGAAGGATTCCAAAAACCCAAAACACCAAATGTTTCACCCACATTCACTCCAAAGCACAATCACAATCATACTGGCCTTGGGTATAAAGCGAAAGGAAGCAGCCAGTTGAGTATGCTGAAAGGACAGCTGAGAAGAAATCCAGCCAAGTCCCTCAGCAAACTCCAAACAGAAAATACTATGTGAAAAGCAAACAGAGCTACCAAAACCCAAGAAATTTCATCAGAAGAATACATATGATGGGAATGGTAGAAACTATCCAAACGATGCTGATTGGAATAATGTGAAACATCAGCAAATATCTATGGAATACAAGCCAAATGGCAAAGACCTAAATCTCAGTAAAGGTCATTCCAAAGTTAAAACAGCCTTTTATCAGCACACATATGCACCCAAGCACTACACTCAGAAACACCACAACTATCCCAAGAAAGCAATTGCTAAAACATAGACACAGGCATACAGACAAAAGAGACATATGTATGTTCCTAAAACCCCCAAGCAATTTGCTAATGTGCACTATGATTATGGCACTGATAGATGGCAACCTCTTAAAGTCAGACCATTTGACTATAGGTTGGTTGGAACATCTTATAGCACTAACCCCTCAGGATCCAGACAAGTATGGGTACCTAAAAACTGATTTCCTTGATTGCAGGTTCAAGGAATAGCTGAGTGCCAAGGAACCTGGTACAAGGATAGTGGTTGTTCCAGACATATGACAGGAAACAAGAAAAACCTGTCAAGATTCAAGGAGATTAGAGGTGAAAAAGTTATATTTGGAGGAAATGAAGCTCCAGGAGAGATCAAATGCACATGATCCATCAAGAAAAATGGATTGGAAATCACAGATGTTGCTTATGTTGAAGGTCTCAACTTCAATATGTTAAGTATCAACCAACTTTGTGACAAAGAAAACCATGTAGGATTCAACATGGGGATATGCTAAGTCCAATGAAATAGTGATGCAAGGGTCAAGGCAAAAGAATATGTATGTTGTAAATTGGTCTATTGCTACACCAAGCACATGTCTGCTAGCAAAGAGCACAGCCGAATCAAATTGGTTGTGGCACAAGAAGCTGAGTCATCTGAATTTCAAGACAATCAACAAGCTTGGAAGGAGTCATCTTGTGGATGGATTGCCAGACTCAGTGTACAAGAAAGAAAGTGTATGTGATGCATGCTAGATGGGAAAGCAAATCAAATCATCATTCAAGGATAAGCCAAGTCCTTCTTCAACAAGGATATTATATCTGTTGCATATGGATATATCTGGTCCAGTTGAGCCAGCTAGCATCAGTGGAAAGAAATACACCCTAGTAGTGGTGGATGATTATTCAAGATATACACGGACAATTTTCATGTGTAAAAATAAGGAAACATTGCAGAAGTTACCTCAGCTAATGAAAAGAGTTTAAAATGAGAAGAGTCAAACCATTATAAACATAAGATCTGACAGAGAAACTGAGTTTGTCAATGGGATTATAACTCAGTATTGTGTTGAAAATGGTATTGCTCATGAGTTATCAGCTGCAAGGACTCCACATCAGAATTGAGTAGCTGAAAGAAGGAACAGAACTCTCAAGGAAGCTGCAAGGACCATGTTAGCTGAAGCTGGATTGCCTAAGAGATTTTGGGCTGAAGCCATATATACATCATGCTATACTCAAAATAGATGCATGATTAACAAGCAATTGACCAAGACTCCCTATGAAATTTGGACAGGGAGAAAGCCAAATGTGGGATATTTCAGGATATTTCGATTTAAATGCTTCATCCATAACAATGGAAAAGATACTTTGAAGGCTTTTGACACTAAAATTGATGAAGGTATATTTTTGGGATATTCAGCTAAGAGTAAAGCCTATTGAGTGCTGAACAAGAGGACTATGGTCACAGAAGAGTCTATCCTTGTGGTTTTTTATGAACCTAATGTTAGTGGAGAAGACATTGATGAGTTAGCTGATAAGCTGAATCAGCCAACTATGCAGAAGAGTCCTTATGTTGAAGCTAAAGTAAGAGCACTCAATCCAGATGAAGATGAGATAGCTGAATCTCAAAGATAGCTGGAAGGTCTACAGCTGAATGAAGATGAAAGAGTTGTTCAAGACAACTTAGTTGCGAGATGGCTTAATCCAGTAGACTTACTTCAACCTGATGTGAGATGGCTGAGAGATCATCCACTAGAGTTAGTCATTTGAGAAGTTAGAGATGGCATAAGAACCAGATCCAGAGCACATCATGAAGCTATGTTCACTTGTTTCATTTCCCAGATAGAGCCTAAAGATGTGTCTCAAGCATTGGATGACACACATTGGATTCAAGCCATGCAAGAAGAGCTGAATCAGTTTGAAAGGAACAAAGTATGGGAATTAGTTCAAAGGCCAACCCACCAAAATGTTATTGGTACAAAGTGGGTTTTCAGAAACAAGATGAATGAGGAAGGATCTGTTGTAAGAAACAAAGCAAGATTGGTAGCCAAAGGATATTGCCAAGAAGAGGGTATAAATTTTGATGAAACCTTTGCTCCTGTTGCCCAATTAGAAGCAATAAGGATGTTTCTTGCTTATACTGCACATAGGAACTTCATTGTATATCAAATGGATGTGAAAAGTGCATTTCTAAATGGACTATTAGAAGAATAAGTCTATGTTGAACAACCTCTAGGTTTTGAGCAGAAAGCTATTGGAGATAAGGTCTACAAGCTCAAGAAAGCATTATATGGATTGAAACAAGCACCAAGAGCATGGTAGGATACATTATCTCAATTTCTAACTGACAATGGATTCACCAAAGGCAAGGTTGATAGAACACTCTTCAGGATTCAAGATGGAGAGAGTATAGTGCTTGTTCAAATATATGTGGATGGCATTATTTTTGGTTCCACAAATAAAGATCTATGTAACAAGTTCTGAAACCTCATGCAAGGCAAATTTGAGATGAGCATGATGCGAGAACTGACTTTCTTCCTAGGAGTTCAAGTCAAGCAATTGAAGGATGGAACCTTCATAAGCCAAACAAAGTATACCTGAGATTTAATGAAGAAATTTGGTATGGAAGAGAAGTCTTCTGTGAAAATTCCAATTAATACACCAGTCAAGATAGACATGGATGCAGATGGAAAAGATGTTGATCAAACTAGATATAGAGCCCTCATTGGATCATTGCTCTATCTAACAACAAGCAGGCCATACATCACCTTTGCAGTAGGCGTCTGTGCAATATTTCAATCTGCACCAAAAGAGAGCCATATGACTGCAGCTAAGAGAATCATAAGGGATTTGAAGGGATGCCAGGAAGTCGGCATATGGTATCCAAAGGAAGGTAGATTCAAGATTGTAGGATATTAAGACGCAGACTATGTTGGATGTAGAGTTGACAGGAAGAGTACTTCAGGTACATGTCAAATGCTTGGAAATTGATTGGTTTCTTGGTTGAGCAAGAAACAAAATTCAATAGCCACATCCACAGCTGAAGCAGAGTACATAGTTGCGGGCAGCTATTGTGCCCAAGTCTTATGGATGAGACAGCAGCTGAGAGATTATGATATTGAAAAAAAAAGAGATTCCATGTGTGATAACACTAGTGCTATTGCAATCACTCAAAATCCAGTGTTACATTCAAGAACAAAGCACATTGATGTCAGATATCATTTTATAAGAGATCATGTTGAAAAAAAAAATCACCTTAGAATACATCTCAACTGATAAGAAGTTAGCCGATATATTCACAAAGCCATTATGTGAATCAAGGTTTGAAGAGCTCAAGAATGAGTTAGGGTTAATTGAGCTGAGTTAGATACTCAAAACACTCAATCAGTAAAGAAAGAAGATGAGAAAATTGAAAAAGAACAAGTTTCACATTTCAGCCAAGTGAAACAGCCCAGTTGAGAAGTCAGCTGTATCGAGTTAGCTGACAGCTCAGTTATATCATGATAAGAGAGAAGTAGAGTTGAGTTACTTTGGAAGTAAGCTGAATCATTTATGAGCTAAGTGACAAAAACGTAGTCGTTTTAAATGAGCGGGAATGTTTTTAAGAATGACGTTAGCGTAATAATGACTGTCAGTACAAAAGCTGCACAGTAAACCATATGATTGGATATAAATGCTGCTGCATTTGAAATGGGGAATTAAATGCATTTTTGAAGACTTAATCCAGACCATTGATTTTGATCAACATTTTCAAATTCCAAAAACCGTCCTTTTACATCTCTTATATACGAAACTTCACTTTCTCTCTTCTCACGCAAACCTATTCATCCAGCAAAGAAAAACTCATTCACTTTGCAATCTTGTTCAAAACCCTAGCTACTCAAGTTCATTTCTCATGTTTTTAATCAGTCAAAAGCTCTGAAAATGGCAGCAAACCATGATTTCGCATTGTTATCTGAGAAGATCCACACCGATTCTTCAGTGGGGCATGGATGATGTTCTTGTGAAGAAGATAGTCGAGAAGATAGAAAAGTCCGGCCTGAAGGACTTTTTGACGATGTAGTTCACACATACTTACCTGGAAGAGGTCGCCATGTTCTATGTGAATGGGAGGTGCAAGACGATGAAATCCGTTCATCAGTTCCATGCAAGGTCATCAAAATAACTGCTTAGGACCGTGCTGAGCACTGTTTTCTGCCCACTGAGGGATTGAAGGACATCGCTGAGAAGGATGTCAACCTAGCTATGGCTTGGAAGGAAATTGCAAAGCCAAAGTTCGCTGCGAAGGCTATGTATACAGCCAAGAAGGAGTCTCTGAAGAAGGATTACCACAAACTGATGGACATCGTGTCCAAGTGCGTGGACATGAAGTTTGGAAGCTTTAATCAGCTGTCCAAGACCAAGCTGATCGTGATGGTTGCGATCATGCAAGAGAAAAAAGTAAATTGGGCTGAGTTCGTTTTCAGCCGAATCTGTCAAAACGTGATGAACAAGTCCTCCAAGGGGGATGGGACCTTTGGTTGCTCATTGGGATATGGCTTTGTGATTGGCCATTTGATGGAGATGAATGGCATTGCACTCCGCCATGGCAAGCCCTTCCATGCAAATAAGAAAATGTTTAAGGCGGATCTTTCTGGAGCCCAGAAAAAGGCTCATGCACGAAAGGCTGATACGAGTGAAGGGGAATCAGTCGACCCTGCTGAAGACACAGTTGAGACCTCCCCAGCTCTCTCTCCCAAGAAAATATCCAAGAAGAGAGCTGCATCTTTTAAGCCTGCCTCTGCCCCAGCAGCCAAATCGAAGAAACCACCTGCCCCATCAGCCAAAACCAAAGCCCCTGCCCACGCAGCCAAGTCACCTGTCTCCGCAGCTGAGATAGAGAAGGAACCCCGAATTCCTTCTCCTACCATGAAGAAAATGCGCACTGCCAAGGCGACGAAGGCAGCTGCGAAGGCCCTCACTTTTGAAGAACCTGAGAACATTGAACCAGAGGTTCCCTTAGTTCCAACCAAGCATAGATGGTTGTTCAGAAAAGATGAATTGGAAAGGACAACCGAGTCCGACACTTAGCCGTAAAAGCAAGTTGAGACTGCTAATGCTTAAGAGAAGCAGTCTCCAAAAATTGTGGATGCCCCAAAGAAGATTGCTGATGCTGATTAGCAGAGACAAGAAGACCTAGTTGTACGGGAGACAGCTGAGGAAACAGAAGCAGCTGAGACAACAGAGCCAATGCAAGAATAGGTTTTCTCAACTCCTTAGACAGACGTTGCTGAGTCTGAGGAGGAGCAAGGTCCATTAGCCCCCATTCAGGATACAGGAGAGGATGATGATGATGACTTGATTATGTATTCTCCAGTCTACCCTGGCATTCAGAGAAGATTAAGGGAATGGAGGGCATGGAAGTTGGATTACTCAAGGCAGCAGTTTTCTCATCCTGAGTATATTGAGGAGGAGGAAGATCTAGTCAGATTTCTTGGACATGCCACTGTCCAATTTGCTCTGAATGAAGAGAGCTGTATGGAAACCCTCTGACTCATTAAGGAGGAAGAGAAGGATAAAGCTGAGGAGTAAGCCAGAGCCTTGAAGAAATCCAAGATGTGTGCGTTTACAGGGACACATTAGTACTTTCATGGGTTAACTGATATTGACGAAGATATGGATCTAGTTCCTGCAGTAGAGAAGTCAGAAATGTAGCAGGTTTTACAAGAATCCCGAGCCATGCACGAAATGAGCCAACTAGAGGGTCCAGGAGAGTCATCCAAAGTCTCTCCCAGGACTGACCCTTTGGGAGTGGCGCAGCTAATTGCGATGGACATTGCTGCTACCACGTCCCTGTGCAATTAGAAGATGGCTCCAAGGTTGTTGGTGATGAAGATGGGAATTTGGGCACCCAAGCCAAGCCAACCATTGAAGAAGGTGTTAAGACACCTGCCCATGCGGCTCAACACTCAGAGGGAAATATAGTCGCGGCTCAGGAGAAGAGTGACCCCATTCTCAATCACTCAACTGGTGCGCCAGCTGAGGGGGAAATTCTCTCCACCACAACAAGGTCAGAGGAAGCTGCGGGAGACAAAACATTGCAGTTTGGAGGCGAACGTGAGAAAATCATAGAACAACAGAGTGACATTAACGACGCTCGGACAGTTGAGTTTGTCTCAACTGAGATGTCCACTACTTTGCAGGCTGATAAAGCTGCTACCGCAGCTAAGGCAAAGGATAGAGAGACCCTGGGAGTTAAAACTCTGGGTCCTGAAAGTGCAATCCAATGAGTTGAGACTTTGATGGATGCCACGGTCCAAGACCCTAAGACAGCTGCGTCTGTTGAAGGGATTGTAGAAGACACTAAGACAGTTGAGACTGTCGAAGTGAATGTCGAAGGCTCTGCAGCAGTTGAGACTGCTGCGGGGTAATGAAGGCCTAAGGGAGGTTGAGACTTCCCTAGGTAAAGAGCAACTAGAACAGAACATTCCTCAGCTCGAAAGTGTTGCTGCAGAAGATGAGATCAACGCCCTTCACGATTCCCAAGATCATATCGATACTTCATTTTTGGGATCGGAGGATGAGCTGAGTCCACTCAACACGAAAATTCAACGACGGACACAGCTGAAGATGTTCTTAAATATCAGAGTCAAGTCAGTGATAATACGGCTTGTATGAGGTTTAATTTTGATGATGAGCCATCTCCTAAGGCCTCATCATCTTTCGATGACGCTGATGAATCAGCTGAGGACTAGGTTATTCATTTAGAAAAACACACTAAGACTCAGGATGCTGTTAAGACAGCTGAGGCTCAGTCAGCTGAGCAATACAAATGCTCCAGCTGGAACAGAGTCAGCTGCGCAGGCTCCCACAGCTACAATAGTAACGACTACAGCTCAATCGCATGCTTTCATAGCTACACCAATAGTTGCCAATGACGCTGCCGCAGCTGAGGCACAAAGAGCTGAATCATCGCAGGCAATTCAAAGTCAAGACCCACAAGGTGAAGCCTCAGGGATACCTTTCGTGCGCGATGATATTTTGGAAGACATGTTCCCGTTCACTACAAATCTGCCCTACATGGAGGATGAATCTGCTACAGACTTAAAGAAATATACCATGCAGAAAGAGCCAGTCATTCCCTTGGATACGATTGTGCCAATGGACTTCAATTTTGATGCAGAGTGGCCGGCAACTGAGTCCAACCAGACAACTGAGTTTCGTGAAACCTTCAAGAAGATCTGCGAAGATATTGAGAGGATGGAACATCACCAAGCCTCTCTAGATTTGAGATTGGACAATCAGGATGCTACCCTCACAGCCGATTTGAGAGGGATCATCGTGCGAATAAGGGAATGGGCTACACAGTAGACAACCATGAGACAGGTCCATTACTTCAAAGTTCTCTTTGCAAATATGCTTGCTTGAAGTGCGGACAACTCGATGTATCAGCAGAGAATGAAGGAACATATAGCCAGGATAGAAGCTTCCCACAAGTCGGATTTGGAGCTGCTATAGTATTTTCACAAGACTGAGATTGCCCGACTCGAGAATAATATGAATGAAAAATTCAGTCTTCTCAAGGCTGAAATGAAGATTGTGATAGCCGAGTCAAAGGCTACTCGCTTAGATTTTAGAAAGGCATACGCTACAGCAGACTCCAAGCAAAACTCGATGAACAGCTGACTGGATTTCCTCCTGAGTGGGTTATTCCCTATGATACCTCTCTCTTTTGGTGATGATGCCCAAAAGGGGAAAGAGGAGACCCTTAAGGGATTGAAGGGAGAAGTGAAGAGAGAAGGTGACACAACTGGGGGTAAGGAAGTTCGAAGGATTTGAAATTGATGTATGCTGAAACCCCACAGCTAAGTGATGTCACCGCCTCAATTCTCAGCAACCTGAATCTACCTAATGAAAGAGCTGAAATGGCCATGAAAGATAAAAGAAAGGCCATCGAAGCTGCATTTGATAAAGTAGCTGAGAAGCAGTCAGCTCGCATGGAAGAGCTTTTGAAGCAATATGGTGGTCCTCCAGTCGGAAACCCCCCTAAAGAACATAACAATGCCTGATGCTGGATATGAGCCCAGATCTATAGAGGAGTTTCAAACTCTTGAAGCAGAAGGATATATTCAAGGAATGACTCTACCTCAAGCGTGGGATGTAATTTGGGAGAAAGGATTGGAAGTATGCAAATCAGCTGAGAAGCAGCAGACTTCCAGCAACCATTCAACTGGAAAGTCTAAAGCCCCAGTATAGTATACACCAAGAGGACGAGGAGCTGATTTAGGACGGGGATGACATGGTGGCAATGGAAGAGTTTCTCAACCACGGCCAAGACCAAAAGATGTGACGTATATTGATTCACAGAAGAAATGGATCATATACTGGGCTGGACATGACCACCTGGCAAACTTAGAAGTTGCACGCAAGTTGGCTGAGGTAAACAAGAGAATGGATGAAGAAAACGAAAGGCCAACAAGAGAATAGCTCGAGAGAAAGCAAAGGGATGACCCTGATGCCAAATGAGCCTATGAAAAGAAGAAAAGAGAGGAAGAAGAGAAGAAGAGGAAGAGAGCCGATGATGACAGGAGAAGGGCTGAAGAAGAAGAGAGAGGAAGGAAGCAGCAAAGGCGTTGAAGTGTGCTGCAAACCCCCTCGTGTATTTTGTTGTAAATACATTTGTGTAAGTCTTCTGTAATAAGCTCAGTGAATTTCCCTATAATTTTCGCTATGTATATATCTTAGCTTAGATGTACATTGTAATGTCATGTTTATTTATAAAGCTCTGATACATGTTGTAAACAACTTTGTAAATGAATGTTATGATCAATAAAATGATGATTTAAAGCATACATTCTTTGTTACTACACTGCCTGTATGTTTGTTGTTTATTTATGTTAAATGTTTTAAGTTTTGGCATCATCAAAAGGGTGAAATTGTTAGGAAATTTATTTTTTAGATTTTGATGATACCATGTAAAACTTAAACTAGGAAGTTGGCACCTAGTTTCCTTGTAATTTGTATTGTAATAGATAGGACTGTAAAAGATGAGTTAAGTCAGCTATGTCAATAAAAGAAGTCAACTGCGGACTGAATGAAGACTCTGTTGTGTGTCAGCTGAGTAAGGCCATGAAGGAAGTCAAGGACTCGACTGAAGGAGAGTCAGCTGTGGAACAGCTGTGAGAAGTGTCAATCAAGTCAACTCAAGAAGCTAAGACTATCAGTTGAAGTGATAATTGAGTCAATCCCTTAATTGGAGTAGACTCAAGTCACCTGGGGTAAATGCAGTAGTCAAGTTAAGACAACTAACTTAGATCCATTAATTAAAGTCAAGAATATTACTAGATATAGTAATATGAAAAGCTGCCATGTCTAAAAGTGTTTGGCCCAAAATTGTGCAAAAGGAATGAGACAATAGGAAACACTGCACCTTGTGTCAAGACAACTGCAATGCTGGAATGCCATTTAATACGAGGAAAGGTCAACATCACCAAGGCTGCAGACCAATAAAAGACAAGCCAACAAATACAAAGTGACATTTGAAATTAGCCTATCTCTTCAACGAGCAAAATTTCAAATGGGCAGTATAAAAGGTTAAGGAAGCTATTGAGAAAAGGTAAAAACCTGAACCATGAACGAACAAGCAATATCAAAGCAATATTCTCAAAGCATTACAAGCAATTCCTCAAAGCCTCAAACTCAAAGAAACGTGATCCAACCCAAGCTGTGAAGGAGAGATAACTTCAACCAGTTGAAGAGAAAATTCTTGAAGAATCAAAGGGGTCTACTTTCCAAGTCAGGATTGTAGAAAAGTTCAAGGTCGAACCATTATCAAGTTTGTTGGAGGGCTTCGTGATCAAATCCAAGAACTTGAGAAGTGAGCTGAAGTAGCAAGAGAAACCAGTTGTGTGATCAAGGCTGTCTCCAGACTGATAACCACTTGTAAAGTGATCAAATCCAAGAAATTGAGAAGTGAGCTGAAGTAGCAAGAGAAACCAGTTGTGTGATTAAGGTTGTCTCCAGACTGATAACCACTTGTAAACTGATATGTTACATAGTGGATTCCTCCAGGAGTTGGAGAAGAGAGGATTAGAAGAATTACCCCATCTTCGAACCTCTATAAAATATTTGTGCCATTTACTTTAAGCAAATTTACATTCTTGCATATTTACATTATATCTGCTGCTAGTTTACATTTGCTATCTAATTGATGAATAACCAAGTGCTAAAAATCAAGTGTTAAAAATAAGCTTAAATCATATCAAAGGGTGTTATGTCTTCCGCTGTTAAAAACCAAATCAGCCAAGTTAAGTATTTGGCTTAAGCAACCGAGTTATACTATCAACGGCTCTATCGGGTCTGTTGAGTGGGTAACTTAGCTGAATAGCCAACTTAGCTGTCCCCCAAGGACACAACTCTTTGAGTCAACTCTGTCGAATATTTTAAAAGGGCTAAAATCAAAAATTTGGTAAGGTTTATTCAACACCCCTTCTAAACCTTACATCACACCCCTTGGGACCTACATCGGGAGCAGCAGCGTCGTTGGTATTCGAAATTTCACTTCTTTTGCTCTATCTCTCTTGGTGAGTATTCAATTGAGAACTTAATCTCAGTTTATTTTTCCTAATTCGTAACGGGTTGCTCATTAAGGGGACAAAGCTATTTGTTTTTAGAGATTGGGTTCTGGTTCTTGTCAAGATGAATTATGTTTTCCATTATATTATGAGTTTATGTGATTAAAAGTGGGTTCCGAGGATTCTCAGTTAATTGAGGGCAATTTGTTGGGTCCAACACATCAGGAGGCCTTCGCTATGTATCTCATGAAAGTGTTTAATCGCGATTTCTTCTGATATAGGGTTTTAGGGCTTCAGTGTTTAGCCTCATTTCCGCTAACCTTGTTTGTTCTTCCACCTCATTAAGGTAATTTAATCTTGAACTTCTGTATAGATACAAAAGAATGTTTTGACCTTGATAATTGTTACAATTGTGATTGTTTTGCTTCTTGTTACAATTGTGATCGTTTTGCTTATTTTTATACTTTTTCCTTTGCATGTGTTTCTGGCTTACTGAGCTATCCTAATGAATGCTAACTAAATAATTTGATTGTAGTCAGGATTTCAACGACTAAGGGATTTCCTCTGACCCTTTTGAATGGCACTTTTTGTTGAGGGTACTACTTCATGAAGGCAAAACTTTTAGCTGCACAAGGATATGCATTCTCAACAGGACTACTTGTTCCAAGAAATGTTATGGTTCCTGACACTATGGCCCCAAATGACCTTCTTCTAAGATGTATTGCTTGCTGCTTTGCCAATTCTGAAGCTGTACGCTAATTTTTCATATTACTTCTTTGGTTTTGAGAACTTAGGAAACTTGAACTTTTCTACTTAATCTCGCTGTTAATATTTAGTGCTATCTATGTTGCCTAATTGTGGCTTGGCAAATGTCTTTCTGACAGGTTTTCGATGAGCATGTTCTGCAGATGTAGGACTCACATATTTTCTGAAGTTTATATGTCAATGAAACAACATCATTGTATAACAGAATAGATAGCTTGGGAAAGTTACTTGTTTATTCTTGTTTCCATTTCCCTTGCTAGGATGTTTAATTTTGCTGAAATGAAAATATCATTTAGTTAAACATTTGCTATTCTTTGTTACCTGCATAGTTTGATAGACGGTCATCACATAACAAAATAATTTTATGTATTTGATGTTTCTGTTGCAATGATGCAATATTTTGTTCCTCAAGGTTGCAATTTGTGCTCATCAGTGTTCACATTTTAATGCCAATTACAATTTTCAGGATTTTGTTACTGCATAACTGATATGCACTCATTTGTTTCTGCCATCTATGATGTAACTGTTGCTATTCCCAAGACTTCTCATGCACCAACCATGCTAAGACTCTTTAATGGGAAATCTTCTGTGGTAAGCCTACAAAATCTTATTAATCAGAACTTTGTGTCAGATTTGTGAGTTTTTTGGCAATTATATGAAATTGGAGGTAATGGTGAGTTGCGGCTTCGCATGGTCAACAAAATTTTAAAATCCTCTGTGCAGTTTTAGTTCATGCTGGTTAGGTGCTAGTATATTACCAAGTAATTACAGGCAATGCAAACATGCAAATGGCCTGCAATAAAAGTTATGAAAGACAAGGAAATATAGGGCTAAAAAATTTGGAAAGTTTTCATTCCAGATGAAATTGCAGATGACTACGGTGATATGGATTAATAACAATGAGCATGTAAACTTGTCATGGAGATGTAGGAATATGAATTTGTTTTTAAAATTTCCTGGAGTAATATTTATCATGAAAAATCATGGTCTCTTGTTAATTTCTGAACTTTTTATTTGTGTTTTACTATTTTTTTGCTTCTTTGGTGTCTTTTGACCAGTTATAGTGGTTTCCTAATTTATGTGGAATGTAATTATCAAGTCTGAACTTCTCAAATGGTCTAACTCAACTAGATTGTTAAGAAATTTGTAGCAAATATTTCATCTCCATTAACAAAGACTATAAGATTGAATTGAAGATAAGATTGATATTGAGTTAGTTGTAAATACATTGAAATGCTAAGTGGTAAATTACTAAAAAAATTATAACTTCGGTGAACTTGGTGATTTTTTACTTAGAGACTTTTTTTTCTAACTTTGAGTAACATATATCTTTTGTGGCAGCCCATTTGACTTAGCTTCTAAGCCATTTAGAAGCATTTGGAAGGGGATGCACTTGGACATATCGAGATGTACATATATATTGGCATGAGTCTTGGTCTGAAGCATAAAAAAGTATTTTAACATCTCTCAATAGTGTATAGTTGACTCAAAACAAAAATGTTGACTCAGAAGTCAGAATTGCTATAACTTTCCTGTAGTTATCTAGCTAATCTGATGTTATTAATTTGTCTTTTTCACTTACAATCCGTCATTTCTAATGTTGAAGCATATGCAAGTTGGTTATGCCATGACATAATGAAAAGTCATATTATCATCCTTTTTGGAACTTCAAATGTGATAGGTTAAAACTAAATTTTTTATTTTACAGAATCAGCTAGAATCTGGAGATCATGGACTTCTCGGCAGGTGTAGCAAGAGAGTAAAGGGGCCTTCCAAGCTGGTACGCTCATTCTAGATGAATGTTTGTAGCCATATAGAGGCGAGACTGTGAAAGGTACAGTAGAAGGAGTTCTGAAAAATTTTCAAACATGACATTCCCTCTGTAGTGCTTTCTTCTATAACCTCATCATTCAAGAATCCATTAAGTGTTCCAGAATTTAGAAACCATCTTATGAATGGGCAATCTTCTAGAGGCATCAATGATATAAGAATTGTTAGATAATAATGTACACTAGAATATTTTGCTACAATTAGAAGAACTAATGCATGTTTTTCGACTTGTAGTTGTGAGATCATTAATATGATTATAATTATTGGTAACAAGTCTGTTTCATGCACAATCACTTATCTGGTGAAGTGTTATGGTGAAGTGTTATGTCGTTTTATTTTTTCTTACTTTATTTTTTGTACTAGTTCATTATAATATGATTTATTTTGTTACAAATATTGTTGAACATATAGACATGACATTGCTCGCTTCATTTTTTATTTGTTGTAATTGGAATATGGTTATTATCTCAAAATAACATTATTTTTATTGTTGAAATTACTAGAAAATATTTATTGTTAATTGTTATAGGTTGGCTATGGTGATGTAAACTAATATTTCAGGAAAGATGGAGAAGGTGAAGCAAATCATGATGATGACCTTCAAGGGAAAGAGAGAATTTGGAACAAAGAGCAAAACCATGAAGACTAGCTGTGTTTATTTTAACACAATATATTTATAGATTTTAGGTCTTGAAATATTTGTTAAATGTGTAGGAGTTTTTAGTCGTCTACTTTGTTGCATTGACACTATTAAATATTTCAAAAATAATACTTTAATATATTTGTTTATTGTGAAATTTAAGTTCATTTTATTCATTGAATATATATACACACCTAATATCTGTTTTAAAGCAAATTGTTATATAATTGACAAAAACAAGTGATACATGACAGAGAAAAGGTAATATTAATGATGGTTTAAAAGTGTTACATAATCATTTAAAAGTGTTACATTAAATGATTTAAAGTGATACAATTGATAGACAAAATGCTACCATACATTGAAAATTGCTACAAAAAAGTGATACATTTTATAGAAAAAGTGTTACACAAGTGTTATATGTAACACTACGAAAGTGCTACTAGGTAGTGTACAAAAAGTGTTACTAAAGGTCATAAAAATGTTAGCTAAGATTATAGGTAGCACGGGCAACTGCAGCGCTCAACAAAGTGTTACCTATAGTCTATAGTAACACTTTTTGACTATTAAGTAACACAAAATTGGTGTTACATAAAGTTATTTATGTTGTAGTGAATTGATGGCTTCCATCTTTCGACCGAATCAAAATTTTACCTTTCCCTTTTGACTTGAACTTTTGAAGAATCTCCAATAGTTATATCACCATTGACTGATTCATCAAGTTCCACGAACAAATCTTTCTTTCCACAAATGTGACTACTTGCACTTGAGTCAAGATACCATTGATTCCCCTTCTTTATTATTGCTCTCCACAAAATTGGGATCTACATCTTCTTTATTATTGCCCTCCACAAAATTACTTGTCTCCTCTACATTACTTCTACATTCCCAAACATAATGACCAAAACGATGACAATTATAACACTCAATTTCTGATTTGTCATACTTTGGTTGATTTGGCCTATATCCTCCACCTCTCGGACCTCTACCTCGTCCATGGCCTCATCCTTGATTGAAGTTTTGGCTTGTGTCATTATTGTTTGAGGTGTATTTGTCACCTCGTCCACCTCTTCCATGACCCCGACCTCTACCTTAGCCTTGTCTATGAAATCCTTCACGTCCTCGACCTCTTTGGGATGTGCCTTAGTTTGCCTCTTTCTCTTTCAATGATAGCTTTGGTTTCAAAGCATGTTCCATTGATTCTTGAACCGGTTTCTTCAATCTTTGTTCATGAGCTTGCAAAGATCCGGCAAATTCATCAACGGTCATGGTGTCCAAGTCTTTGGACTCTGCACTAGCAACAACATTATAATTAAAATTTGGATCCAAAGATCTCAAAATTTTGCCAATAATTCGATCATCTTTCATAACATCTCTGTATCTCTTCATTTGATTATTAATAGCCAAAACTCTTGAAATGTAATCCAAAATAGACTCGGAATCCTTCATGTATAGAGATTCAAAATCACCTCTTAATGTTTAAAGACGCACCTTTTTTACTTTTTCAACTTCTTTAAAAGAGTCTTGAAGAATTTCCCATGCTTGCTTGGAGATAGTTACCGCAACAACTTTCTCAAACATCTTCTCATCCAAACATGGATGAGAGTGAGCGCCTTTTGGTCTTTTTTCTTGGCGATTGCGTCATCTCCTTCAACACCTTTCTCCACAGGATCCCATACTTCAGAGGCTCCAAGCAAGGCTTTCATTCTGATACACCAATTATCATAATTTTCTTTCATGAATGATGGAACTACAAATAGTGTTCCGTTTGACATTTTTCTTCAAGCTTTGGTCTCCAAACACAAGTGGCTTTTGATACCAATTTGTTAGAAATTGGAGAGCATATATTACAAATAACTCACACACACAAGAGAATAGAGGGGAAAACTTATATTATTTTGTTACACTTTCTTCACTTGTTGCAAATGACTCCATAACAAGGGTATTTATAGGTGATACCCAAGATGAACATACACTTAATTCATGCATCAATATTTAATTTCATACATTCACATATCCTCATTCATGCACAAAACCAAAAGTCTCATACATGAATTTTACTTATTCATGCATAGAATATACTAGAACAATTTAACTTCAATGTATCTAGTTTAATACTTCAACAAATATCTCAAAAAAAAAAATTAGGTGATGGGTACACATATAGCCTTCAGTAACATACTAGCATGGTTCCACCTGTGTGATATAGGAATTTTAAAAGACTTACGACTCGTTTGTTTTCCTGGATTCAGTGGGATTAGATAAGATATCCCACGCAATCCGTTGTTTTGATATCCGGATTCCAGCCCATTATTATTTTCCAAGCCCGTATATCCCCCATATGGCTGATATATTATCCTACCCCCATGATAATTTTATCCTGGTTTTTGGTTGTGTTGGTTTCACTTTTTTGCCCCTAATATTGGCTTGTCAATTACTTATATGCCCTCATGTTAGCTCCAATTTACAAGACTCTCCCAAATAAATAGGCAGCTCCTTCTCTCCCTCAAAAACCCTAATGCAGCCAAAAAGAAATCTCAAGTAATGTTTTCAATCCCTAATTTTGCTCTGCAACATATATTATCAACCATCTTTCATACATTCCCAATGTTTATGAGGCCCTCATTGTGTTCTATTATATTATGCGAAGCTTTTAACGAGGACCACCACTATTAACAGTTCATTTTGTCATTTCTTTTCGAAGGTATTCAGCACAGTGGATTGCTTTTTGTTCTGTTACCCATCAACCCCGAAGGTATGTCTGGATATAAATTAAGTTATGAGTTTTGGTTAAACTGTATCGTAATTAAATGTTTTTTATTTTTTTGAGCCATGGCCCCTGCATCTTCTTCTTAATACTAAGTGTGGTTGTTTATGTTAAGTTTGTATATGATTGGGTTGCATTTTTTTACTGCCGTAGTTAAGGGTATGCAAATATTTATAGGGTCTTTTTTCCAGCATCTTCAACTGTAATTTGGTTATCCAAAGGAAAAATTCAAAAAGTGTTCAACTGCAAACTCAATATTCTTTAAAATTTGCATAAATGAAAATAAATTGTGTGTAGTTACTTTTTATAGCATAATTGTATATTCAGTGATAATCTCAATTATTATATATTTTATATGGTCTGGGCAGTTTGGTTAATTTGTTTGGTTATTATAGATGCCTTCAGACAATATTAATATCGTCGTTATTGTAGAGGAAGTTATTACATTAATCAAGTTCTTCTTCATGTTTGTACGGGCTTATCAAAGAATATTATGGTTAGACGAAACTGTCGTCAATGTAGACCACAGTTGAATAGAGCAGTCTATAGACTTGTTGATAGATTGCCGGCACATATTAACCATATGCATGATCTAATCAATATAAGTGACACAACTTGTATTGAGCAACTTCGAATGGATAGGAATGTTTTTGGTAGGCTATGTTTCCTATTGGAGAATGTTGGTGGTCTAGTTCGAACAAGAAATGTGCAAAAAAACTGAACAAGTAGCCATATTTTTGACAATTTTGGCTCATTATAAAAAAAATTGGGTTGTCAAGTTTGATTTCAAAAGGTCCGGGTACACAATAAGCAAACACTTCAATATTGTGCTTGAAGCTGTCCTTAGGCTCCATTCTTTGCTATTGGTTGATCTAGAACCTGTTGATGACAATTGCACAGATTTTCAATGAAAATAGTTCAAGGTAAACACAAAAAAGAAATATTCGGTTTAATTATGAATCATTGTCAAATTATTAGGGTTGTCTAGGCGCATTATACAGAACATATATTAATGTTCGAGTCCCCTTAAATGTGAAACCACGATATAGAAATCGAAAAGGGATGTATCAGTAAATGTGCTTGCCGTTTGTGATCAAACAATGAAGTATTCATTTGTGTTGAGTAGTTGGGAAGGGTCTGCTGCTGATAGTCATGTCCTAAGAGATGCAGTTACAAGGCTAAACGGTTTGAGGGTGCCAACTGTATGAAACCATCACAATTATATTTAAAAATTTTAAAACTTGCATTATTAATTCAATTTCGTTCATACTGTTTGAAATCTATATCCTTATCACTAAACATTTACACCCAACTTTGAATTATATTTCAGGTAATTATTACTTGTGTGATTGTGGATACACCAGTGGCCCAGGATTTCTCGCTCCATATAGAGGAGTTAAATATCATTTAGACGAATGGTCTACCGGAAAAGCTACACCATAGGACTATAGGGAACTGTTCAACTTAATAGAGGATGAAGTTCCAGAATACTTGATAGGAGGTGGTGAAGCACATCCCGATCCTGATTATGTCGACCAAGTGGAGACATCTCAAGTATAGACAAATTGGCGTGACACGCTCGCGTTGGAAACGTTCAATGAGTGGAGGGGAAACAATTAACTGACTTGAGATATTGGATGTGGAATTTCAGATTGTTTTAATACAACTCATTAATGTTTAATATTTCTGATTTTTTATTTCCCAAATGTTGTTGGCCTAAGCAATGTATTTGTACTTGACAGTTTGTATTTTATCTATTTGTAGTTGTTGGTTTAACTTCTGTTAAGGACTTTAATTTAATCAAGTATTTTTGTGGCAGCCCAGATTAATGTTGTTGTGTTGTTTCACTATATTGCTTGTATGTGTTGTGCTTTATTCCTGAAATTAATTTCATGTTTGAATGACACTGTTTTACACTGTTAACCTTGCACAGTTGGTAACCTTCTGTGATTTGATTTGTATTTGTTTGAATAGGAAACATGGAATCATCAGCAAATATTGGTAAGTCTTCTGGTGCGCGTACTTGCAGACGGTCTTGGAGCCTTCAAGAGGAACACATGCATTAAAGGAGCCCGTAGTTAATAGTTTGAAGTGTGACAACAGATTTAAATCTGGATACCAACATATTTTGGAACTATCGATGGTTAAGGCTTTTCCTGGAACTGACTTTAAGGGCCGAACTACATACTACCTTAAAGAGACATGTGTGGAAAAAGAACTGTGGTTCGCTAGCTATGATGTTATGGAAGTCTGGATTTCGATGGAATGATACTACTAACACAATTACATTGGAGAAGGATGAGCAATGGAATGATTATGTAAAGGTTGATGAAATTCCATTTACAATATTCTATTTTCCACAATACCAGATTGTTGAGCTAAATATTTGATTTTTGTCCCTATAACAAAATGATGCGGTATTTTCATTGTTTTTGGTTGTCTTCATTTAGATGGATCCTAATGTTAAGACCATGAGGTACAAATCATGGCCTCTCTTTAAATATTGGGGTGAGATATTCGGCAGAAAGTGCGCAACGGGCGAGAATGCGCAGGTTTTTACAGATATTGTCCAAGAAGTTCTAAGTGGCAGACAATCCATTGGCGGACCATCGAACATGCAATGATCCACACATGACCCAACTCCTCCACCATCGAGCCTGCAACTAGTTGTCGAGGACACTACTTTTACATATCAAGGTGAGAGTAGTGCGACCCAAAAGACTCGAAAGTCCAAAAAGAAAATATCTATTGATGAATTCGAAGAGAGGTTTATTGATGTAATGACAATATTTTGTGAGGAGACTAATAGCCGTCTTGGAGATCTTGCTCAGCAAATTGGGTTTGAGCAAGACGACTCCAAAAAATGACAGGCTGTCTTTGACGCTCTCTTTCCGAAATGAACTTCTTGGCAGTGGAGGACAAGCTTAAATTTGCAAAACAACTTTGCAACAACAACAAAGATTTGGATCTTTTTTCAGCCTTGTTGATGAGTTCAAACCCGTCGTGGTGAAAATAATGATCGAATGAAGGCTTTAATCACTTGTCCGATTTACTTGTAGTTTGTTAAAAGTAATATCTTTTTTGGCTTCATGACCCGAACCGGCAGCAATCTATATTAATCTGAAATTGTGTACAAATCATGATCGTATTAGTGATTTGTTGAACTAAAATATTTTTGTAAAATTCCACGAACATTGATCATGTGGAATGATTTTTGGGGTAATGTTTCAGAACTATGGTATGTATATGATGTTATTATCTTTGCCTTATTGGTGACTTGCTAGGAACAAAAAAAAAATTAATGTTTAGAATGTTGGCATGTCATCGGACTGTCAATTTAATGTGGTTATATTTTAATGTTAAATATGCAGTGCTAAGAATACCCCTCCAAATTAATTGAGCTTATAATGGATAATATATACATGCGAACTACAGAAAAGCCAAATTTAATATTGTTCTAAGATTTAGGTCCCAGTTGGTAATGGAAAAATAAAGAAGCAGTTAATATACATGCCAACTACCACTTCTTTAATATTAATTACCACATATCATAAAGGAGATTATTAATTGCCCAAAGCCATATCTTCACGCCAAGTTAGCTGCCACTTTCATCATAAATGAGGTAGGTTGCAAGTATATGTCTATCAAGGAATAAATGAAACACAGCCACTGCACTTGATAATAGTTACCAATGTTTCCCTTTTTAAATAAGTCTAAGGAACAATGATGCGGCACACCCAAAACGGAACCAAAAAATAAAAGGGACAGTTCTACACAAATTGCATTTACCTCTGTCTGTTGTCTTGAGGTAAGGTTTTGTACTTCTGCATATCTTCAAATATATTAGAACTTTCATTATTGGGCCTACTAAGATTTCTTGCACCCGATACATTGCTCCGTATACAAATAATACATTGATGTAATGTATACCACTACACTTATATTCTATTACGACTAAATACATTAAGTTCAACTCAAACTCATTGCTATGAATTTGTTACGATAATAATATCAATGTTGAACAGAAAAATGGTGAGGCATTGGCGCGGTGTCGAGTGGACTGAATTCGAGGAAGAGCATTGCTATGAAATCTTTAAGAATCTTTGTCGTGCTAGGAACAATATAGACAATTTCCGTGTTTTTTATGACATCTTCCCAGATTTAGCACGAATGTTGACTAAGAGGCTACGTAAAGAGTTCTCTGTTGATAAGGTTAAGGCCAAAATACATAGGTTTCGCACACATTACTAGGCATTTGTCTAGTACACTGAAATTGCAAGAGTCGGGCTGAATGAAGACGACGGGACTGTAAACATTGCACCACTGTACTGGGAGGTCATTGGAAAGGTAATGTCATCAAATTCTAATATTTAAAAATATATTTTTGAGTAAGACTAAATTCGTTTTTAAATGGTATATTAAATAGAAGAGCAACATGCAATGATTCTTCGGGAATAATGAGTCCCCTTTCGTTTCAAGAATTCAAAGAAAATTTTGAGATTAAATGTGCAGCCCGAATTGACTTTGATGAGGCTCATGGTTATTACCCGGACGATCCATTTGTAATTGAAGACTTATCTTTAGATGACTCCGACTCTGGTGGAATATGGTGGAGTGATGATGATGATGGAATAATTGAGAGGATCCCCGAATGGGAGTTTTGTCGTGTGCATGGACCACTGACAAATGATGCGAAAGATGAACCAAAATCGGATGTTAACAGTAAGTAAGATAACATGGTACTAGATGAAACTATTTTGGCTATGGAATTTCGGCAATGGTTTTAAGTTCAACTATTTTGCATGTAGGTGGATGTACATTTGTTGTCTTAGATATATTTTAACTTCATTCGAATTTCCCTACGTTTATATGTATATTTCCTGTAACATGTCCAAATTTTCAGCTAATGATATATAAATATATCGGCAATTGTTTACGTTTGTTGTTATTTTTCAAACCAATTTTATTAAAAGCCAATTTTATTCTCTGATTTGTTGAAATAATCAACATAAGCCATTTCAAGAGAAGATTTAAGGGTTTCTCTTAGATACACAATAAAATAAATCTTTTTGCAATTCATTAATGAACATGTGGATGTACTGCATGTGTTGTATGGATCTATTAAATATTTCGTAAACTTGCTTTAGATTTGAATGGTATATTAAATACAGAAAATAAGAGTTGCTCCATAAAATTTAAACTTTGACAAATTAAACTATTCATGGAAAGCATATAACAACATAATAATACATTATCATACTACCGATCACACAACTACATCTGCATGGCAACATGTTACATTGACCCAAAAACCGACACTATGCCATTTAATTCAATCTACAAATATATTTGCACTAAAATATACTGATAAAATAAAAACACCACATCTAAAAAGATACAAATAAAGATCAAACCTTCCGTCACAAGGTATACCTGAATTGGAAAATAAGCACACCTATAAGGATAACGACAACCCTTCACATATGATGCACCCAAGCACTTCCCATCATGGGGGAGCACAACTACAGCTTGTGTTTGCACTCCTAGTACTCTTACAAGGCGATGGAAAGTAAGGTCATCGAGGAGGCCGTGGTAAAGAAACCGGTATTTTCACATCAGTTGGAGGTTGCTTGAAAATTGATGGCATAGATGGAAGGGGCTGATTAACAGATGATTCAGAATGAGATTCATAATTTTCATGGTCGATTTGTTCCAAGTACTTCCAGAACGAACGTGATACCGCTTGATTGGGAAGAAGAAATATTTATGTTATTTCTTTTGCTTGGGAGTTTTGGCAAACCATCGAGATTGCCGATATCATTGGTCTCACTGTCTGAAGAGATATCAATTACTTCTGGCTGAACATGGGTGTTGTCATAAAGCAGTCCATCAAAAGTACTTTCAAATCATTCCATCTTGGTTCGCCGAATTCTTGATAAGCAATGCTATATTCGTTCCTCTGACAAACCATTGAATAAATTGGTCAAGTTTTGGTTGGGGATTGTATTGAATACATGTAAAACTTAAAAAATTTGCATACCCAAATTTTTAATGAAAGGAAAGAAATAAAATAAAATTACCTGGAAAATATCATCCCACACATTTTCAGGAGCTGTGATAGTGTTTGTTTTCTCATTGTACATCACACCATGCTTTCGTTTAAGCGAGTAGAATACACGTTAGCGTTTCTCTAGCATCACAAGCCTACCAATGTAATGTAGATAACTGAAAGTCTTGTTAAATATCTTGTTAACCACATGCATACAAATATGTATTGCACTGTCATTAACTTCACGGGAATGAAATTGCTTATAGCTTGTTGGTCGAGTAAAACTTCAATGATTAACTTATCCATAGCTTCAGTCCAAAACAAATCATATGAAAAATCCTCTTGCCTCACAAAAAACCTTGGCGGCATGTTTCAAATGTTTCAATGAAGTGTTGTTTATGGCTGTATTTATTTTTAGTATTTTGTAATTGATTTTTATTCACAGTTTATAGAGCAAAGATGGGGTCGGAACCCATTTTCCATTTCTGCAGGCTGTATGAAGTTCCCCTCATGAATGATTGAAGTGGTAGAATAGGGTGATGCTTTGGAATCTTTTTGAGTCAGAAAAATAGCAAATATCAATCAGGTCTTCAGTAAAGTTGGTTTGTCAAGATTCCATTCATGGTTAATTTGAAATTGTATGATGAGTCAAATCAATATAAAGATAAAAAAATCTATTTGCAAGATTCGGCTCTACAGAAGATGTGGCTGAGCTTATTAAGAAAAAGCAGCAGCTTTAAGTGTAAAGCTACCAATACGCATATGTGGCCACATCCTGCACAGATTAACCAAGATTGTGTTTTTCTATGCACATCAGTCAAAAATTTTAATTATATTAGCAAAAGTGGAAAAATGCATTATTTAATCTGGGTATGATTAAATGCTTCAACTTGAAATTTTATTACTTTTAACATGTTCAAATGTATGAATTTAAGTGGCAGCCCCCACAATCTGTATGGATTTAGTGCTATATGATTTTATTTAGGAGCAATGGTCATTTACTTTTTTTATTTATGGTAATTATATAATGATAACCACTAGTCATTTAATAACAACTCGTTATATTCAGAAATACAATACAAAATGTGGGAATAACTTTAAACACCTATAAATTATGTGCCATTCTTTACTTGTGTGAAAGAACAACCAGTATCCATGACAACAATTTGTGAAATACATCATTTTTATTATGTACAAGACATACAATTACATGTCAATTAGAAGCCAGGAAAACTCTTTTATAATTTAAAACACTGCTAAATTGGTTGGAAAATATTACACCCATATGAGTAGGAGTTCAAAACATGCATATTTCCCATAAT
Organism: Rehmannia glutinosa; assembly: GCA_016081115.2. NCBI lineage: Eukaryota > Viridiplantae > Streptophyta > Magnoliopsida > Lamiales > Orobanchaceae > Rehmannia > Rehmannia glutinosa. Next base: position 54,853,700 of record CM071933.1, on the reverse strand, counting down.
AAAAGATAAATATTACATATGGTATATCCTTAATTACACATTTAAAAACACTATTTAACTGCCACCAATCCATAGATTGATGCTACACAATAGTTGGAAGGCTACACACACATGAATTTGTGATGCACATATGCGGTAAAAATTAATGCAAGTAGGAATATCCACGACAGCAAACACAACCACAACAAACGCTTCTCACGCACTTTGCTTGTTGCCAATGCAACTTTATGTGTTTTTAGGCTATCGTACAGTTCAGCCACGATGACTTTGGAACGATCGCATATTGGTGGATAGCACCATTTAAATAAGCCACACTTGTTAGGGCATATAATTAATTAGTAGCAATCTACCAATTTTAAAAGATGAAACACACACATGGATTTAGAACAATTGCAAATACATGATACATTTCTTATCCCTCTTTCAGGATATGACAAACAATCTACCAGGATTGGACTTAGTTTTGGAGGTCTGAACCTTTAACAAAAACACAATGGCAGCGCACAGGACCATCCCAAGAACATGTTTTATAATTCGATGTGTTGTTGCTTCCCATGAGAATGGAGAGGTATTGGTATTGCTCATTATTAAAACTGAATTGGTGTTCACTACAAAATACAGTTACCACATTAACAACCTTAGCTATAAAGAGCATAATAATATAGACACATCTAAAAAAACTAATAGATTAAAGAGGTATTTTTAAGCAATTCACAGAATTTTCAAAAGCTCAATGTCACCATTGCTCTCAGTATGCCAATACAATTAGTCCTAGGAGTTCAATACAAGCCATCAACTCTGTTCAACATAACCAATTTTATTTGAGAAAGGTGAGTGAATTTCTTGATCACAATTAATAACAACTAAAAGAGTCCATTGTCTACAACATTCCCAGAAGACATTACCAGCTGTAAAGCCTACTTGTTGTTACGTAAAAAACTACATTATAGTCATTCCATAAGAAAAGCTCTTGAAAAACAAAAACTCATGTTTATCATTAATTCAAAAGACAGAAATAAGACCAACCACGGAATAATGTTTCCAATAACGTCAAAATTAATCAATATTATTCCCTGAACTTTCACGAGCACATCAGGTTGTTTCACTTATGAACTTTTCGAATGAAACGATTAAAAGTTCAGAAAAAAAATGTTACGAATGAAAGTGATAACCTAGATTGATCTCAGGTAATCTCTGAAATCGGTTCTCCCAAATCCCTAAGCTTTAATCCATACCTCATTTCAAACAAATTTACATACTCGAATTTCCAAAATCAGATATATTTAATCCATACCTTATTTTAGGTAAAAAGCTACAATATCGGATTTACCAAATCCTTAGCAGTTAATCAATACGTCTTAATGAAGTTTAGGGCATAACTTACTCGATAGAAGTGGCAGACAACAACTGGGTCTTTCAATCACTGGCACGTTTGTGATTCCACACTGATGGAAACCCTAAACCACCTTCAGTGTTTGAGATATGCTTCAGGAGACGAGTACAATTCCCTCAAGCTTATGTGAAATCTAAAAACACATGGGGGTGGTTTTTTTGGTCATTTTACAAACGTATCCTCCCTAGTCCTGCATAGCAAACAATGGAATAAGAATTAATCCTAATGATCAAAAAATGTATTCATAAATAACAAACACAAAATAAACTATCCATGTACAGTACAATCCAATCCTATCACATATGCTTATCCAATCCCAACCCAAAAAACAAACGAGCTCTTAGGAAATTTCAGGAGGATATCAGGCTTCAACCCTGAATCATCAACTGTCGTCCTTAATAATTGTGGAGTTGAAAGCTATATTTGTATAATTGTATGAACATTGGTTCAAAAAAAATGTGTGACCATTTTCTGGTTTAGCTCTAAATGGGCTTGTAAAAGGAAAAGCTCTAAAATGGAATTTTTCGGGTTTCTTTAATTTATGGCCCAGAATGAAGCCCATTTTAAAAAAAATCCTCGTTTGAGATTATCTCAGAACCCATTTATCTGTAGGAGTTTGAAGTATGAACTACCACTGCTAGACATATATAGGATAGCCAAATCATATTTGAGTTGTCAATGATGTTTTCATTTAAATAGTAAAGTTGGGAGAAGATTTGGGATCTAATCTTTTTAAACGTGTGGGTAACTAATTAGCATATTATTGTAATAATTTCTATATATTTAAGCTCGATATAATGACAAAGACTAATATAGGACCATCCTACGAATCCTTTCATGTCAAACCGGGCCACACGCGACCCTATCTATCCAACCCGACCCGTTCCAGCCATTTTTTTCTGGTTCCTATTTTTTTTTCCCAGTTTTTCTCCTGTGCCTTTTTTGCTTTCTTCTCTCTTTTTAGCTTCTCTCTCACACACACACAGTTTCAACATCTTTGTTCTTTAATTCTAGAGTTTGCTACTGGTAGTGTGTTGGCTTCTCAAACTAAATAAATAAATGATAAATTAAACTTCCCGTTTTGTATCTAAGAGATTCTGCCATTAATGACCTGAAAAAGCTTCATATTTTCCACTTATTTCACCATGAAAAATAAGATTTTTAGTCTTGTAAGTTGGACCTTTTTGAGAATTAGTCCTCTAAATCGTCACATTCATGTTTTAGTCCTTTAACTTTCAAATTTCTAGATATTCAGTCCTTTAACTTTCAAACTTTCTAGATATTTAGTCCTTTAACTTGGCAATTTTATTTTTGGTCCTATAACTTAACAGATTTTAGAAATTTAGTCATATAACTTAGCAATAATCAAATTTAACTAATTTATTAAAAAACATAAAAAAAACATAACTAATAGGACCCACACTTTACATTTTTTAATAGGACCAAAAGTAAAATAATTAAATTTTAATTTTTGAAAACTAATTAATTATAAATGCGATTAAAAATTAAATTAATTTGACTAATGAAAAAATTAAATAAATAGAAATTTCTAAAACAATTAACAAATTTTAGGAAAATTAAAATAATTATATCAAATTAGTAAATTAACAATAATTTGTCATATTTATGTAATTAACCTTTGGTGAGGAGAATTATCTCCAAGAAATGGATATGGACTAGTGAACAAGATGCATTTATTTTAGAAGGTTTAAAAAATTAATGCTTGAAATATTTTTCAAAAATTAATTAAATTAAAAATGATTAATTATTTTTTTAAAATGTTAATTGTTAATTAAAATTATTCAATTTTAAAAATAAAATTTAATTAAGAAATAACCTTTTAATAAATTAATTAAATTTGACTATTGTTAAGTTATAGGACTAGATTCCCCTCAAAAACAAAAGTTATCGTACTCAATTTCTGAAATATGTTAAGTTATAGGATCAAAAGTAAAATTGTTATGTTAAATGACTAAATATTTAGAAATTTGAAAATTAAAGGATTAAAATATGAAGGCGACAACTTAAAGGACTAATTCTAAAAACTGTCCAACTTACAGGACTAAAAATCATATTTTCCCTATTTCACCATTTAAATGGAGAATTTTAAGCTTTGAAACTTCGTTAATGGAGATTTTAAGTTTTGAAACTTCATTAATGGAGATATTAAGTTTTGAATATGAATCTTTTTTCATCCTCTTGAAGATTTTGGTTTTTCCACAAAATAAAGGGAAAAGAATAAGAAAAACACAAGAAAACGGAGGAGGGGACGAAAGAAAAAAAAAGAGAAGAAAAAAGAAATGCATCACTGGAAACCACTATTGAAAAGTATTAGCTTTTGAACTAAAAGTGTTACAGTTTTAAGTGAAAAGTATTACAAACAAGAATTGAAAAGTATTACATTTTGAACTAAACTATTGAATTGAAAAGTATTACATTAAATAAAATGTATTACATGTTGAATTGAAAATTATTATAGTTTTGAATGAAAAGTACTACACATATAAGTGAAAAAGTATTACTTGTATTATACGTTTAAGTGAAAAAGTATTACACGTTGAACTGAAAAGTATTACACGTTGAATAAAAAAGTATCACTTATTTCTTAAGTTAATGCATAAAATAATAAAATAATAATTAGGGAAAAGTCAAATTTGTCATAACAGTGACATTAACTTATTTTATCATAGCGTGACATTAACTCATAATGTGGCATTAACTAGTTTGTCATAGCGTGATATTAACTTATAACGTGATAGTAGTTTATAACGTGATATCAACTTATAACTTCTACATCATGAGTAGCTTCATAATGTGACATTAACTTATATACGTGACATTAACTTATAAAATTTGGCAAAAACTCATGTAGGACTGTCTTATGAGTCTCAATCCATAAGACGGGTCCTATTTGACCCGCGGATCCTGTTGACCAGGTCCGCGGGTCAAAGTATCTGCTGCCTTTTTTTTCCTGTTTTTCTTCCTCAGTTAAAGTAACAGTTTTATGAGAAAAAGTATCAGTTATTTTAGATAAAGTATCATATTTTTTAATATAGCCACAGATTATGATTACATTACATTGAAGGAAAAATAAATATATCAGAGTTAAAGTAACACCTTTATGAATAAAAATATCTATTTTTTGAGACAAAATATCATGTTTTAAGAGTAAAAATATTTGTTTTCTAAATAAAGTATTATATTTTTTAATAATAAATACAAAGAAAGATGAATAATAAACATGATAGAGTTAAAGTAATACTTTTATAAGTAAAAGTATTTGTTTTTTTGATATAAAGTAACATATTTTTTAATATAGTCATAAATTATGAATATATTGCAATAAATATATATATATAATAGAGTTAAAGTAACAATTTTATACGTTAAAGTGTCTATTTTTTGAGATAAAGTATCATGTTTTTTAAAATAGTCACAAATTAGAAATGAAGGAAAGAAGAAAAAAATAAAATAAATATGATATAGTTAAAGTAACACTTTTATAAGTAAAAGCATCCGTTTGTTGAGATAAAGTATCAGATTTCTCAATATAGTTACAAACTATGAACAATAAAAGAGGAAATATAAAAAATAAATATGATGTAGTTAAAGTAACACTTTTATAAGTACCCATTTATTGAGATAATGTATCATGTTTTTTAATAGACTTGGATTCGATTCTTAGCCTCTGCATTTATAGGCGTTTTTTTTAATCTACCAGGCGTATTTATGAATGGGTTTATATACATGGTTATACTAAAATTGCACAACAAGCACTAGTGGTGTAGTGGTAGAATACCACCTTATGTCTCCATAGGCGCGGGTTCGATTCCTGTGAGGCACTGAAGCGGATTTTTTTTTAAATAACAGGTGTGTTTGGGCGGGCGGGTTGGGTTGTAGGCGGGTTGGGCTATAGGATCCGTCTTACAGAATAGGATCCGTAAGACGGTCCTACAAGAGACCTACTCATAAATTTTATATTGTGATATTATTTTATAACGTGACATTAATTCATAATGTGATATTAACTTATAACGTGGCATTGTGTAATTATACAACGTGGCATTGTATGCCATACAACATGGCATACAATGCCACGTTACATATTTTTATAACTTGACATATTTATTGTGACATACAATGACACGTTATACAATAATATTGTGGCTCACTAACTCATAACATGGCAATATAAAAAATTGCACATTTTCTCACTATATATCGTGACATACAATTACACTTAAAATATTCCAGTTTGTTTACAAATTAGAACTTCTCTGTGACATATAAAACCATATCTTGCCATGCACAAAATAATTTAAACAAGCTACATGAAATTAAAATCAGATACATTAGCTTCTTTTGATCTTTGATCTGTTGCTGGAGAAGAGAGAACCAAGAGAAAAAAAAACAGATCTCGTTGGTAACAAAATGGAGAAGAGAGAAAAATAAAGAGACGCTGGAACTTTTCATGGGAAGATAAATAAAAGTATCTCTAACTTTACGCTACAAGGTACTTAGGTAAAATAACAACAAAAATAGATAGAAAAGATGATTTTTAATCTCATATGTCAGAAACATGTTTGTCCTATTTATATTAGTTACTTTCAACAATTTCCTCTATTATCTTTCTACATGGGGAAACTTCTCTAACTCAATGAATAATATATAACTGGATGCGCGAAAAATGTCAATAATATATGTATTGGGCTAAGGACACGTTTCCCTAAGATTCCAAAAAAAATACTTTTTACTCTCCTTGCATTTTCCAGGCTTTTTTACGCTTCTGCGTTGTTCACGGACTTTTTTATGCTCCAACCAGTTTTTTTGAATTTTTTGACGTTATTGTTTTAATGTTGTTTCGAACATGTTCCATCTAATAAAATTTCAGTGAAAAATAATTTATGTTCCCATTAAATAATTAATTTTGTACTCGAAATCTTATAAACAATCATGAAATATGCTCATAGAACAACACATATTAAAACAAAAATGTCCTCATCTGAGTAGGAGCTCTCATTCCCTATTAGGGTTTTGTTAGGGCTATCCCGATTTTCTAGATCTCGTCAGTCGCTTTCTCTCCGCCACCACAACTCCCCGTTCCATCCCAGCCATTATCTTCTTTTCTCTTTGTTGTCACGTTCCCCACAGACCTTCCCCCCTTCCCTCATATGGCCTAGGGTTTTAGTTTTTTCTTTCCTTTTCTCCCGAAACCTGTCACCCATTTCTCCTCACCCCCCACCAATCATGATCGGTGCACCCTCCCTTCCTCCTCAATCGGCTGCTCCTACCCTTCCAGGACATACACATATTAATCCTATCCCTCCATGCATTGAATATAGGGTTTAGTTTTTTCGGTCCTTTTAGTACTTAGGGTTTTGTTTTCGTTTTTATTTAATCATTCAGTCTTTTTGCTTGTTTTCTGGTGTTTTGTGCAGGTTCAATCTTCTGATAGTTCTGGCACTAAATAAATGGAAGACCCTACGGAACAAGAAACAGTGGTTTTGGATCTTGACGGAGTAGAAGTGATCGGCAAAATACACAACAACCCCAGGGCCATTGTCTTGTTGGTAAGCTATGCACAAATAAATCCCTGAATCCGTACTACCTGTTGGAAGTGATGAAAAAATCATGGAAACCAAAAAAGGGCTTTACGGCGAGAGAATGGGGCAAGAATTTATATATGTTCCGCTTTGATGATCACAGAGAAAGGGAATGGGTACTCCAAATCCAACCTTGGCATTTTGAGGGTTTCTTCTTTGCCGTCCAAACCTTCTCCGGGACGGAACAACCATCCACGATCAATATCACGAGGGCATCGTTTTGGACTAGGGCTTATGACTTGTCGGTCGCTTGCATGAATGAGAAAGTGGTCACATTAATTGCTAGACAGATTGAAGAATTCGAGAAGTGGGACCCCCCGGAAGATGGCCTGTTGGTAAATCCGCACGCTTTAAAGCTTCGATTGATGTAACAAAGCCTCTCCCCCAGGGCATCACTATTCGAATAAAGGGGGAGTCTAAATGGATCCCATTGAAATATGAATCCCTCCCGGTGTATTGCTTTTGCTGCGGGATAATCAGGCACCACTTTAGGGCGTGCGAAGAGTACGATAGCAATGAAGCTCAAGATCTCTAGGAGGCTAAATACGACCCTTGGTTAAAAGTTTCTCCTTACAAACGGCCCCAAAAATATAAACCAGCCCCTCCAACCCATGTCCCAACAGACAACAAAACAAAACCATTTATACACCCACACAATCCCCCATCACCCCCTACAACCAGCCATTCTAACCATATATATTAATCCCATCCCATGCCTAACACCACAAATTTATCCCTCCTCACCACAATTGAAACCCTCTCGATATATGCCCCCAAATCTACCATGCAAACTCAACTTTCCATGCAAACCCAACCTCCCATGCAACCTCCCATGCAAACCCTCCATATCAGCCCCTCCCTGGAACATGTACAACACACACCCATGCAAACTCAACCTCCCATGCAAACTCCAATGCAAACCCCCCATAACAGCCCCTCCCTGGAACATGTACCACACACACCCTCAACACCCCTCGACAAGAAGACCCAACACATATCCCAAAACCAACCTTCAAACCACAACACCAATAATAAGCCCCTAACACTTTCAACCACCCCTAAAGCAACCACGAAAATCCCGACACCCAATGAAGCCACCAAATATCCATCCACGTGGCGTCGAACACCGAACCTCTCCCAAACCATCACAACTGTAGCCACTACACCAACAACTATGAAAAGAATACTTCCAAATACACTACTCACAACCCCTACCCTGGCCACTAACACATGATGAAAAAAACATAAATTCGTTAACTGATGACGTCTCACACACAAATGTAACAACGGCGGAGACAGCCTTGGAGCAGTCCCGTCGAGCCTAATGAGTTGCTTCAGTTGGAACTGTCGGGGGCTTGGGAACCCTCAAACAGTTCAGGTGCTTAAACGAGAAATCAAACAAAAAAATCCCGGCTTGGTTTTTTTTATGGAAACTAAGCTTGTCAAGGAGGAAATTGTAAAATCAGCAAACAACTGGACATGCCGAACTTCTACAATGTAGACTGTGATACGAGCTCGGGCGGTAGAAAAGGAGGTCTCGGCCTCTTTTGGAAGGAATCAGTACAGGTCACCATACAGATCGCCTCACCTCATGTTATTGATGTTTTAGTCTTGGAACCTGGTTCGCAAGCCCCATGGCAACTGTCGTGTGTTTATGGATGGCCGGAGGAGAACCAAAAGGCGCAAACGTGGCAATTATTAAGGGGGCTCCTCTCTAACCTGGAGAGACCCGGTTGTATGTTGGGGACTTCAATGAGATATTGTTTCATCATGAAAAAATCGGTGGACGCAACATGGATGATTCAAAAATTCGGGCATTTCAAGAGGCGTGAATTAGACGATCTGGGCTTTGAGGGATTTAAATTCACATGGACAAATGGCCAAGCTAACGAGGTGAATATCCAAGAACGACTAGACCGCGGCCTGGCAAACATCCATTGGGTTTGTCAGTTCCCGGATTATAGAGTCGAACACCAAACGCGAATGGCTTCGGATCATTGCCCACTGGTGATATCATGGTCCAAACAAGCGATGAAATGGAGGCACCGCAGACAGAGGCTCTCTCGGAAAAGATGTGGCTTGACGACGAATCGTGCTGACCTTTTGTGCATGAGATTTGGACTGATTATGCTGATGCACCCTCCCCAAGGGCAATTAAATCAAAGCTTCAGAAAATAGGCCAATCTTTATTTGCATGGGAGAAGGAGCATTTTGGCAACATTACTCACCTTACCTCAGTCACCCATGAACAACTCCAAAAAAGTCAAAAATTCGCACCAACTTCAGAGAACATAGCAGCGGCCAAGGAGTTAGAGCAAAAAATGGAAACGCTAATGAAAAGGGAGGAATCGATGTGGCACCAAAGAGCCCAGGTTAACTGGCTACAAGATGGGGACAAAAATACAAAATTCTTTCATAAGGTGGAGAGCAGCAGAAAGAGACGAAACACGATCGAGTGGATTAAAAATGATGTTGGTGTGAGAGTGGACGATCCAGACCAGATCGAGCAAGTCTTGACACAATTCTTTCACAATTTATTTAGTTCCACAACTAGCTTGAGAATGGACCAGGCCCTTGACGCCCTTGACAGCAGAATACCAGACGATCTCAATGAACGCCTTAATGCCCCTTTCACCGAAGCCAAAATCATAGATGCCCTATCTCAGATGCATCCCTCAAAAGCTCTTGGACCCGATGGTATGCCTGTACTTTTCTATCAAACTTTCTGGCCTCATATTCCTGGATGCCCTTTTACCCCGACTAGAGGCCTTAAACAAGGCGATCCCATTTCCCCCTACTTGTTTCTATATTGTGCAGAGGCTTTCTTGGCTCTCATTCGTAAAGCTGAACTCACGGGCAGCATCCATGGAGCGAAAATATGTAGAAGGGCGCCATCAATATCGCATTTGTTCTTCGCGGATGATAACCTTATCTTTAGGCGTGCAAATTCGAATGAAATAGAGGTGACGAAGAATTTAATAGCTTCATATAGCGCCGTATTTGGCTAGATCGTAAACTTTGAGAAGTCAGAAATTAATTTCAGTAAGGATGTGCCCGAGACGGTAGCTATCGGTTTGGCTGCACGGTTGGGTGTTAATTTGGTGGAAAAGCATGCCATCTACCTTGGCCTTCCGGCTACTCAACCGGGTTAGGAAAAAGCTTAAGGATTGGAAATCTAGAACATTATCTATTGCTGGGAAGATGGTTCTTATTAAAAGTGTAGCTCAAGCGATCCCTGCATTCATCACGAGTTGCTTCTTACTCCCCCAAAATATTTGCAAAACAATTGATTCATTAACTGCAAAGTTTGGTGGGGTCAAAAAAGCGAGGAAAATAGAATATATTGGAAATCGTGGAAATCTCTTTGCTATTCTAAAATTCTTTTAGGGAGCTACATTCTTTTAACAAGGCTATAACCCCAGCTTCACGTGGCATAGCATTTTAGCCGGTCAAGAGATTCTCCAAATGGGACTCCGGTGGATAGTAGGCAATGGTAATAGGGTACGAGTGTGGTCTGATCCATGGCTTGCGAATAATGATAATTTCCGTCCACATGCCCGTGACATAGTAACGGATGACAACTTGCGAGTTCAGGACCTAATTAACATGGAGGAGCACATTTGGAATGATCAAATAATTCGAGAAACTTTTCACCCGGCGGATGCAACACAAATTTTAAAAATTCCTCTTCGGAATTTTTGAGGAAGGGACGAGTTGGCCTGGCATTTTAATTCTAATGGGGTATATTCAGTAAAGTTGGGTTATGCGGTGGCGATTCATATGTCTAATAGTTTTAGAAATAACCCATCAACTTTCGGGAATTCTCATCGATCTGGAAGTGGATATGGGGTCTACAGATTCCACCAAAAATACAGCTCTTTCTTTGGAAGGTTGCCTCGGGTATCCTCCATGTTAACACAACTCTTATTAGAAGACGTACGAGAATCAATCCCATGTGTAGAAGGTGCGGTTTGGCGGAGGAAACTATAGAGCAGGCACTTAGAGACTGTCATTGGTGTAACTTTTATTGGCGAGCATCAGTTCTTCGTTTGGACCATCTAGTTGCAAACTCGAACGCCTCAATCTCGGACATGCTGATGGAAACGCAGGGCTCAATAATGAGGAAGGTGCATGCATGTTTGTTGTCCTACTTTGCAACCTTTGGTACGCCCGGAATCAACTATTATTTCAAGGGAAAGAACTTTCACACGTGGAGTGCTTTTCCATGGCCAATAGGTGCTACTATACCTTGCGTACCTTGATGCAAAAAATCGAAGAATTCCGAATTCACAATGAACTGCGGCAGCGTCGAGCGCATCAAACAGCCGCATCCCACATGGTGCAGTTCGGCTATGTTTGGATGCATCCGTTATTCAGGGCAAAGGAACTGGAATTAGAGCAGTCTTGCGTGATCACGAAGGTAATGTTCTTTGTACGATGGCCAAGCATTTTCGTCAAGAGTTCGAGGTGGACGTTGCGGAGGCGCTAGCATGCCGGGTAGCGCTTATACTAGCTCGTACCCATAATCACTCCAATGTGATGGTAGAGACGGATTGTCTGACACTTGTTAATGGCATTCGGAGGAGCTCGGAAGATATATCTTATTGCGGGAGCATCATTAAAGATATTAAGGCTTTTAGCTTGGATTTTTTGTCCATTTCTTTTTCTCATATTCCTAGGACGGCCAATGTTTTGGCACATAACTTAGTGCGTTTTGCTTTTTCTTTTGATTCTGGTAGTCACTATATCGGAGAGGTTCCGCCTACTCTCGAACAATTTGTTTTTTTAGAGGCTCCCGCCTAGTTTATTTGGAATGATAATTTCCTTTTCCCTCAAAAACAAATTGAAAATAATATAAAAACAACACATGGATAGAAAAACTCAATTCAATTAATGATTCAACGTATTGAAAACATCAAAAACAACATGAAAACAACTAAACAATAACATAACAACATTGAAAAATATATAGAAAAAAATCCAAAAACAACATAAACAATATAGAAAACACACATATTCATAAAAGGAGGTTAAAAGTAGGTAAAAGCTACATTAAACATCGAAAACTACATTGGAAACTACAAAAAAAATATCATAACAACATTAAAACAGTATAGAAACAATCCAAAAACAACACAAACAATATCGAAAATACCACATGAACAAAAAAGAGCTTTAAAATAGGAAAAAGTTGCATTAAAAGATCGAAAACTACATGGAAACAACAAAGAAACATCAGAACAACATTAAAAATAATATAAAAACAACCGAAAAACAAATAAACAATATATAAAACAACACATGAATATAAGCGAACGTAAAAAACAGGTAAAAACTTCATTGAAACATCGAAACATCGAAACAACATAGAAACAACCAATAAATAATATATACAATATCGAAACAACTATGAAACAACAAAAATAATATATAAAGTAACATTGCAACCAAAAAATCGAAAAAAATGTAAAACTGTCTAAAAATATGCAAAAACATAAAAAAAAAAATAAACACAGCGCGTAAAATGTCTTTTTTATCGAAAAGTAGGGTAAGTCTGTAAATTACTCGTATATATTGGACAATAAAACGCCCATTAACGGAAACAGGCCAAGGCTGATTAAATAGGCAGGCCTAAGCCCATTGGGAAACTAGCGGTGCCCAACTCTTCACCGACTCAAAGCTAGGGGTGATCAACAAAAATCGAAAACCGCTAAAACCGACCGAATCAAACCGCACCACACCGCAATTGCTTATTTATCGGAAAAACCGCGATTTATATTCTTAATCGAGACCGCACCGCAAAAGATGGTGCAATTACAATTTCAAGCCTCAAACCGCACCGACCGCACCGCAAGTAGAATACTACATATATGTATATATATTCGATATATATTATTACATTTCTCTCAATCTATAGTATATTTGTGTATAATTATGAATCGTCATATTTAATTATTTTCATTGGTTTATTGTGGGTATATTAGTCAATTTACTTAATAATTTAATACATCAAAACCTTCATTTCTTGTTATGGATGTATTGTATAAAATGATTTATTTTGGGAAATTTGTGACATGGAGATTGAAATATTGAAGTTATAGGAGAGTTTGCAAAAACTTATGCTTTTAGAAAAAAAAAATAATTTATTGTAGAGTAAGAGTAGTTGAGAATCAGAAGTTGATAGAGTTTGAAAATAAAATCAAAAGTTGAGAATCAGAAGTTGAGTTAAGTGAAAAAGTTGTAGAGGTGCTTATTTGTTTATAAAATCAAACTAGGAGTAGAAGCACAAATCTAAAGCATCTCTCTCCATGCTTTTAGATTATGATTAAATGAAGGGTTAGACACTTGCAAACACTAAAAAGTGATTTTTTAAGCAGAAACATAAGAAATACTTTTTTTAGTGATTGCAAACACTCCCTATATCTATTAGATTCAACTATTATATGTTATTGAAGTTGTTATAATATTCAATTTAGATAACAACATATCATTAACTTTTTAGTTATCGAATTGATAAGTTTTTTTTACTCATTTTGATTGTTCCATATAATATTCACGTACAATACGTTAAAACCGCAAAACCGCCCGAAACCGTTGGAAACCGCATGTTTGTTTTATTCTAAAAAACCGCAACTTAAAACCAAACTCTTGGCCGAACCGCACTTAGCAATTCGGTTTGAAAATATTGAAAAAACCGCCCAAACCGCACCGTGATCACCCCTACTCAAAGCCAGTAACATAGAATGGGTTTTGTCTGTTACCGAGCGAAAGAACAAAAGTCTAAAAATGTTTCTCGTAGAAATATGCCAGCACTGAATTGAAGAATCTTGTCTTGTCAAAAAAGGGGAAAAAAAAAGAAAATTAAGAATCTTTTCGTTTTATTTAACTACAGCTTGTTCTCGTGGTCTAATACATTTCATCTTCAAATTTTGTTAATTCCTACAGCTTGTTCTCGTGGTCTAATACTTTTCGTCTTCAAATTTTCTTCTGTCTTACTGAAATTTCTGAGATTTTTTTTTTTAACTGTTGGAGTTGCAAGATGGCCGCCGACCCTGAGAAGGAACTATTTTTGAAGGAGTTCGGTCAAGGTTATGGGTATCCAAATGCACCCAAGAATATTGATGAGATCAGAGCAACTGAATTTAAACGACTGAATGGTTTGGATTTTTCTTTGCTTTCTTTGCGATTTTAATATGCAAAAGTAATATTGAAATTTGATCAAGAAAAATCGACTCCTCGTGTGCATAAGAAGTTGTAAGGAATACTTAATATACACGACTGAACGGATTGTAATTTTCGTGTCTCTCTCAAGCTATCAACTATTTAAGAAACATAAAGGATTTTTATTCTGAACAAGAACAATTCTCGAAGAACTGAAAAGGATATTGATATTATCAAGATAATACAGTTCTTGTGTAAGTAGTCTTTGGTAATTGTTTTCTAGTTCTTGATTGGGACATTGCAATGTTGGGCTGCGTAGATGTGGTGTACTTGGACCATGGTGGAGCAACTTTGTATTCTGAGTTGCAAATGGAACATATATTCAAGGACTTGAATTCTACTCTATATGGAAATCCCCGTATCCTAACTACATTTTCTTTTCCTTTTTCAAGAATGTATTTACTAGTTTTCTTTTGAAATGTGAAATTCTTGATATATAAATGGACTTCTTAATTTGAAAATTATATAGATAGCCAAAGCAGCTGCAGCTTGATGACCAATGACATTGTGGGCGAGGCTCGCCGACAGGCAAGGCGTTATCTTCAGCTCTCCCTTTTTGCATTACTATACCGTACTGTATCAATAGCTAACCCTGTTTTTTGGGATACACGGTTGATATGAGTGTATTTACATGTCAATTAATATTTTCGATCGAATAAAAAATTGCATAGTTTCTCCCATAAATAGTATTAAAAGTTTTTGTATATATTTAAAGGGTGGTTTGTGATGTTTTTTCAGGTCCTTAGTTTCTTTAATGCGTCTCCTGGAGAGTATAAATGTATATTTACATCCGGGGCAACAGCTGCATTGAAACTTGTTGGGGAAACATTTCCATGGAGCAGCCAGAGTACTTATATGTACACAATGGAGAATCACAACAGCGTTCTTGGGATCAGAGAGTATCCTTCTAATTGAGTGATTCAAATAATGATTTAGACAAAGAAAGATGGGCGTGCGTGCTGCATTTTTTAGTTTTTCAGTATCATTGTTCTCGGTGAAGTCTGAATATCTATGTTGCAGATATTTTCTTCCTTAATGTGTTTTCTCAGATATGCCCTCGGTAAAGGAGCTGCAGCAGTTGCTGTAGACATTGAAGATGCTGCTGATCTTGATCGAAGGCACGGTGGGAAATCTGACGTTAAGATTATACCACATACTGTGCAGAGAAGGGGTGAAGATGGATGCAGGACAAAGGAGCAAACAAGTTTAGTAATCTGCCACATTTTCCCTGCAAACCTGGAAGGATTAGTTTGCGCCAAATTTATTTTTCCGCATCTTTTCTCGATTTTCCTTCTTTCCCCACATATAGTCTTTTCTGCCGTAGAGGGAAGTAACCATGCACATTGATTCTTAATTTTTTGAAGCAAAAAACATACGTACTGCATTTTGGCCAAATTGTACTAATGTCAAGATGACATTTTATGTATCAACTATAGTTTTCTGGAACAGATATTCATCTTTGTGAAGCATTACAAGTTATGTGCTCATTCTCTAAATGGAGTGCGGAGGGTGGTGGTGGAAGGGAGAGATTGGAAATAAGAGTTATCTTAGCTCTCAGTATACCAACTTATGTATTTATGCATTTTGCAGGTGATACATACAATTTATTTGCATTTCCGTCAGAATGCAACTTTTCGGGTCGGAGATTCAACCTCGACCTGGTAAATGTAATAAAGGAAGATTCATATGAAATGCCAGGAACTTCTCCACGTCACAGGTATAAACATGTTATGACTAAACTACATGTAAATTGCAACCATTTAACTTCCAAAGGCCTATCTTATCTTGATATTCAAATTGAGCAAGGATATAGTGTAGGCCTCCCACTCGCTATTCTACAAATCATTGTATTCCAGTCTTAATATCCTTGCTGACTTGTCAGTGTGATTTGTTTTATGAAATGGATAAAACAAGTCAGCAGTTGTATTTGATTTACAAATGTTTTATCTATTCTTACCTTGTATGATTTTAATGTATTATTTCCATCTGTGCTGTTCGCAATGAAAAATTTATCGCTAGAATTAGATAGCTTGAATGTTTTCTGGATGTATATCTTTGAACAGTGGTCACTGGGTGGTTCTGATTGATGCTGCAAAAGGAAGTGCAACATCACCACCTGATTTATCAAAATACAAGGCGGACTTTGTTGTTGTCTCGTTCTATAAGGTATAAATACAAGATATATGTATCTAATCATAAGGGACTGCTGCTTATCCCATTATATCTGTGTTCCCTCCAGCTATTTGGCTACCCCACTGGAATTGGAGCTCTTATTGCCCGAAATGGTAAATATCTGACAAATTGTTTTTTCCCCTAATACTATTGTTTGGAATTTTTAAAGAAAGTTCAGCGATCTTTTGGCAGCTGAAATTTGGCCTTTTTTTGTTATGAACAGAGTCTGCTAAGTTACTGAAGAAGACCTATTTCAGCGGAGGTATATATGTGGACCTTCTTCTCAGATTTATTAACATATCTGATTGTGACTGCTTCTTTAACTTTTTGGATTGTTTCAGGCACAGTGGCTGCATCAATTGCAGATGTTGACTTTTACAAAAGAAGAGATGGCATCGAGGAACGTTTTGAGGATGGCACCTTATCTTTTATGAGCATTGCATCCCTTCACCATGGATTCAGAATCCTCAATGCTTTAACCATGTCTGCTATTTCCAGGTTTGACAGAACTTCCCCTTATAACCAACACTGGTACACATGCATCAGAGACATTGCTTTAAATGTAGATCCTGGTTATGTATTAGATGAGATTGTGACAGTAGCTAACAAATAAAGAAGTGTGGCGAAGACTCTTTGATCATCTTTTATTTGATTTCTGTCTTGGTTATCCAAATAACAGCAATATCCTGCATATATGTGCATCTAATTTTCCCTTTTTCTTTTTTCTTTTTAAAAAATTCCATTGTTATCATCTTGGTTGATCTATTACTTTTGGATATCGTTGATGTTTGAATTTCGGGCTTGATGGTCCACATACTTTGAGCTTGCAGCATTTTCTTTACTTTTGAATACGCTCAAATCATTATTTCATCATGAGCATGTATAACAAAGGAAGGAGTCCCTTCAAATTCCCCCCCCCCCTCCCCAACCCAGTTCAAATTATAGCATATAGATCATTTATTATGTTTTGGGATAATCAATTTCACCTTTAAATATGTCTTCTTTTGGTTTGATTGACTTTTAACCTTAGTGGCAGACCTGTATTCTAAATTGAGCTTTTATTTTTGAAGGCACGAAATGTCACTTGCTTCGTATGTCAGGAATGCACTCTTGAATCTGACGCATGTAAATGGAAATCGTGTTTGCACACTATATGGCCTAAATGATCCTGAGGTTAGTCCTGCATTCTTGTATAGATGACATCTCTCCGCAATCCCATTTTCTTTTCTTCTTCCTTTTTTCGATTAGTTCTAAGGAAGTTGATAAATGTTGTCTGAGTCTGACAACAAGACTTTATAGTAAATGATAAAAGTAGGTTGTAGTTACATGATGGCGTTGATATCATGCCCATGGATATCGATCGACGTGATGCGCTGATGCAACTCTAGAAAAAAACTCTTCCCGTGAACTTTCTGAACGTTGCTACCGTCACTTTCAGCAAATCAGTGCAGTATCTTGAAATACGAAATCTAGATATTTTCTGATATATCATCTTGCATGTCTCTGTCACTTTTACTTTTTGAGTATATAAATATTTTTTCCCACAGTTATCTAGCAATGAGATGGGTCCTACAGTGTCATTCAACTTGAAAAGGCCCGATGGATCTTGGTTTGGCCATCGGGAGGTGGAAAAATTGGCATCCTTGTCCAATATTCAGTTACGGGTAAGAGTTACGACCTCAGTATCAGGAAATACATATCTTTTGTCTCTTCATTTTTTGCAGTTTTTAAATTGTCCTATTTACTTTTGATGGACTAAACATGCTTAGACTCATTCGAGGTTTCATGAATGTCACAACATTTGAGGACCAGTTCCTCTCTCTCTCTCTCTCTCTCTCTCTCTCTCTCTCTCACACACACACACACACACACACACACACACACACACAGACACACACACACGCATATTTCAATGCAAGTCCTTACACCTGCAAGTTTTTATTGTACAATGAAGTATGTCTCTTAGTTATTTCATTATTGTCAACAAGAAAGATATGCTCGCGTAGTCCAACTTTTCTAGTATCTTTTAGGAGATTTCTGTTGCTTTTTTATCCACCGCCCCTCTCTTCTAGTTCTTAGACAAGATGTCCTATTTGTTTAGATCAATTAAAGTTGAAGTTTAGCGGATTATGGAGGAGCTTCTACAAAAATCACCATGTTTGCTGAATAGTTTCTTTGTTCTTCTCTTTCTAAATCTGTCAATTGCTCATTATGTGATTAGCATGTCAAAAGTGATTGGATGACCTTTTATTCCGTCCATTTTCATTTTTTAAGTGGATAGTGGTGAAAAGTTGTTTTTGAGAAGTTGTGTAATCTTTTGGGAGTGTAATTGGATGTAGGATAAAAATGTGATGATGATAATTGATGTGATGATTTTTTTAGTAAAATAGTGATTGCATGTGATTGATGATTTGAAAAATAAGAGATAGAGAATAATGAATTTGTGATATGATTGTGTAATGATGATAGTTGATAGTGATGTTTTTTTATTAAATAGTAGTTTGATATGATTGATGATTGGAAAAATGAGAATGAGTGAATATTATATATTTTGAGAATTTTCACAAGCAATCGCATGTTGGGTCAAAAAGATGTTGAGGGAAAAAAATTTGCAATTTTTTTAACAACCAATCGTAGCCGTAACCTTGCATTTCCTGTCTTCTACAAGGTCTAAAGCTTATGCACTTTATTTGAGTTCTATTTTCTTATTTTATTTTTCTTTCTGGTAGTGAAGATCTAAACCAGAAAGATTGTATTTTGTTTCCAATACCAACTATGCGCAAAGCACATGGAAATTTTACTATACCTGAAGTTTCTTATTGGTTATTTCATTACTGTTATCAATAAATATATGTTGCTTAGAATCCGAGCTTATTTGGAGATCTCTAATATGGTTTCTTCCCTTTCCCCCCTGTGCTCATGCTTAGACAGGGTGCTTTTGCAATCCTGGTGCCTGTGCAAAACATCTTGGTTTGTCTCATTCAGATCTTCTTTCCAACATTGAGGTAAATCTGGTCGCTTAACCAACAGTTGTAACAGTTGGAATATCAGCTACAGTCTAATTGGAGTTTCTGTAAATTTTCTAATGTAGGCAGGACATGTTTGCTGGGATGACCGTGATATATTGCATGGAAAACCAACTGGAGCAGTTAGGGTGTCATTTGGCTACATGTCAACATTTGAAGATGCCAGGGTATTATTTTATGGTTCTGAGGAATTCAATTGTTTACATGATGCCAGATGCAAATTCTTTAACCTTCTTTCTTTTCTTATTTTAATAATATTCACATGGTTCACAATTGGTTTATTTGTAGTATTTGCTTTAACTGAAGCAATTACAAAAGCGATTCCTTTTCATTGGAACTTTTTCCTTCTGTCATTTTGATTCATTGGTATTTGGCGACTAAGTATAGATTATGACCTTCTTTATGGTTTTATGATAAGTATTACTAAGTTTTCCTTTTGAAATGATAATCGGGTACTCTTGCTCTACTTATTAGTTATTGTAGTTAATAAGATCAGGTACCACCACCGAAGCATCCTATAGACTAATTTGCTAATGATTATGCCTATCACCATTCAATGGTTCTTAGTTAGTATGAAATTGTGGTAATCTTCATAATAGATTTATGAATGTGGATCCAATTCTGTCATTTCTATATCCCCCTTATGCTTTTCCTCTGTTATTTTTTTGTGCAGAAGTTTTTGAAGTTCATCGAAAGTTCATTTGTATCGTTACCTGCTCAAGCTACACATCTTGATTTATTGAGAGCAACACCATTTCATCCTGCAGCTGAAGGTTATGTATTGGGGTTTAATTCGATGCAATTGAGTATTCCTGACTATTTCTTCTTGTGACTTTTATTATTTTCTTAGTTTGGAATGCATGTCAACTTGTGAACAATCGACTATCTTTAGGTGGCACATATCGCTTGAAGCTTTATTACTAATTTTCTGCATCTGTTTCTTTTTGTTATTACAGGAGTTGGAGTCAATACAAGATACTTTCTCAAATCAATTACTGTTTATCCAATAAAATCATGTGCAGGCTTCAGTGTGGAGAGCTGGCCTTTAAGTAGCACTGGTATTATATGTAAACTGCTTATAGTTTAAAGCAATTCTATTTCTATACTGACTATGCTCGCCATTATTCCTATATATATATATATATATATATAAAACAAATAGATGCTTTTATATTTCGTTTTTTAAGAACTGTTAATTGGCTTAAAAGCTGCAGAATGAACTTTAGTTTGCTTGGCGAATTTCGCGAGTAACTTGTCTGTGCATCAGCTAATGGGGAACTTTTGAACCTGATACTATTCCTGATCCATGTTATCTATGTGGTTTTATTGACAATGTGATTTCATTTGCTTAGTTTCATATGTTTACTGATACGTTCTTACTTTCTATCATTTCTTGGTTAGGATGCTATATATAGATTTTAACATATTTATTTCAAATGGCCCATTTTCCTCTATCTTCTTCATTAAGTAGTTACTGGGATTAGAGGTTTTACCCTACAGGAGGAGATCAAACAAACAAAAGGGCATTTTGGGGTTGGTGAGCATTTTATTCTACAAGAAACAACGTCGAAGAAAAACCTTGACTTTGATTTTTAAATGGATACTAACTTATGTTGGTGAATGAATACTTTACCTGTTGGTTCTCCTAATATGTTGTAGTTTGCAGTCTGTAGCATGATATGTTTTTACTATGTTTTACTTGTTCTGATTCTCTGATTGTACTAAAATATATTACCACCTTGCATTTGTTATGTTTATATTTATTCCACGAAATTGTAATTGTTGCATTTCTACAAATTTCAGGATTGTTACATGATAGAGAATGGCTTCTCAAGAGCTTGAGTGGGGAAATTTTGACCCAGAAGAAGGTGAATATAATCCATAGGAGATGGTGCATTTTAATGTGGATTCCTTGGTCATATCTGTTGTTAATTTAGCTGTTATCGTAGCATCTTTTAAGCTTTATCTAGGAACAAAAGCTAATTTGACTTGAGGGAGATGCAAGACCATATGAATGGACCATGCAGTAAACAATTTATGTTGGCTGTTCAGTTGCATAAAATTTGGTGTCCAGCCCCCATATCTCATATTCATCAAAACTAAGTGCTTAATAACAATTCTCTTACAACATATGCTCATCTTTGCCTTGGGTTCGGAAAGGAAATATTTCATAACCTCTATGAGAATAAATCCAGCGGAAGGATGTTTTAATGAGTTGTGAAGCTATTTCTACCTGTTTCAGATTTTCAAGTGACTGATTTGTTGGTTGACTTTTAGATGTTCTTTTAGTGGGGTCTAATATCAATAATGGACGAGTTGCAAACTCTCATGCTGAGGATTGAGGGAAAAAGGAGTGTTTTGTAAACTTTTTGGAGTGTTGAGTAAACAAAAGGAGTGTGTTGTAAACTTTTTGGAGTGTTGAGTAAACAATTGAAAGTTTTGGTCACGTGAAGTTATTGCTTTGTTTACACTTGAGCGTGTGTCTTAAGGGCTCAAATTTCAAATGATGGCATTTGATCCTTTTATGTGGTTTTGTTTGCGCAGTTATTCAAATGGCCTTGAACTGCTTTTGTTTTGAGGGTTCGAGGGATGAGATCAAATTTCCTACTTGTCTATATTCTTAATCTGTCCATTGATCTATCCACCATAAAGTTCTAGACAATGTAGGTGATTTGGTATTGTAAATCTTTGGTGCTGATTTGGAGATAACCATAGTTGGTTGTGAGCATGAGTTTTTTTACTGCTGCTTATTGCCACGACATATTAAGTTTTTCTTGAACTTTCCAAATTTTAGGTTCCAGAAATGGGTTTTATTACTACACTGGTCGATCTCAAATTGGGTCTACTTATTGTTGAGTCACCACGTTGCAAAGAGAAGCTGCAGATTGAACTTAAATCAGGTCAATCTATTGCTGGAAGAGAAGTGATGGAAATATATTCTCAAAGGTATGATTTTTTTTCTTTTTTTCTTTTTTTTTCCAGTTTCGGGTGATATGTTTTGCATACAATCAGATATCAGTTCTTTGAAGAATCTTTTACCCAAGAACTTCTTCTGTAGGCATCACATGTATGGTCCGCACTGTGGCCTTACTCAGTTTGTTGAATGATTAGAGAAGTCATTTGAATGACAAGATTTTGCATAGGGATAAATATTTTTTAAGCTAATCTGATCCTTGTTTGGTGTCTAATTGCTCCTATCTGAAGAAATTGTGTCGAATCAATGTATGTGTTTGAGGTACTGCATTCGTATTGGTGTGTGCTGTCTACTCTGCTTGCACCAATGAAGATACTTGCATTTCAGACTGAATGCACATAATTCAACTTAGCCCCTCAGCAGAAGAAAAATCTACAGTAAATATAATAAAATAATATTTACTTGGTTATATTTACTTTAAGTTATCATCATACTATTTCTCTTCGTAAAGCAGTATTGCTTAAGCCCATAAGAAAAACTTGAAATGAAGTGGACATGGAGAAGCTTGATGTTACGTGGACCTTTCTAAGTCGATTTCTTTACTCTTATTGATTTTTAGAATTCTTCTAATTTTAAACAGAAGCATGCTGGGAAGATTTACTTTATTTCAATTTTTGTATTCTCTTCATTGTTGCATTCAACTACTACATCTGTTCTGTTAGCATAGGGGACTCAAACAGGGAATTGAGAAAATCAGAAAAATGCAAAAAAATAATAAAATGAAAAAAGAAAAAGAAAAAAAGGAAAAGAAAGAAAGAAGACAATAATAAATTTAATGCGGATGAATATATGTGTTCTTGATTAGATATGAAGTCCAAGGCTACTGCAATGAAGTCGATATATGGTTTAGCAATGCTGTTGGTCGGTCTTGCACCCTTGTTAGGAGTTATGCTTCCCAAAATCACATGTGCGCCCAAAGTCGGAGTATAAGGATGTGCAGAGATGTGGATACGAGATTGAATTTTGTCAATGAAGCTCAGTTTTTGCTAATTTCTGAAGAAAGTATTGCAGACCTGAACAACAGATTAAGATCAAGTACGTTATTTCTTCTTTTCCTATGGTACAATGTTTTTTTGTGTATGCACAATCATTTGTTGGTTATGGTTGTGAGTTTACTGGAAAAGGGGAAATACTTTAAAGTAATAATACTCATATTATCACTATGCATTTGTATGGTGATTACTTTCCCAGAAGAAATGTCTGACAAAATACTAAATTTTGTATTCAAATATGCTTTTTTTTTTTTAACCAGAGAAGCATAATGGCCCTAATAACTGGCCTCCTGAAGTCAATCCAGTTAGATTCCGTCCAAATTTGGTTGTCTCGGGTGGTAAACCCTATGCAGAAGATGGATGGAGAAGTGTGAGGATTGGAGAGAGAAATTTTACGGTTAGTTTCTGTCATATTTTGAAATTCAATTGCACAGTACATTTGTTTATCTTATATGGCTGATGGTTCTTGCCTCCCCCCAAAGAAAATTAAATAGGATAAATCTGAATGCTCCTTTGTAAGGATTTTAGTGCTCATATTCCAGGATATTTGCTTGTGCAGTCAATGGGCGGTTGCAATCGTTGCCAGATGATCAATACGTCGTTCACAGCTGGAACAGTGCAGAGATCCAACGAACCATTAGCTACTTTAGCATCTTACAGGAGATTAAAGGTCAGCAGAAGTAATTTTACATGGCAATATTTGTGCCTCTCATCATAAATAATATATGATTACCATCTGGTTTGCAATTTGAATGAAACAGGGGAAGATATTCTTCGGAATATTGTTAAAATTGTGCGATAGTATCGAACAAGATGCATGGCTTCGTGTGGGACAAGAAGTAGTTGCAAACACAGATTGAAAATTAGAAAGAGTTGGAAATATTTGCCCATTTCAACAAGATGGCATCAAATCTGTTTTTAGATTAGGTATAGATTGTAAGAAATCTTGAAAGAACTTCTTGGATTCTACTGTTCTGATTCACCATTTTAAAAGAATCTTTTAAGAAATGTAATATTTACATCATTGAAGAGATTATTGATAACTGGTTATAACTTGTGCCCTTGATTTCTGACATGTGTGTCGAAGGGCAACAATATCGAGGAAATCCAGGTGAAATATAAATCACTATTGCATCACATAATATAAGATGAGACGCAAATTAAAAATATAAAAGATTCAAACTGCCTTAAACCATCAAATTTGATGATTAATAATAGTTTATAAAAAAAATGAATATTGCACAATTCAGATGCATTAGGTTAGGGTTTGGTGTGAGATTATATTGTCCTGATTATCGCCTTCTAATGTAGGTATTGTCTTTGGTAATGTAGATTATATGGACGTCTTCTATTTCATACATGTTATTGTATGTACATGCCACATTCACTTAGTATATTAATATAATATCGAAGGAGACATCATATGAAATGGAACATGCATCAATTTGCACCAAGGATTTTCCGGACTTTGCTTAAATTGGTTGAAGTTGCAGTTATTAGTTATTATCTCCTGATACATTTTTATTGCAAATTTTATTACATTTTCTCTATTATTGTGTATTAATAAGATTTAATTAGTTCAAAGTAATAAAAAATGGATTGCGATGACAAATTCTGACAGCTTTGAGGGTGTTGAGCCCAATTATATTCTAGCCCTTTTTTTGTTGGAGAAAGCTAGTATTTGAATGTAATAAGATTTAATTTACACAAGATATTATTGGCAAATAGGTACTATAAATATGTTTTTTTTTTTTTTTAATATGGTATCTTCATTTTATAGCCCATTTACAAATTAGAAACTTAAAGAAAAAAAATGTCCATGCAAAAGGAATTTTGCGTACCATGAGGTTATATTTATGGGTTAATTTTAAAAACTACTCATGATATTCAGCTTATTTATAAAACAATCCAATTATCTTTCAAAATTACAAATATCTAGGGCAGTGTTACAAACACCATTGATGTTTGTATTTACTTAACAAATACCACTCGTGAGGGTGTGGTTTAATTTGTAAAATTATAAAGAAATATCAAAAGGTTGTATGTGTTTTGAAAGAGAGATTATTATTATTTTTTTCATTAGACTTAATATTTTTGTAATTAATCCTTTATTTATGCATATGAGCTTGTGTAGAATGTAAGTGGAAAAATAAGAGTAGATAATATTTGAATCGGAAATCGCTCTAACCAGTTCATACTCGACTTTATTACTTTGAGACTGCATTTACTTGGTAGTACTAGTATGTGTGTGCGTGTGTGAGATAGATAAATGTTAGAAATGCAATCAAATCAGAATTGTAGGATATTGATGACGATGCATTACAAGTAATTAGAGAACGAACACATGTAATGTGGTTGTCGTGCATGAGTTGCACACTATAAAGACATTTCACACGGCCAACGGGCCAAAGCCAAACTCATTTCATTTCACCATGTTTTTTCTTCTTTTATTTTGAGGGAAAGAAAATGCCATTTTCCATGTCTCAAATTTATTACTCGTATTTCTCTTTGGTGGCATTACAAAAATAATTGAACTTAATTTCTTAAAATTAATTTTTTTTTCTCTAAAATTACACCTCGTTCTTTTAAACTACACTAATTTAGGCCTGTAACAACATAAGATTAGAGATATATATTTACATATTAATTGTTATCTAAAGGTCCACTTTGATTTTAGTGGTAGGCACAATATGAAGGCGAAAGGAGCATAAATAATAAAAACAAGAAAGTACGTAGAATCTTGAGCCAATGAGCCCTTGCCCTAGTGGTAGGAGGACGCCGCATGATTTTTATGGTTCTGGGTTCAAGTCCCTCGAGGGCATATCTTAATTGGTTCCAATCAACAATGTTGGTTATTTCTGGGATTTACATTCAGGATTCTAGGAACAAGGTTAAGAGGTTAGCCCGACGAAATTAGGAACATCAGACAAAAAAAAAAAAAAGAAATAGAATGTTGAAGAGTTTTTATGTTTGACGTACCAAAGGAAGCAGGTGTATTGTAGAATTTGGAGGCATCCTATTAATTTATGCGCAGAAAATTGAGACCATGTCATAAATCACATTGAAAATGCGTACTTGCTTGTCAGTTAATGAGATTCAATTCACGTATCTTTTGCATTGACACTGGACTTTGACCTTCTCATTAATTTTTTCTTCCCTCAATTCTGTTTTTTTTTAATAATTATTTTAGAGGTCTGTTTCAAAAAAGAAATGATAATGATAATTATTTGTAGAGGTCAGTGGATTCTTAGACTTTGAAGCAGGTATAAACTAAAAAGTCTCGAGTCTTGACACGAGTTCTTCGTTTTCCTCTAATTGCGTCTCTTACTTTCTTTGAAAGAGAAATCCTTTTGCATGTACGCAACTTTCATTTAGTTTGAAACTGTATATACCTTAGTTTATATTTTGTATTTGTACCTTGGTTTGTATTTTATATTTTGTGTTATAACCTAACCCGTCTCGGATCCGGTTATGACCCTCGAAATTGTACCTTGGTTTGTATTTCAAAATTGTTAGTTTGAATGCAAATTAAATTTCTCCAAATATATAGGATTCGACCTACAATACAAACAAATGTTATATAGATGAGCCCTAAGTTGTCCACGGAAGTCTTTCACATGCTTAAAGTCAACAAGGAATTAGAAAGTAAATCTCAATAATTAGAGCTAGAGTCTTGAATTGGGTACATTACAAATGAGATGAAATTTACTATTTATACTCGGGCATCATGATGGACCTTGTATAAAGTTTTGGACCTCGTGGGCAATTAATTTAAAAATAATTATGTGCTATTATTCCATATGTTTTGTATTTATGGGCGAAAAATAATAATTGGCTAAAATTGACTAATTAAGGAAAATTAATAGTAAATAATTTGAAATTACACACATGCTTTAAACTGCCAATAATAGTGCAGAATCTTCTACATTCTTCAAGTAGTTATGCCTCTAAGTTTCCATTATATGTATATATTATTATTATTAGGATTAATTAAAAAATATAAACTTGTACAAAAAAAAAAAAGTTATCTATCTTTGAAAATTGCAAAAGAAACCCTTGAGATTTGTTTTTGTATTTACAAATTGTAATGAAAAATATAAACTTGAACGGGGTATTTAAAACACCTTAAGGCCATGTTTATTTGTGATTTTTAAAGATAACTGGATTGTTTTTGTAATTAGGCTAACCTCAAGTATAGTTTTATAATTTAACTTTTTTATTATTCTAGAAGCATTAATCATGAATCTACATTCTTCCTTCTCCGTTCTATTACTTGTATATAGGATTATACTGTTTGTTAACCAAGTCCTTCCAGGCTGCTCTTTTTTTTTTTTTTTTTTTTTTTTCTCCTACCAATTATTGTTCTTTTCAAAGAAGTTTTGATATATGTTAGAACCAAGTCAAACATGGTTGAACTAAAGACCGCAAAATATAATGTAATGGAGAGAGAATGTTTCAACATGACTTGCAGAATAGATTGTTAATGTCAGTATTACTTTTCCTTAGTCCTTAAAATTGTATATTGTTAGTGATTTTTCTAACCGCAAGTCTACGGTGTCAAGTTTTAATATAGAGAAGTAAGGTTGTCGAATCCACATGGAATAATTATCGAATTATCGCTAAGTACTATAATATAGTAGTCTAACTTTATTTAGAAATTCAATATTTGATGGAGTTGATTATACTAAAAATACCAAAAATAAATTAAGAATATGAAAATATCAATGAGTTTATCCAAATGATTAAATGGATTCTAGAGGTGTGATGAATCTAGTTATCCCTTATGTTATCAATATAGTTTATCAATCACCAATTACCAATTTATAAGTCAAGATTTCTACAATAATCATTTCCTCTCTCAAGTGCCAAATGATTTTAGATCACAATTGGGAAATCAATATCTCTATAAAAATCACCAATTGAAATCTCAATAAAACCTATGAATCTTAATAATTGACTTCAAAAGATTCACAAATCTCTCAATTCTATGAAATCCTAGGTTATGCTATTTCAAGATCATGTATTCAATTACCTCTCTCAAGTGTCAAATCAAATACGCCAAACACTTTAAATTATTGATCAAGTAATTTAGAAGTAATAGATCCAAATAGCACAAATAAATTGGGAAATCTAGATTGACAAACCACAATATCAAAGCATACGTTCAAACATAGATTACATCATCCCTCTAGAATTATAGAGTTTAGCTCATGATAGATGAAAATGAATCCATAGGAATACAACAATACATCTTACAAGATATGAAGAAAACAACAAAATAAGAACAAAAGTTGAGGGATCTTCTCTATTTCTAGATGTAGAAGACTTCAATCTTCTTCTCCAAGCCTTTCTCAAGATATTCCAAGCCTTCTCTTATGTCTTTTAGTTGTTTTGTTGGCTGCCCAAGGGTCCAAGATCCCTAATTTCACGCCCCAAGACTTGTATTTATACCCCACAAAAGTCCAAGAAAAAGGAATAAGTTGCCTTGTAATTTCCGCCCGTGGCGCTGCTGGCTAAAGCACTGCAAAGCGCGCGCCCGGCCCCTTATTATCCACACACAAGGGCGCTAAAAATGGAAGCTAGCCATTACACTTGATACATCTTGGCGCAAGGGCGCTGGCGGCGCCACTTCAACTTGTTGCACTGCTCGGTTTTTTACCCTCGCGCTGCAGCGCGGGGGTCTTGGCGCTGCAGCGCCACGCCAATTCAAGGCCAAAATTGCGATTTTCCTCTTTTCCTTCTTCTTCAAATGCGATTTCTTCCTCCCAAACACGTTTTTCGTTGTTTTCATCATTTTTCGGCTACCAAAATCTGTATTAACTCTTCAACGACATTTAATGAAATAAAATGGACTCTAGCGACTCTAAAACATCCAAAATTAATATAAAATCCTAGTCTAAAATACATTATTAATTGGTAAAACACCAACTTAACAAATACCCCCAAACTTAGACTATTGTTTGTCCTCAAACATTTACAACTCTAAAATGAAAATACAAGACAACAATGACACAAACAACTGCAAAACTTCACGACCAATAACATTTGTCTCAATACTCATTTCACTATCAATCAAGCATGCGTTTTAACATTGTGATCAAAAGTGTGGAATGTTCATGCCAACTCCATTTACTTTATTCAAATAAATTCACGCAATCAAGTGTTGTCAAAATGATCCACTTTCTAAATATCAAGATGAGATGTTTACCGGATTCCATAAGCTTGTCTTTCATACTAATCTCCACTAATGTAGGCTAATGTAACATAAGGATCAATAGGACTTTTAAAGCTTGTAATGTGGGCTTAGGGTAAGGTAGGAAAATATGAGATTAAGTGGCTTAAATCACCCAAACACACAATTAACACTTCGAATTATCAATAAGCAACTACCCTTCACTTTTTGACATCCCCAATGTTTATGAACCTTCAATCCCGCTGATTTTTCTCAATTTTTTTTTCGGAACCCCCAAACTTATTCTTTTGCGTACATGGGATTCCATATTTTCTGTTCTCGGGCAACTTCGTTCAATTAAATATACACCCTTCTCATCATACCCTCCTCGACTTCTATTTTTCTATACTTTGTGTGTATGAGTGATGGGTAATTCGGATATTCACATTTGAACTCTGGGTATAAAATCGGTTGCCAAAGAGACGAGTTTATAAGGCTCAAAAGGGGACACTAGGGAAAATATAATGCAAAGGTAGACATTCTAGGCTCTGGCTTGTTCAAAGATGGCCTAAATCACTTCCTTAATGTTACTTCACCTAAGATTTCGCCTCGATTAGTGATCAAACAAGTTCTAGAATCCGGTAGGATCATACAAGCAACACTCAACTTCATTAATCATTTTCGAATAAGTTAACAGAATTATACATGAACATGAATTCAATGAAGCAATATATAGATCACCAGTTAAAAGCATGCTCTTGTGACAGTTCAACTCATAATCAACAAATAAACTTAGTCATGCAGTTCTACAATTCAACATAATACTAGACTCGATTTTTTTTAGACTCGATTTTTCCCCCTTTTTTTTTTTACTCAAAAGACACAAAATGAAGCACAAAAACAAATTACACTCCCCCAAACTTAAAATGAACATTGTCCCCAATGGAGAGTGAGAAAACTTTCCTGGTAGCCGGAGTGATTAGGACTCCGCATCGGAATCCCTATCAGAATCGTGCGGTGAAAGATGAGCAATAGGACCCGGTGGTGGTGGTGTCGGAAATTGGAATTGTGGGTGCGTCTGACCATAAATTTGAGCAAGAACTCTGTTGTGCTCATTAATATACTCTTCCTTCGCAGCTCGATGACGTTGCTCAGCTACAAAAGCTACAACTAAGCGACGATGAGCCCTTCGCGACTCTTGTACCTCACGCACTAATACGTCTGAAGGGTCGTCATCGTGATGAGAGCTCGTGGAACGAGAATGACCCTCCACTGAACCAGATGTAGCACCAACATCGTGTGACTGGGCATGAACCTCAGGCTCAACAGGTGGAAGGGCAAAGTCGGGATCAAGGATATATCCCTCCCCCTTCGGGTTAGGTACACCGCATGCCCATTCGTCATAGGAAGCAATAACGGCAGAATCAATAGGCCCTTTAGGCCGCTCCAATGGTTCGTTCTTGTCCCACGTAATTTTCTCCTTTTTACACAAACCACAAATCAAAGCCGGCATAATCAATCCCCCTGATTTACAATGTCGGATGGTGTAGCAGATGGATTGTGCGATAATTACTGTTGGATCGAACTGGATGTCGGTAACAATCGCATATAACAGATAAGCTCGATGCTTCGTGACATCGCTGATATGCTTGGTCAACATTAAATTGTGACATATGAAATGAAACCAAGCACGTCCGTACTGACTCAACGTAGTGTGAGAGAAGGCAAGGGCTCCGCCAGAGACCTTTGTTGGACACAATTCTGTACCCAGGCGACAAAGAGCACGACAAATCATCTCTAAATCAGGTGGCTGAAAAATGAACTCGGTATAAGGTGAGTGATCCACCTCAGGTAATCCATAATACTGTCGTATTTCTGATGGATCAAGAAACACGTAGTCACCACGTACATAAATATCTTCAGGGTTATCGAGTGTGACATTCGCATTTGCAAAGAATTCTCGAACCACATTTGGTGCATACGGTATGGGTTGAGCACATAATTGTTTCCATCGCCTTTGGTGAATCATTTGCGCAAGATCACCATCACGCGAACTCGGTTGCAACCCCCGCTCTGCGGTTATGCTCTTTGTGCTCAATTTATCATAAAAAAGATTTTATGCCTCTAAGCTTTTGAAACGGCTAGTATCATATTCCTCGGAGGTACTCGCTTTGCTTTTGCCTTTGCTTGTTTTATTTGACTTCCCCATTTAATTGATCGTCTAATATCCTGGAAGAGTAAATAAACAAGACAACACGTAGAAACAAGCAATACGGATTAGAGGTTAGAAATTCTCGCAATATCCCACAAATATGCATCCGTGTCATCAATTCATGATCAAATTATACTTGATAAACAATGAGGACAAGAATGGAGTGCATAGGTGTGAATTTTTTTTATTGAAGCATTTTGACAAACACCTTGTGAGCATAGTGATGACAAGAGATGAACACCAAATTCAAAGAATAATTCATGCCCAATAATCAATACCAACCTAATTCTAGCATACATCAATCATATATCCCAATAATTTATCCAACAATTAAATATGAATTTCGAAATTGAAAGGAATATTGACATGTTCTTCATATTAGGTTAATAATTGGGGGAAAGGGATGTACAAATTAAACCACCTTACCTAGATGATAGAGAGAATGAAGATGAGGATTAAGATGCTTAAGTGTTCCCTTGAGTGATGCAAGATTGAGGGCTTGTGTGTGCTTATGTATAGAGAAGATGGAAGAGGGTGAAGGAGAAGAGTGTTTTGTTGAGAAAGAAAAGAATAGAAACACCCGTTCAACACTTAAAAAAAAAACCCTGGCCGTGTAAATGGCTGCAATAATATCCCGCATCTAGCCACACACAACAATTGCGTACTACCACATTTTTTTACCCGGCGCTGCAACGCCAACCCTTCAGCCCCTTTTTATATATATATATATATATATATATAAATGTTAATAAAAACAAATTAAAACCACACAAAATTTAATTCACACAATAAAAAAATCACACCAAATTTCAAAAAAAAAAAAAAAAAACCAAAATTAAAGAAAATAAAATCAAAATAAAATTCAATCACACAAAAATCACTTGGGTTGCCTCCCAAGAAGCGCTAAATTTATAGTCGTTAGCCGGACTTAACTACTCGGGCTCAAGAAACTTCATCACCAAGTGGACGATTTAAAACCTTTCTTGCTTCATTTCCAAAATAATGTTTCAATCATTGTCCGTTCACTTGGAATGAATTCCCATCGTTTCCTCTCAACTCGACGGCACCATAGGAAAACACACGTTCAACCACAAATGGCCCGGACCATCGTGATTTCAGTTTTCCTGGAAATAGTTTCAATCTCGAATTGAACAATAACACTTGTTGGCTGGGTAAGAATTCAAGTCGCAAAATCATTTGATCATGCCATTTTTTTGTTTTTTCTTTATACATTTTGGCATTTTCATATGATTCGTGACGAAATTCTTCCATTTCGTTTAATTGAAGTAATCGGTTTTCACTGGCATCTTTCAAGTTAAAATTCAACTTCTTAATTGCCCAATAAGCTCGATGTTCAAGCTCAACCGGTAAATGGCACGCTTTACCAAACACCAATCGATATGGTGACATACCAATGGGTGTTTTATAAGTCGTGCGATAAGCCCACAAAGCATCATCGAGATTTTGTGCCCAATCCTTTCGATTAAAACTCACTATTTTTTCAAGAATTTGTTTCACTTCACGATTGGAGATCTCGGCTTGATCATTGGATTGAGGATGGTAACCAAGAGCAATCTTATGACACACACCAAATTTAGCAAGAAGGAAATTTATTACAAAAATGCGTACCTTCATCACTTACAATAGCTCGAGGAGTACCAAACCGGGTAAAAATATGCTTGTGCAAGAACTTGAGTACTACCTTAGCATCATTCGTTGGTGTAGCAATCGCCTTAACCCACTTGGAGATGTAATTAACCGCAAGAAAAATGTACAAATTTCCATAGGACGCGGGAAATGGCGCCATAAAGTCAATACCCCATACATCAAACAACTCCACCTCCATTATATTTGTCAAAGGAAGCTCATGACGCCGTGAAATATTACCAACCCTTTGGCATCGATCACAAGTCTTTACAAAATCGTAACAATCTTTAAATAATGTTGGCCAATAAAAACCAGATTGTAGTATCTTTGCAGCTGTTCGGGTTGGCCCGAAATGTCCCCCGTAAGATGAGGAATGACAATGTTGAAGAATCTCTCCAATTTCTTCCTTAGGAACACAACGACGAATGATAGAATCCGCGCATCTTTTGAACAGTAGCGGATCATCCCACAAATAAGACTTAACATCATGTAGGAATTTTTTCTTTTGGTGTGAAGTCAAGTCCAGTGGCAAAACTCCTCCCGCAAGGTAATTAACAAAATTTGGGTACCAAGGTAATGATGTCTCGGCACGCATGATTTGTTCATCTGGAAATGATTCTTTTATTGGGCTTTCAATCACCACGTGAGGTTGCTCAAGGCGGGATAGATGGTCGGCAACCACATTTTCGCTTCTTTTTTTATCCCGAATCTCAATATCAAATTCTTGCAAGAGCAAAACCCATCGAATTAACCGAGGTTTTGCATCCTTTTTTGAGAAAAGATATCGGATTGCCACATGATCCGTATAAACAATCACTTTTGTACCCATCAAGTATGCTCGGAATTTATCAAATGCAAAAACTACCGCCAACATCTCTTTTTCTGTGGTGGTGTAGTTTTGTTGGGCATTGTCCATGGTCCTGCTCGCATAGTAAATTGCTTTAAAGATTCTGTCTCGCCTCTGACCAAGAACGGCACCCACTGCATAATCACTTGCATCGCACATAAGCTCAAATGGTTGGGTCCAATCTGGCACTATCATGATAGGCGCTGAAACAAGTGCCTTTTTTATCTGTTCAAATGCCTGCAAACTAGCACCTAAATCACAAAGAGCCTTATTAAAATAAGAATCACCAATAGTGCAAGGGATAGTGAAACTCCCCGGATCTCTTAATTTTTGTGGTAGCTTTCTTTGCAAAATGGCGCTACACTCTTCTGTGAGGTTGACCGTCTCGTATGCCTCCAACCTTCTCTTTCTCGACATCACATCCTTCATGAATTTTGCATAATTTGGCATTTGCTCAAGTGCATCGGCAAAAGGAATGTTGATGTGAATTATTTTGAATATTTCTAAGAACTTGGAAAATTGAGCGTCCAACTTTTTCTTCTGAAACCTCTGTGGAAAGGGAAGAGAATTTGGTAATACATTATCAGAATTGGAAATTGGTTTTACCTCATTTTTCGCACTTTCTGATTGCTTATCAATGCCCTCTTCATTGTGGAGTGTTTCAGAGCTTGCTTCTGGTTCATTGGTGGCATGAGTAGGCATCTTTGGTTCATCATATTCCGTTCCACTTCTCAACTTAATGGCCTTGCAATGCTCACGTGGGTTCACCTCAGTGTTACTTGGAAACGTATCAACTTTCTGTTGTGAATTAATAGCTATGGCCAATTAACCCACATGTGTCCCCAAAGATTTGAGATGACTTTCAATTGTTGTAACCCTTGAACCCAAATTTTCTATGTTAGAATCAGCTTTGTTCATCCTTGCTCTTGTTTCTACAAGGAATGAACTAAGTAATTCTTCCAAAGACGGCTTTTGTTCTTCCACATGTGTACTCGTACTTGCTTGATTCTGAAATCCCGGAGGTGGTTGCAACACATTTCTCGTATTGCTATACGAGAAATTTTCATGATTGCGAAGTCCCGGATGATAATGCGTCGGCAATTTTCATGATTGCAAAATTCTTGGCGTAGATCTCTCAGAAGGCCATTGATAAATATTGGCAACCATTTCTTTTAGTAAAAGCATGGCTTCACTTGGAGTTTTAGCCATCAATGTACCTCCCGCTGCGGCATCTATAATAGTTCTCGAATGCCCATTCATACCATTGTAAAAATACTGAACTTTTTGCCAATCTGCATATCTGTGTTGTGGACACCTCCTCAATAATTCTTTGAATCGCTCCCAAGCTTCGTAGAGTGGCTCAAAGTCGAATTGATGGAATTGAGCAATCTCACTTTTCAGTTGAAGTGTCTTGCTAGGTGGAAAGAATTTTGCCATGAATTTTTTAGTGAGATCATCCCAACTAGTGATACTTCCGGGTGGGAAAGTTTGAAGCCATTGTCTAGCTTTATCACGAAGTGAAAACGGAAGTAACCTCAACCGAATAGCTTCATCGGGAACCCCATTCATTTTGATAGTGTCATATATCTCGAGAAAAATAGCCAGATGAGCATTTGGGTCGTCCCACAAAGACTACCCCCAAACTGATTCTGTTGCACCATGTTTATTAGGGCCGCTTCAGTTCAAAATTATTCGCATTGATAGGTTGGCGAACAATGCCCGAATAGTTTTGATTCATGGTTGGTCGAAAATAGTCCCGAATGGCCCTTTCCGGTGGTGCAATAATAGGTATGCGTTCTTCATCATCACCGTTTCCTGCCATTTTTGCAAATTCAATTCTTCGTGCGACTCTAATCTTTCGAAGTGTTCTTTCAATTTCTGGATCAAATAAGATTAAATTAGCACTTTTATTTTTTCGCATCAACAAAAGAATGCAAAAATGACAATAATCCTATTGTAACAAAAAAACCAATCTAAATTAAAGTAAAACTACTAAGTAATAATATTAGCGCAAATAAGATGAATTATTCCCCGGCAACGGCGCCAAAAACTTGTTAGTGATTTTTCTAACCGCAAGTCTACGGTGTCAAGTTTTAATATAGAGAAGTAAGGTTGTCGAATCCACAGGGAATAATTATCGAATTATCTGTAAGTACTATAATATAGTAGTCTAACTTTATTTAGAAATTCAATATTTGATGGAGTTGATTATACTAAAAATACCAAAAATAAATCAAGAATATGAAAATATCAATGAGTTTATCCAAATGATTAAATGGATTCTAGAGGTGTGATGAATCTAGTTATCCCTTATGTTATCAATATAGTTTATCAAATATCAATTACCAATTTATAAGTCAAGATTTCTACAATAATCATTTCCTCTCTCGAGTGCCAAATGATTTTAGATCACAATTGGGAAATCAATATCTCTATAAAAATCACCAATTGAAATCTCAATAAAAACTATGAATCTTAATAATTGACTTCAAAAGATTCACAAATCTCTCAATTCTATGAAATCCTAGGTTATGCTATTTCAATGTCATGTATTCAATTACCTCTCTCAAGTGTCAAATCAAATACACCAAACACTCTAAATTATTGATCAAGTAATTTAGAAGCAATAGATCCAAATAGCACAAATAAATTGGGAAATCTAGATTGACAAACCACAATATCAAAGCATAAGTTCAAACATAGATTACATCATCCCTCTAGAATTATAGAGTTTAGCTCATGATAGATGAAAATGAATCCATAGGAATACAACAATACATCTTACAAGATATGAAGAAAGCAACAAAATAAGAACAGAAGTTAAGGGATCTTCTCTATTTCTAGATGTAGAAGCCTTCAATCTTCTTCTCCAAGCCTTTCCCAAGATATTCCAAGCCTTCTCTTATGTCTTTTAGTTGTTTTGTTGGCTGCCCAAGGGTCCAAGATCCCTAATTTCATGCCCCAAGACTTGTATTTATACCCCACAAAAGTCCAAGAAAAAGGAATAAGTTGCCTTGTAATTTCGCCCGGTAGCGTAGCGGCGCGCTAACACGGCAGCTGCTGCGCCTGGCGTCCTTATTATCCGCACGGCGCAAGCCAAAAGTGTGTGGCTGCGCAGCCACCTTCATACATCTCGACGCTGCGGCGCCACTTCAACTTGTTGCATCGCCGGTTTTCACCCCGGCGCAGCACATGGGGTCTCTAAGCTAACGCAGCCACGCCAATTCAAGGCCAAAATTGCGATTTTCCTCTTTTTCCTTCTTCTTCAAATGTGATTTCTTCCTCCCAAACACGTTTTTCGCTGTTTTCATCATTTTTCGGCTACCAAAATCTGTATTAACTCTTCAACGACACTTAATGAAATAAAATGGACTCTAGCGTCTCTAAAACATCCAAAATTAATATAAAATCCTAGTCTAAAATACATTATTAATTGGTAAAACACCAACTTAACATATATATAGATCATTACCAATATAATTCTCTAATTATGGATACATAGAGGTAGCTAGAGTCAGAAGTTTGAATTTTGGAGCGTGAAATTGAATTCATTTATTGGAGAGGATCATGAAATAATTTCAGCTATTTTAATGGACTAAATTTTAAAGATAGTTCAATTTATATATTGAAACTTTATATTTTATCTAGTATTGAAAGGATTAGTTGTCCCTGCCACCACGTAAAGCACTCCGCCCCTAATCATGGTGTTTTTTTTTTATAACTTAGCTTCCAGGCTTACGCCTGACTATGCCTGAGGACAACAGCTCCGCCTCCTCATTGCTGCCGCCAAGGTGAACCGCGGGATATGCACGCACTGACCAGTGTTCGACAGCTTCGACAGGTCTCATGACGTACAACCGATCCTCCTGGTAAAGAGAACAATTATGTCCGACCCCCAATCTACTAATAACGATCTCTCCCCGAATCGAACCCACACGGATGCTATTCAAGATGAGTTCCCACCAAATCTTCACCACTCACATATGCCCATGAGCAATTTGATGGAGCAGGATTTGAACCCCTAACCTCCACTCCACAATTGCTTGTGGTGGCCAAGGGGGCTAAGCCACCTGGTTTAATCATGGTGTTGTTAAATTATAATTTAGAATGTTTAGAATTACTTTTTAAAATGGATTTTTAGACTTGAAAGACCATTTAATTTTTTTTTTTGAGGTGTTTGTTGAGTTATATAGGATGGGATTTTTAAATTAGTCAAATTCCAGAAAGACTATTTTCAGAAGTGAGAAAAGTGGCTTTTCATTTGTCATAATCCACTCCCGCACTTTTATTTGGAAGGTATACGAAAAAGTTGATATTTTCTATTTAATCCCCTCTATATATATTTTAATTCTAAAGCCCTTTTTTAAATGAATTTCACCCAACTTGTATTAATAGTGTAAAAACTTTTTGAAAATGTACTTACTAAATGTATATTTTTTAAATGGAGTACTTTTATGGTAGAAATGCTTCAAAAATGCACTAAATGTTTAATGAGCATTACCTATCAACGTCACTATCCATACTACACTTGATGGATGGATGAATGACATGTGTCACATTATTTATATAGATAAATAACAAGTGTTTAATCTTATAAATAGTGGGACACTTGTTATCCATTCACCCACCAAGTGTATGTACACTTGGTGTAGCATATACAAGACCTCCTATCAACTTATTCGATTCTTCCTCACATGGCTTGTTATAGCCGTCGTGCCTATTTTTTTTAATGAAATAGAAAATATATAAAAAGAAAAGAAAAGAGTTAACCATGATCACACGCCGATCATGTAGCGTAATATTCAGGCCTCGTTAAAAACCTACTAAGGTAAAACCCACTTTTGTGGGGAAAACCTTCGGTAGGAAAAGAGTACCCCGAAAAACTATCATAAACCACATAGATAAGAAGCCCAAAAACCAGCGCCTAAGGCTAAATCTAATTGACAAAACAAAATTGGGCTTGTCCAACATAATCATCTGTGAGAAAGAGAATGATGTCCTAGGGAGAGACGTCCCACCAAGTCGAAGAACCTGCATATTTGCTGAGTCGATCAGCCACCCAATTTCCTTCGTGATAAATGTGAGAAATGACAAAATCCATCTGAGAAATCAAGTATATAGTGTAACGCCATCTACCAAACAAACGCCATGGAATGGAACCCACCTTGTTTCGAAAAAGATCCACCACAAAAGTGGAGTCCGACTCAAACCAAAGTTTATTTCAACCCTTTTGATGCGCATAAGAAATATCACTCATGACCGCCCATAATTCAACCTCGAACGCATAGCTTGTACCACACTGCTCCACAAAACATCCTCGAAAAAATCCTCTGGCCATTCGGAAGACACCAGTCGTCAGTGCTACATTCAGGTGACCCTGCCGCACTACCATTGGTATTGTCCTTTAACCATCCTGGATGAGACAAATGCCATGAAACCTGAACAATCCGATGAGCTTTCTTGTGACGCCCTGGAACCTTTAACCTATGAAGACAAAGTAACTCTCCCTGAGTATTATTCATACACCCCTTGTCCAAGGAGGCGGACTTTGATAATAAGGGCTTGTAGTTGAATAATGGCCGCCTCCCTGGTCCAAGATTTGTCATTAAAAACCATCTCATTTTGTATATGCCAAAGAAGCCAGATGCAAGAAATGACAGCAACCCTTCACAAGAAAGAAATCTGGTCACTGAAATGAAATCCCATCACTTGAACAATAAACTCATTAAAACTATAAACGATGTGAAGAGTCACTGCAAAAGTGTCCGCCATCCAGCGCCAGAAATGAATCCCCTCTGTCGTAAAACATCCAGGGCAACAAGACGACCGTAAATAGCTCTCCAAACCACTATCGACCGTCTTTCCGAAATATAGGGTGACCAAATCTAAGAGCCCCACTTGACCGTCGGAATAAAAGGACGCAGATACGCATAGCAGCTTTGGACGTAACCATGCCATCCATTGAGTGCGTCCACACTCTCTTATCCTCGGAATCCGAAGTTATTGGAAACTGGACATTATCACGAACAATATCCGAAGACGCCTCCACAGAGGAAATCGTGAAGTCCCAAGTGCTATTAAAAAAGAAATCCGGTATACGATGATCAAAGTGATTACAATACTCCTGGGGAATGCCAATCTGATCAGCTATAACATAACCAAGCCAATTGGCCATCAAGAATGGAACAAACGAGTCCGCACCCGGGATCCAATGAGATTTTGACACGCAATCCTCCACGATCGGCCTAAGCCTTGCCCAAATCGAAGAAGGTAAGAAAATATGTCGAATCCACCCATCATGTCGAAAAAAAGCGTCGCGAAGAGTAGGGAAAACAATTGAGTCTGAATTAAGAACTTTCCAACTCATCTTCATAAAAAAAGCCCTATTGGTTGTGATAATC
This sequence comes from Rehmannia glutinosa, assembly GCA_016081115.2. Lineage (NCBI taxonomy): Eukaryota > Viridiplantae > Streptophyta > Magnoliopsida > Lamiales > Orobanchaceae > Rehmannia > Rehmannia glutinosa. The sequence continues at coordinate 54,813,040 of CM071933.1, read as the reverse complement.
GATCGAACGCACAGAAAGGTCAGTTTTTTTACACGATTTTAATTTATTAAGTAGGAGAGCAAGTGACTTCCACATAAGGCTGCAATCGAACCGAACAGAGCCCAGTTTTTGAGATTTTGAGTTTGACTCGTTTATTTTAGAACCAAACTCGAGTTTGAAATTATCAAATATATTGATGACTCACAAACTTTTTCGAGATCAATCGCGCCTAAACGAGCTTAGCAATATCAATTGTAAATTATTTTATTCTCTAGCTTTTTACAAAAATAAAATTATATATTCTAAAATGCATAATACATCTGTCAAAACGATTTTATTCAAACAAATAAGTTTATTCAAATATTTTAATATTTATCACAAGTAAATGTATAAAAATCAAAATTTAAGCCAAACTGTTAGTTTAATTTATATGAGCTTACTAACGAGCTTGCTCATCATGAGCTTACTAGCAAGCTTGCTCATCACGAGCTTTCTAACGAGCTTATTCATGAGCTAACAAGCCGAATATCTCTATTACATAATTTTTTATTGGTCTGCAAATTAACAAACAAGAAAAATAGTACAAATTAAATATATTTGAATCAAAAATATTAAAAAGGTTACATTCTTTAGAAATCCTCCGATTCTCCTCTTCAAGATCAAGAACTTCAGAATTTGATATTCTGGAGGTGGAATCTAGTACTATTTGACCTCCTATAAATTTGATTTTCAATAACGTTATTTTGAGGGATTAATAGCTTATTTTCAAATTAAACGTTGAATCTTCAAAAACTTAGAGACTTTCTGGCTTGGAAGATTGTTGATGGGCAATCATTCCTTTAATGTTCCTCCAAGATGAATTCGACTTTAATGACGTTAACTCGAGGGCTTGATAGCTTATTACCAAATCAAACTCTACGACTTGAGTTAAATCCACGATGAACGCTTTGAATTTCGCTTTAAACACTGTGAATCTCATTGGATTTGATTTCTTGAGTAGAGATCATTTCGTCACTGCTTTCTCGCGTGGATTTCATTTCTTCCAAAGTTGTGATTTAATTCCTTGTGAATGATCCCTATTTATACTTGTAAGAGAAGGGTTCTTAGATAAATCATATGGTGAAGAACCTTGATTTTATTGATCCTTCAAGATTTAATATTATCTCTTTAATCACAAGATGTGATAATTATCAAAAGAGATAGTAATTTTCCATAACTTATCAAGATGAATCTTAATCTCCAATAATTTGACATTTGGAATCTTTAATTGACTAGTAAATTATATATTATATATCAATTAATAATTAACAATTTAATTTAGGAAGTAAAATTTGATTAAATTCCCACATATATTAATAGAAAATATAAAATTGATTTTTTAATATAGAATTTCACATGTACCTCCATTTGATTTGTGCAAATTTAATTTGTCTACAATCTCTAAGCTTGAGTTATTAATTTGGTTCATTTATTTTAACGAGCCTCACTAAACAAATCTGATTTTTTATCGAAATCGAAGTCTCGAATAGCCAATGAGCGAAACATTGGCTCATCTGCAACCCTACTTACACTAAATGAATACTTGGCAATGTAGTAAGTGAAACTGTCCCCATATCTTATATCTCTCCAAGCCAATTAAGGCAAGCAGAATGATATGATCATGAGGACGGATGCTTACATATGGGCCTCCAAATTAATTGTTCACCGTGTTGGGAAGACCCTGCCTTACTAACCCAAATTAATCATAGAATTTGTACTTGAAGGTCAAGGACTGGTCACTGTACGTGGGAGCTTTGATGTTTCTTTGCATTTAATTTGGGGATGAGTTGTTGAAAAAAATAAAATTGATGATCATTGTCGGCTATGAGATATTCCAAAAAAATTAAAGGACCCCCATCATTTCCTTATCGTGTTAGCACTGCATCACACGTTGCTCCGAATTGTGACGGAGCTTCATCCACAAATAATTTTCTTGGGAACAGACATTTATTGATGTTAATTGAGGAGAAAATTCGTTTGATACAGCGTGTGTGGAGATATTTGTGCACTTGTATGTGGGAATTCGTCTTTCTTTTTACAATGTGTTTTAAATCCATGGAACGTTATGCTTCGAAAGTAAATCATAATTAAGAAACTTCGGTTAGTGTTTATGAATTATCTTGAAAGACTTATATGTAAAGGAAGAAATGAATTTGAAAATGCGTACCATTAATTATAATATCTAATGGACATCGCTAATCATATATGTTGGGAATTGGTTTTGACCTAATTTTGATCAAATATTTAAGTAGGGTGGCTTATTTAATATGGAAAATAAATGATATGAATGTAATCTACCCCACAAGTAGATGAACTTAGTATTTTGAATTTCTCAAAACCAAATTGGAAATTAATAGATAAAGTAAAACACTTAAATGCACTTTTATATGAGAATATGAAAGAGTGAGAATGCAAAGAGTGACATCCAACTTTGGAAACAAGGAACTAATTTAGCTTCCATACGTAGAATTTCACTAATATTAAAGAGTAACCATGTGAAACTCTTTATATGGTGCACCTTAGTGAACCAAATTGATTTTGACTATAGCTTTAAGCTAGCTCAAGATGCATCGATGATAGTGGCAATCTGAAGGAGCACCTGAAATTCAATAAATAGACCCCCAAGCCTGACCATTTTATTCACATCATTCAATTATAACATTATCAGCATATTGTATTATTCTTCTCCTTTTGAAATTCAAGAATCCTAAAACACTCCGTGTTTGATAGAAATGTAAGTTTTGCAAGTGCTGCTAAGTGCTAACTTAAGTTGAAAAGTTGTTGTATCTTAGAGACGATTGCCTAGATCACGTTAGCACTTTAAAATTTGTCCCAAATTCTGCCAATTTCCAAGACAAACACCGCAAATAACAATATATACGTAACAACACAAATTGATATGTACGTCTGAAATCTAGGATTTTTGAATCATATGAAATTTTGCAAATATAATGCTATCATAATAAATATTTTATAAACTCCTATTATTTGATTGAACACAAAAACTTCTGTCAGACCGTTTAACGGGTCTGACCTGTTAGACAGATCTGACCCGTGGATCCGGTGGCATTTTCGTAATATTAGCAGTGATGTTTTAGTAGTTTTCAGGGAGCACCAGTATGATAGCGATCATTCAAATGTATTAGTCGTCCTTCTAAAAAGTATTAACAGATTCTTCCTCCAAATGTATTAGTAGTTTCCTAAAGAGTTTTTTAGTATTTCTGCTAAATATACTCTCGAAATGTATTAGCAATTCCTCCAAAAAGTATTAGTAGTTCCTCGAAAAAGTATTAGTAGTTCCTTGAAATAAATTAAATTTTTCTCCCAAAATGTATTAATAATCCTTCTAAAAAGTATTAGTCGTCCTTCTAAAAAGTATTAGCAGTTCTTCTGAAATGTATTAATAGTTCCCCTGAATATAATTAAATTTTTCTCACGAAATGTATTAACAGTCCTTCTGAAAAGTATTAGCCATCCTTCTAAAAAGTATTATCAATTCTTCTGAAATGTATTAGTAGTTCCCTGAAGAGTTTTAGTATTTCTCATAAATGTATCCTGAAATGTATTAGTTGTCCATCGGAAAAGTATTAGTAGTTTCTCGAAAAAGTATTAGTAATTTCCTAGAGAGTATTTTAGTAGTGCTCCTGCAACATATTAGTTTTTCTTATAAAATGTATCAGTAGTTCTCCATAAAAGTATTAGCTAATACTAAGACTTGTATCATTTAGTGCAATATTCATTCTTCATATCACCTGAAGAAAAAAACAGAGCATCATCACCACGAGCCATCACCACGGTAGGGGACCAAATTGCAAGAGGACGAAACACTGAGATGTAGACCCAATATGAACCGCATCATCGGCGACGGCCGATAATGCCTATAAGATGTCGCTCGGAGAAATGTTATCGCTATAAGATAAAATAATAGAAGCAGTTTCACATGGCAAATGGGAATGGGGACGCATTCATTGGAACCATCATTTCTAGTGCAACAATTTTTGAAGATGACAAGCATTTTTTGAAGATGACATAACACTATAGAGGTATTTGTATGCTGCAAAGGTAGCCGTGTGGTGCTGATTTTTGCGGGTGGTTTTGTGTGGGGTGCGCCATGTGGTGGTGGTTGAAGGAGCAGCGGGATTAGGGCTCCAATCATGAGATTGTCTGTGATTTTCTTTTTTTTTTTAAATTTTGGCAGTACCGGGTCATGGGCTGGGGCGATGGGTCATGTATTTAGACCCGTCTAATAGATTAGATCCGTTAGACAGTCTGACAGGAGACTAGCTCTTGATTGAATAAATTAGCTTTCTACCATTACCAATTTGCTTTCTCAAGTAAGCCACTAGTTATACCTTTTTGTTTTAAAAAAGGATAGAAAGTTAGATACAACTAATGATACCTCATACATATTTGAAGTATAACATTTTGTAGAAAGAGCATTTGCGGCCTACACTCTTGGTTCTGTTTTATTTGTCGCCGAGTTAATAGTACTAGCTAGAGGCATTATTGTAGGCGGAAAAAGTTATCTCAAACAATTGGGTTAATCTCATGTCAGACGGTCTAACGGATCTAATTCGTTAGATGGATCCAAATATTCGATCCGTCAGCACACCAATAGCCCGCACAAGTACCAATACTACATCCGTTGGCCGCTGCTAATACATTTTAGGAGAGTTGCTAATACATTTTAGGAGGACTATTAATACTTTTTGGAGGAAAAAACTAATATTTTTAGGGGTGCTACCAAATATTTTTTAGGATGACTACTGATACTTTTTGGGGAAAGAAATAATATTTTTATGGTGAACTACTAATACTTTTTATGAGGAAAACTATTACTTTTCAAGAGGAATAAGTACTGAAATACATTTAATTGGAAAACATAATACTTTTAAATAAGACTACTAATACGTTTTAGTAGGAATACTAATACTCTTGATTGAAAAATAAATATTTTTCAAGAGAATTACTGAAAAAATTGTTCAAGCAGATTTTTTGAGGGACTGCTAATACATTTCGGGAGAAAAAATTAATTACATTCAGAAGACTAATAAAAAACTCTCTAGGGAACTACTAATACTTTTTCGAGGAACTACTAATACTTTTCGGATGCACTGTCCCAGAATATTATAAACATACCACTAGTGCATGAAATTACGAAAAAAACCCGGGTCAGGTTGGATGCGTCTAACGGAAAAGACCCGTTAGACAGTCTGACATAAGTTTTTGTGAAACAAATTTGTCTAACCACATTGTTATTTATTACTTATTAATTGGCCAGGTGTTGACATATGGTGGAATTAAATAATAAATTATTGATTGATTATATTGGATCACTAAGATATATGGTCAAACACCCAAGATGTCAAGGTTGTCCCATATATATATCAAAGATTTCGTTTATTAGGGTAAATTGAATATATTGTAGTTTTGTACATGAAAATCTGTACAAGTTCTTTGCACCAACTGACTCTGATTATAGCTTGCAGAACTTTATACAGTTGCATAGTATAAATATTTTAGTTTGTTTATAAAAAAGTATTTATCCAACATATCTTTTCAATCCCTTCGAGAAGGTAGCCACACAACAAATTGACCAAGAGATGAAAGTTTACTGCCTGCATGTGACCAAGAATTCTCATTGTAATTTTTTTTTTTGTTTTAAATTCATTCATGGGCACAGATATGAGGGGAGGAAAATGTCAATGTAAATACAAATGGTGATGTCCAAGTTGAGAACAACTTGTTTGACTTACATTTATCCTACGGACCAGGAGGCTTGGCCTTGGTCTTAGCTCTTTTTTTTTTTTTTTAACGGAGTATCTCAGGGGCACAGAACTCACACTTTCTTTGAGTTATGGGACATTCGTCCTTATCAGACATGGTCCTAATCTTTGGGGATGAGGGATAACCCCAACTCCATACTCCACGATAGTCACTTAGTCAGTATTTGAACGCACGACCTGTAATTTATAAAACTATATTAATTTTTTTTATAAAAAAGTTTTAGTGGTTAAAATTTTTCAATACTAAAATGTTTTTTCCCTCAAATTTAACATAGTTATATATATGAAATCATGGCTATATGACTATTTATAATTTATTTAGTACTAAATTACTGTAATTCATTAATAATGAGAGACTTATTTCTATAGGTTACTTGTAACAAATTATATTTAATATATAATATATGATTTATGATAGATAAGTAATTTATAAGTATACATGTATTAATTAGTTAACTGGAAATATCCTAGTGTAAAATAATTTAATAGAACCATTTTAAATTTAATAAATAATGATTAAATTTACTATCTAAAAATTAAATGAATTTAAATGAGACATTAAATGAATTTAGTAAAGTGAGATTTATTCTAAATAATTTTACAATTAAAAAAATGATAAAAAGAAGAAATGTTTTTGTTGTATATTTCGATAATGGAGTGAGGGCATGTTACATGAGCAATCCGTTGAAATGGTAGCACCAAAAAGGCTAAATTTGCAATTTTAGTCCTGTTGTTATGGAATAAAAATCTGAATGGTGAGGAAATAAACGACTGAAGACTGCTTCAAGTTCAAAAAATACAAAATCAGAGGACCCCAAAAATGACAAGTCAACACTCATGACTTGACCAACAAAATTATAGCTAAGGCTCACGTACGTACCTGTTCAAATCCTCTCACCATCATATTCATCACCTCTTAATTTGTATAAATAATATCAAGAATTAATGTTCTTCTTCTTTCAAAGGCAAACCCTCAACTGTACCGTACGCCTAACCCTATTAATTCACACTGAATAATTATCATGGAAGTAGAAAATATGAGCAACAGAAATAATAAGGAAATATATGATGATGATGATGTTGTCCAACTTCCCGGGTTCCGGTTTCATCCGACCGATGAAGAGCTCGTCAGTTTTTATCTTCGAAGGAAGATCGAAAAGAAACCGATCCGTATTGAACTCATCAAGCAGGCTGATATCTACAAATATGATCCCTGGGATCTTCCAAGTATGTTAAAGCTCTCATTCTCAACTTCTAGATGAAGAAATAATTGTTTTCTGCCTTTAAAAGCTGATAATATCACTTTTCTTAAGAATTGTGGGGAGTGTTTGCAAACTCTAAAAAAAAAAAAAAAAAAGTGATTTTCAGATTTTCCATGGAAAATTAACTATTTTTCACTTAAAAGCCGAGAGTCACTTTTTTCAATGCAAACACTCCCTAAGTCTCTTAGATTAGCAAACATGCATATATATGTTGATCACAAAAGTCTAATTTTATGATTGCAAATATTATTTTTATGTTCCTTAGATGTACTAATTTCTGTCCAAATTAAAGTCTTTTCTAGGTGGTGCGAATTCGCGACCCCATCAAGTCAGGCCAAACTATTTAAAAAGAAAATATGAAAGTAGAGTAAAATTGTTGCAAGTGTGAAAGTCTAACCCTAAATTAAAACATAAATACCTCAAAGTGGGATATTTATAGATGATTTAGTGTTAGGGTTTCCGTGAATTCCGGAATCCGCTAATCAGAATCCAGTGTTTTTCATAACAGAATTCATTGATGAGTCGTTCTTATCCATTTCCAGTTCGTTTTAGTGCTCTCATGCGAATATATTCCCGAGCACAATAACTAAACACACGAGAATCCCTCGAGCTTATCATAAAATAAATGATGTAATTGATTAATTAGGAGATTTATTTTATTTTTTTCAATTTTTGGTGGAATATTTTCAGAATCGACAAATGTAGGGGAGAAAGACAAAGAGTGGTACTTCTTTTGCAAAAGAGGAAGAAAATACAAGAACAGTATAAGGCCCAATAGAGTGACGGGTTCGGGTTTCTGGAAAGCAACTGGTATCGACAGGCCTATATATGACTCAGCTTCCAGTGGCCGTGACTGCATTGGCCTCAAGAAATCTCTTGTATATTATCGTGGAGCAGCAGGAAAAGGCACCAAGACCGACTGGATGATGCACGAGTTTCGGCTGCCGTCCACCCGCGACGTTAAAACCACCAAACACTTGGATGATAAAATCATTGCTCAAGAAGCTGTAAGAGATTCATTCCATGCATAATATCCCAATATATACTTGATCTTTCAAATAAATAAAATTTAATTTTTCACCAATTAATTATAACAATATCATTAATAATGCTTCTGAAAAAAGTTGCACGTCGGAATTTGTTTCCCTTGCTGAGGATACCATCTCTTATAAATAATGGGGTGACTTGTAATTTTCTAAGTTTAGTAACTATATATATATATATAGGTGAAAAATTTGATCATTTTTAAAATTTATTTTGGCGAAATCACCCCGTGTCTTTAAAAAACATCCCAAATTTCGGAATTGCTCATAAAATCTTATGTGAGTTCAGCACGTGAACGCAAATAATTGGGGATTTTTTATTCTCCAATTAAAAATTAGGGTTTCCGACCAAATATTCGAGTTTTACTTAACATCTTATCCAACAACCTTACCAGCCAAAACTCTAATATATTTTTGGTCGGAGACTCAAAGATCCTCAATTTTTTTCGTTTCACGTGCAACTCACGTGAAATTTTCCGAATATTTTGAAATTTCTAGGGGATTGACTACTATATACAATAATTATTTTAAAGGTAAGTCTCATGTCAGACCGTACAACGAATCTAATTCGTTAGACGGATCAAATAACCGCCTCGCGGCAATCCCCCCATTGACCCCCGCAACCGTCAACACCACTGCAACAACCACGCCCACTTTGCCGCAACTAATACATTTTAGTAGGACTTCTAATTCTTATTAGGACTAGCTACTAATACTTTTCACAGAGAAAACTTATAATATTTTTAGAGGGCTACTCAAAACACTGTTGAGTGATATTATTAATACTTTTCAATAATTCTTTTAAAGATGAGGGTGATTTTGGCAAACAGTATTGTGATATGCTGACAGTTGGAATTAACTGTAGAGGTAGTTAGTTTGTTAAATCTGTTACAGAGTTAGTTACAACCATTTTAGCTTAACAACCTTTCCTCTCTTCTCTATAAATACTGTAACATTCCTCTCAAACAATTAATGAAACATTTCTCTATTTTGCATTTACATTATGGTATCTAGAGCTTCTGGTTCCCACCAGTGCTCTCTCTCTTATCTTCTTCTTAGACGATTTTTTTTTCATCCATGGCTGTTTCTCTGCCTCATTTTACTCCGATTGTTTTGCGTCTTGATCGCAACAACTACTCATTCTGGAAAGCGCAGGTATTATCCACCGTTCGTGCGCATGGTTTTGAAGATATTTTGTTTGGATCTTCTCCACCACCAGCTCCGTTTCTTCCTTCTGATTCAACTGGCAGTTCCAATCTTAGATCAAACCCTGAGTATGTCACATGGATGCGCAAGGATCAATTCCTCCTAAGTTGGATGTTATCTTCAATAAGCGAATCGATGCTTGGTCATGTAAATCGATGTACATCTGCTGCAGAGGTATGGAAGATTTTTGAAAACCTTTTTCAATCTCAGTTAAAGGCTAGAGCTCTTCAACTTCGGTTTATGTTGCAAACATTTAAGAAAGGTGATCTTAGTGTAGATACTTATATTCTAAAGATGAAATCTATGGCGGATGATCTAAATTCAGTCGGACATTTAATCAGTGATGATGAATTAGTGATGTACATACTTAGAGGTCTTGGTGTTGACTATGATTCTGTGATTGTTAATCTTACAACTCGAGCTGAATCTGTATCTCTTCAAGAGGTTCAATTCATTCTGCAAACTCATGAAATGAGATTGCAAAGTCAAATTGGTGGCTTATCCTCTGTATCTGCTCTTCAAACTGGTATAAGTGGTGGTTCTGTTACTCCATCTGCACATGTTGCTTATGGAAATCCTGGAAATTTTTCTAATAACAATCGTGGAGTTCGTTTCTTCAGAGGCAGAGGTCGTGGAGGTCGTAATGGAGGTTTTGGCTACAGAAATAATTTTCAAAAGCCAAAGTGTCAGTTATGCTGGAAGACTGGGCATGTGGCTTTTAAATGTTATATACGTTTTGATGTGAGCTTCACAGGGCCTGAACATGATGCACATGGTGGTGTTATTTCTGGTGGTCCTCAAGCTCATCTCACAGCCTCTAACACTTCTGCAGACACCGATTCAAATTGGTATTTCGACAGCGGTGCTACCAATCATATAACCACTAATCTGGAAAATTTGTCTCTCAAAGCTCCTTATCATGGTAAAGACACCCTTGCAGTAGGTAATGGATCCAAACTCCACATATCTCATATAGGTTCTAATACTCTTCCTTGTTCAAATTCTTCTCAACCTACTTCTTTACTTCTTAACAACATTCTTTATGTGCCTCAAATCACTAAGAATTTACTAAGCATATCTCAGTTTACCAAGGACAACAATGTGCTAATCGAATTCTATCATGATTGTTGCTTGGTAAAGGACAAAGTGACTTCTCATGTCCTTCTCACAGGGAGGCTCAAGGGTGGTCTCTACCAGCTCAATCTTCATCATCTCAAATCCCTCAAGCATAGTGATGTCCCTGTTGTTGCTTCTCAGTCATGTCCTTATTCTATTTCTAGTGTTAAACAATTTCCCTCTTTCAATAATACTTCAAATAATGTTGTTACTGTCTTTTATGTTGTATCAAGTTCATCTCAATGTAACAGTAACAATGATGTCAATTTGTGGCACAAGAAACTTGGTCATCCAAGTCCTGTGATTTTGTCTCATGTTTTACATGCTGTTAATGTCAAGCCAATCTTATCCAATTTACATTTCTGTGATGCTTGTAAAATTAGTAAAATGCATCAATAGCACTACTCTCCTCAGCCAACTAAAACTTCTTCTCCGTTTCAGCTTATACATTCAGACTTGTGGGGACCTTCCCATGTTTTATCTGTTGATGGCTACAAATATTACATCCATTTTGTTGATGATTTTTCAAGGTTTACCTGGATTTTTCCTCTTAAAACAAAATCAGAGGCTCTCTCTAAATTCATTCAATTCAATAATTTCATAGAAAGACAATTTAACACCAAGATAAAGTGTCTCCAAACTGATTGGGATGGAGAATTTCGATCCTTATCTCCAGTTCTTGCTCAACTTAGCATTCATTTTCGTCATCCTTGCCCTCACTCTCATTAGCAGAATGGAAAAGCTGAGAGAAAACACCTTCATATTGTTGTAGTTGGACTATCTATGCTTGCTCAAGCTCAGCTACCTCTCAAATATTGGTGGCACGCCTTCTTTTCTGCCGTTTTTGTCATCAATAGATTACCCACCCCTGTTCTCAAGCACTCCTCTCCCTTTCAATTTTTATTTCAACAGCCCCCTGATTACACCTTCCTCAAGGTCTTTGGTTGTGCATGTTTTCCTTTCCTAAGACCTTACAACAGTCATAAATTCCAATATAGATCTTCCAAGTGTGTGTTTCTTGGCTATTCAGATTCTCACAAAGGATATCAATGTTTGGATGCTTCAGGTAGACTATATATTGCCAGCAGTGTTGAATTCAATGAATATGAGTTTCCCTATGCTCAAATGTTCCATTCTTAGTCACCAACTCCTGCTATTTCTCACACCCTTCTGCCTTTTAATCCTCCTGTAACAGCACCCTTACCTCCCTCTACATCTGCAGTTTCATCTCCTCATTCTGCCATAAATAATTCCTCTATCCTTCCTTCATCTCCCAGTCCACCATCCTCTCCCTCATCCTCTCCACCCCCTAGTCTTTCTTTGCCTCCTGCCCTCTTGATTCTCTCCCTCTTCCTCATCCTCATCACTCTATGGTCACTAGGTCCAAAAATGGGATCTATAAACCTAAAACCTACTCTGCTTTTTGCCCTTTCTCCTCCTTCTTTGGAGCCATTATCTACTTCACAGGCTATGTCTGATCCTAAGTGGAGAGAGGCCATGCAACTTGAATATGATGCTTTGATGAAACAACATACTTGGTCTTTGGTCCCCTACTCCCCTGATATGAATGTGATCAGCAATAAGTGGGTGTTTAGGGTAAAACACAAGCAAGATGGAACTGTTGATAGATATAAGGCACGGTTAGTTGCACGGGGTTTTCAACAAACGGATGGGATTGATTATTTTGAAACATTTATCCCGGTTATCAAGCCTTGTACAGTCAGGCTAATTCTTACACTTGCTGTGACAAATCAGTGGCAAATTCAGCAAATAGATGTGAATAATGCCTTTTTGAATGGGGATCTTCATGAAACTGTTTTTATGTCTCAACCAGAGGGGTTCACTGATTCATCCAAGCCTACACATGTCTGTAAACTGAATAAATCCCTCTATGGGTTGAAACAGGCTCCAAGGGCTTGGTTCAATAAGCTAAAGCAGTTTTTGATTGGTCAGGGCTTTGTTGCTTCAGTATCTGACAGCTCTTTGTTTCTCAAGAACACTGGTGGTCATCTTTTGATAGTACTTGTCTACGTTGATGATATCCTAATTACTGGTGGCAATACCTCTGCAATCTTTGAGCTTATTCAGCTACTTGGTGATGAGTTTGCTCTTAAAACTCTTGGGGAGGTGAGTTACTTTCTTGGTTTGGAGGTTACAAGAACATCTCGTGGCTTGGTTCTTACTCAGTCTAAGTATGTCTCTGATCTTCTTGGTAAAACAAATATGCTCAACAGGAAGCCTACTGCAACTCCTCTCAGCACTTCTCACAAATTAGCTCTGACAGACAGCAAGTTGTTTGAAAATCCTACTCTTTATAGGAGTACCATTGGTGCCCTTCAGTACTTGACAATCACAAGACCGGATGTTTCCTTTGCAGTCAATAAGTTAAGCCAATATCTTCATGCTCCGACTGAAAATCACTGGCTAGCTTGCAAGCACTTACTCAGATATTTGAAGGGATCTATCCAACTTGGTCTTTTCTTTAAACCTGCAAAGAGAATGTTTCTTGAAGGTTATTCGGATGCGGACTGGGCTAGCAACCTTGATGACAGGAAATCCACAGGGGGATATTGTATATTTTTGGGAGACAACTTGCTCAGTTGGAGCTCCAAAAAACAAGCTGTAGTATCTCGTAGTTCAGCAGAGTTAGAATATCGTTCATTGGCTGATACATCTACAGAAATGGTGTGGCTACACTCTTTAATCAAGGAAATTGGTGTGGTGATAGAAGCTCCATCCTTACTCGGTGTGATAACATGAGTGCCACTGCTATGGCCTCCAATCCGGTGTTTCACGCGCGTACAAAACACATTGAAATTGACGTACACTTTGTTCGACAAAAGGTGCTTGACAAGGAAATTGAAATTCGATTTATCCCGTCTGAAGATCAACCTGCCGATGTGTTCACCAAAGCCTTGTCTATTTCCAGATTTCAGATGTTGAGAAATAAGCTGTCTTTAAGTACTGCAGACATCCTTCGAAGAAGTACAGCTGGGGAAGTATTGTGATATGCTGACAGTTGGAATTAACTGTAGAGGTAGTTAGTTTGTTAAATCTGTTACAGAGTTAGTTACAACCGTTTTAGCTTAACAACCTTTCCTCTCTTCTCTATAAATACTGTAACATTCCTCTCAAACAATTAATGAAACATTTCTCTATTTTGCATTTCTGTTAAACAGAATTTTAAAAAGCTCAATTTTGTGACACCTGGATTAAAAATGCAATTTTATACCCCAATTAATCGGTCAATTCTTTTTATTTATTTATGATGAGTTGAGTAATTGGTGCTTTGTTTTTCATTAAATTTACAGGAAGTTTGGACCTTGTGCCGGATATTAAAGCGCAACGTTTCCTATAGAAAGTGTGTACCAGACTGGAGAGAAGTGAGTGACAAGAAGATTAACTATATCATCAATCCAATAGTTGATCATCATGCCAGCTCCCAAACATGCAGCCTGGAATATTCCAGTGATCACAATGGCCAAACCAGCAGCTATATTAGTTTCAGTGCACCAATTGTCAACCAAAATCAGACCAACAACCTCTATAATTCAGGCCAATACCCTGAAAGCTATAATAATACAGCAAATCAACATGAATTTCCAGGCTATTTCGTGAGCTTAACATCTCAAGCTCCCCCTGCTGCTTCTTCGTTTTTGAGCTATATATGTGGTGACATTAATGAGATGTTAAGGCATGCAGATTGGGAGGATCTTCGATCCATCGTGGATTGTGTTGCTACTACGCTCTGCTTTTTACGGCTACTAATCCCATGTACTTGTGAACAATTTATTACCTTATTGTATTACTAGTATGTATCTGACTTCATAAATATATATGAAATAAAATGTGGAGAAATACATATATATATAGTTTGTTAGGCCTTAATTATACCATGCACATTGTGTTTAATTTGTTTACAATTTTGAAGGGAATAATCTGATGAGTACTAGTTAGGTATGCTTATTGTCCACTAGTTAGTAATTAAATAGACAATTAATTTGGACTGCAAGATCCAGCTTGCCACTGATTTCGTCTACCATATTGTTCACTTGTGTGGATAATTTTAACTATTTGATCACCCTCTTAATTTGTGTTCTTTTGTCTGTATGAGTCGACTGCTCTTTCACACTTGATCTCATATATGTTAATTTTGAGTCGTAAATATTGCTACCATAGCCCATAGATACATTTGTGTCAAGTTGGTAGAGATCTGTAAATACAGGGACAATTCTCGGGCATATATAGCTCACAATGTTGATATATATAAGACTTCTTGCATTTAGATGGAAGGCGGATTTGAACATAATGATTTACTCGTTGACGTGGCGCTAGAAGGAGGGCCCGTATTGGTCGATCGAGTTCCAAGCAAAAGCGAGTTAAGAAAAAACCAGGTAAAGTTTAACGTTTAACCTTTTCATAATAGACAAAAATGAGTCAATTGTCGAGAAATGCCCGTTTAACTGAAGAGCAACATTTGAACAACCAAACTGGCCAGACTACGAATGGCCAAAATATGCTCCAAACGTAAGCGGGGAGCACTTTGCTTTATTTCCTTTTGCTCAGCTAATTGCCAACCCAACTTTTGTACAGCAAATGAACCAACTCATATCACAAACTCTCGCTACCACAAACTCTCAAGCACCTCCCCCACTCCTTGCAAATACTAACCCACTCAATCCACAACTAAATGTTAACATTAATCCTCAAATTCCCGGGCTTCCTCATAACGAAGCCCAAGAAGCCGATTCGAGAAATGAACAACATGTCCGTCGTGATGACGACCGAGAAGATGAGGAAGGGCAAAGTCGTATAGCGAGTCACTACCGAGCCAACACGACATCGTCATGCCCACTCGGTGTTCGCCGACGACCGGAGTTGATCCTTTTCGCCCAACTCGATCGATAAGTTCCGGCTCGGGTTTCGGATGAGCGGGAGCGGCTTAAGTCAATCGGATCAAGGCCTAGCCTATGGCGAACGGGATGTAGAAATACACCGCTGCGCGTCGTCGTGAACAATTGGAAGGCGGTCGGAAGGCGAAGGTCTCGAAGACCGCCCCAAGTAATGAACCACCAAATTGTTATGTCGCCATTTTCCTGGAATTCGGCGACCCCATCACCGCCAAAGTTGAAAATCCCCGTGTCGGTCTCTACAATGGGGAAACCGACCCGACCACTCACGTTCACAAGTACTTAGCATGGATGGAACTCGCATGCGATCCTAGTGATGCCATCCTCTGCAGGCCTTCCCCGACTTTGGGCGGCCGAGCCCACCGTTGGTTTAGGACCCTACCACGAGGGGATCCATTCGGGCATGGGGGATTTGGTCTCCGCCTTTACGACGCATTTCTTAACGTCCAAAGTCCGAGCCGCACCTAAGGACTCCTCGTGAACATCAAACAAGGGAAGGACGAGCCCCTGAAAAGCTATATTTCTCGATTCAACAAACAAGTTTGAGAGATGGAACCGGTGTCGGATGACGCCATTTTGATCGCGACCATGGCCGGATCGCCCCGAGACTTGGTTTAATTACTCCATCCACGAATCGGGGCGACCTCGTACCAAGAATTTCTGGTCCGCGCGAACGCCATATTTGTGCGGAAGAAGCCATGGCAAATGTAACCGCCCGAGCACCGCCCAGGGGCATGAGAAAGGACGGAAGGAAAGAACCAGCGGATTGGACCGGGTCGGGATTTAGACCATTCTCGGAAAACCCGACCACCGGATTTAGGGCTCGCCAAGAGGCGAGGGAAAGTCGCCGTGAGAGGAGTACTTTGACCCACAATCCATCAGCCATATGGAATGAAGTACAGGGTCTGAATCTGTTGCCTCCGGCTCGGCCTTTGAAAATTGAGCCGACAAAATTAGATTCGCGTCGATACTGTGCCTATCATAAATCGATAGGTCACGATACTGATGAGTGCCGAGATCTAATTAGGGAAATTATGCGTGTTGTTCGGCAGGGCGGTCTCAAAAGGTACGTTTATGAGCTACCGCCCCCACCGGCACTGGCTCAAGGTGGCAATCCGGAGCGCGTAATCAATCCAGCTCTCCTGCCGCCACCCCCGGCCGAAAACCAATGGGGAGGGAGATCCTCATGATGTCGAGTGTCAGTCGAATCAATACTAACACAGTCGAGGATAGACGCTCCAACAGAAAAAGAAAAGCCGATGTTAGACAGGTAACCAACACCGAAAGACAAGTTCGGGTGGCGGAAATCAAGGAAGGCCAACCCACCGGCCACTTTGTGTTCTCGAATGCGGATGCTGACCAGGTGGTCCATCCTCATTCTGACCCTCTGGTCATTACTGCACCGATTTTGGGTATTCCGATCCACAGAATTTTGATTGACACCGGAAGCTATTCGTCAGTCATTTATGTCCGAGCATTTCGAAGATTGAACGTGGACGATAGTTATATCCGTCCATGCAACGATAGCATTCTGGGGTTTGGAGGAGGAAGGATAGTCCCGCTCGGGGAAGTTGATTTGCCCATCCAAATGGGACAAGGTTTGCATAAACGGACCATCATGACAACATTCAAAATAATCAATGTCGATTCGAAGTACAATGCTATCATTGGGAGGCCATTGCTTTATCATATAAAAGCAGCTGTTTCAATATATCATTTTTGTATAAAATTCCCAACATCTGATGGCGAAGCTATACATAAAGGGAACCAAAGGGAGTCACGAGAATGCTCTCTTAAACTCCGATCGGTAGAAATTAACGTGGCGGAACGAGGACGAACCAGTGGAACCACACAGGACGATCCCTTGCCCAAGGAGGAGTCCGAGCGAAAAGTGGTGATCGTTCAGGAGGATAATCCAGGTCGTCGACCCGGAGAGGAGCCAATGATGGAAGAAGGCGAGCCGGCAGTCGAAAACGAGCCGGCCACTAAAGACGAATTGCCCTTGCAGATCAAGGAGGGGCAAAGCAAGAAAAGAAAATGGACGGAACCAGTAGAACAAGTTGATACAATCAGTGTCGGAAGGCCAAGCGAGGGACGCCAACTACGTATTGGTCATGATCTCCCAGAACCATATCGAAGCGAGCTGATCGAGTTTTTGGGAAATAATCTTGACGTCTTCGCATGGACTCATGCGGACATGCCCGAATTGACCCTAAGTATGCATGCCACCGCCTTAATATTGATCTAACGTTCCGCCCAGTTATCCAGAAAAGGCGCAAGCTCGGCCCTGACAGACAGCAAAGACTTTCGAGGCCGAGGTTAACAAGTTCGCTAGACAATCAATTCATCCGGAAGCCCTCTATCCCGATGGGTCACCAATCTGTTTTGGTAAAGAAAAGCAATGGCCAGTGGCGCCTGTGCGTAGATTTTACCGACCTCAACAAAGCATGCCCTAAGGACAGTTATCCATTGCCAAATATTGATTACATGGTGGATGCCACGGCAGGACACGAATTGATGAGCTTCATGGACGCATACTCGGGTTACAACCAAATACGGATGCACCCAGAAGATGAAGAAAATACATCATTCTTCTCTGCTTGAGGAATTTCCTGTTACAAGATGATGTCCTTCGGATTGAAGAATGCTGGTGCGACCTATCAAAGGTTAGTAAATAAGATGTTTGAGAAAATGATAGGTCACACTATGGAAGTCTATGTAGACGACATGTTGGTAAAATCATTGTATATATCTGATCATCTGAACGATCTTAATAAAATGTTCGCTGTTTTGAGAGAGTACAAGATGATGTTAAACCCGAGAAAATGTACGTTTGGGGTCGGCTCGGGCAAATTTCTGGGGTATATGGTCAGCCAAAGGGGAATCGAAGCCAACCCAGACAAAATAAAAGCCATCATCGATCTAGAACCCCCGAACTCCGTAAAAAGGGTACAAAGCCTAACAGGCCGATTGGCTGCCCTTAACCGATTTGTTTCGCGATCCACGGACAAGTGCAAACCTTTCTTTGAAATTATAAAAAGAGTAAAAATTTCGAGTGGATGAGCAAGCACAAGCCGCCTTCGAATCCCTCAAGCAAAGACCTTTCTTCAATTCCTATATTGCAAAAACCTACCCAAGGGGAGGACTTGTATTTGTACTGGCGATATCCGAATACGCTATCACTCGGTGTTAATCGGGTTAGATGGTTCTATTCAACATCCATCTACTACACCAGCCAAGCGTTACATGACGCCGAGCTCCGCTATCCACCAATGGAAAAATTGGCTTATTCGCTAGTCATCTGCGGGCGCGGAAACTCCGTCCATATTTTCTAGAGCACAAGGTTATAGTCTTGACAAACTATCCACTCAAACAAGTACTACACCGACCGATACTTCCTGGTCGGATGATCAAGTGGGCCGTCGAACTTAGTCGGTTTTGATATTATATACGAACCACGTACATGCAATAAAAGGACAAGCTTTAGCCGACTTTGTGGCGAATTCACACCTTCCATACGATTGGAAGTTATGGAAGACCAAAAATGGAAATTGTTCGTTCACGGCTCTTCCACCGCAGTCGAGCGGGGGAATCGTGATAGTCGATCCAAATGAAAAGTGCTCTTTGCTCGGCCGTGCGATTTCGATTCCCGCAACGAACAACGAAGCCGAATACGAGGCACTTCTGGCAGGCTTAGAGATGGCAGCTTCTATGGGCCTAAAACAACTATTGGTACACAGCGATTCTTAGCTGGTCGTTCATCAAATCAACGGCGAGTACGAAGCGAAAGAGCAAAAAATTGCACAATATTTGGATTTGGTCAAGAAGAGATTATCACACTTTAAGACAAAAGTCTTACATGTGCCCCGAGCCGAGAACATACAAGCAGATGCCTTAGCTCGGCTCGGCTCCAGTCCAGGGACAGATGCCATCACGGATGTCACTGTCACACAACTGTCTACCCCATCACTTGGTGCAAAGAAAATATATACAACTGAAACCGCCGAACAGACTTGGATGACCCCAATCGTTCAGTATTTAGAGAAAGGAGTTCAACCTGAAAATAAAGCTGAGGCCAGAACACTACGAACCCAAGCGGCTCGGTTTACACTAGTAGACGGCATCCTATACAAACGAGGATACTCCGTCCCACTCCTACGCTGCCTTTCTGAGAAAGATGCAGATTATGCACTTCGAGAGGTTCATGAGGGAATATGCGGCAACCACGCTGGGGGCCAAACGTTGGCCTATAAATTAATACGGCAAGTATACTACTGGCCATCCCTAAGAAAGGACGCAACCGACCTCGTCAAAAGATGCGAGAAGTGCCAAGGATTTGCACCGCAGGTCAGATATCATCCTGAACAACTTACTTCCATATTTAGCCCATGGCCGTTTGTCAAATGGGGAATGGACCTCATCGGACCACTCCCCACCAAAGGGGCAAAGGGGGCGGAGCCTCTGCAAAAATAGATGAGGAAAAGATTGTGAGCTTTGTATGGAAATCCATTATCTGTAGATTCGGGATACCACATTCGATTGTTACGGACAATGGGGAACAATTCGATAACCGAAGGTTTCGAAATTTTTGTGAAGGTTTCCGCATAAAAAACTATTTCTCAGCTCCCTACCACCCCCAGTAGAACGGACAAGTTGAGGCCGTTAATAAAATACTCAAGTATACCTTGAAGGCGAGATTGGAGGAATCTAAAGGTAATTGGCCGGAGGAACTCCCCGGTGTACTATGGTCATACAGAACGACGCATCGAGCAGCCACTGGAGAAACACCTTTTTCTTTATCTTATGGAGCTGAGGCGGTGATTCTGTTGAGATTGGAGCCCTACCTTGAACTGCAAATTTTTCTCAAGACGCAATGAATGAGAGAGCGCTCCGAGCCGAGCTAGACACTCGCTCGAAAAAAAGGTGCGATCTTGAGATGAAAAATGCAAAGTGTATAAACAAAGGAGTGAAAGGTACTACAATTCGAAAGTAAAGGAAAGAAGATTTCAGTCGGCGATCTTGTGTTTAAAAAGATAACGGGCGTTCAACCCACCATTGAAGCCAACCAGGAGGGCCCATTTCGGTCACCCACGTCTTATCTCGGTGGGCGTACCAGGTGGAATATTTGAGTGGAGAAAAATTTATGCATCCATGGAATGTAGCATACCTGAAACGGTATTATCAATAAAGATCTCGGTATATAATCCAGATAGGATTCCTTGGAATTATCCTTTCATCTGATATTTCGTGAGCTCTCTAAAAGGAGCACAAAATAAAGACTCGGTTATGCACCGAGCACAATAATACCAAGACTTCGAATACCAAGACTCGCACCGAGCACAAAATAAAGACTCGGTTTCGCACCGAGCACAATACCAAGACTCGGTTACGCACCGAGCACAAAATAAAGACTCGGTTACGCACCGAGCACAAAAATAAAGACTTGGTTACGCACCGAGCACAAAATAAAGACTCGGTTACGCACCGAGCACAAAAATAAAGACTTGGCCACGCACCAAGCACAAAATAAAGACTCGATGTACACACCGAGCACAAAACAAAGAATTGGTTTATACACCAAATTTCAAATACAAAATAAAGGTCAGGTTTATATACTGAGTACAAGAATCAATTAAGCCCCTTATTCGGAAGACTGGGAACCGAGCCCCGTGCTTGGGAATACAAAAGGAAAAAGGAGACAGCAACAATCTTACAAAAAGGAAAAGAGCCAAGCATATACAAAAAGCTTGAAACACATACACAGGTGAGGAAAATAACAATTCATTTCTACTTCAAAAGTATTTACATAAGGGAGGCCGGAGCCCATTACATCTTGAGGCACGAAGCCAAATTACCTGCCCATGGGTACATATGAAAGCATGTAAACGAAAAGAGACAAACGTCAAGAGTGAGCAGGGGGCGGAATTTCGACGGCACCGCTAGAGGCGACTTCTTCCACGTCCGGAGGAGGAGAGCCCTGAGCATTAGGAACCTCGGCAAAGTTCGGCCGAAGAGCATCGAGATAAGCCTCCAGGAGAACTAGATCTTCCTCAAGCTAAGCAACTGTACGCCCGCCCTTAACTAAATTAAGAATTTCTCTGAGGCTGGTCGCGTGGCCGCAGGTCAACATGAATGCATACTCCTCGGAGTCTTTATAAGCTTCAACGGCCTGTCTGCGAGCTTGCTCAGTTTGCCGACGGGCAGTTTCTTCGGCCTCCCTGCGCACATCGGCTAGACGCCTCTCCATTTCTTCGGCCCGGGCAGTGGCAGCACGTTCCAGCTCGGCGACCTTAGCCCTAAGCTCTTCTTCAGCCCTGCGGGCCAGGTCTCGCTCTGCCTCGGCCCTCACAGCAGTTTCTCTCTCAGAGTTGGCCCGAGTCGTAGCCTCATCCGCTTGAGTCTTGAACGATTCTTGTACCCCTTGATGGGTAGCATAGGCCTCCTGCAGGTCCCCGTGCCGCCTTTCCAGATCGGCATATTTTTTCTCCAGCTCACGAGTTCCTCTGATTGCATGCCATAAAAGCCCAATCATCCGCCCAGACATCCCCATGGCGTACTAAATTTGTTCTTCAAAGCCAGTCTCCGAGCAGAGTCGCTCGATACCTTTTGTCCAGGCACGAGCCGGGACACTCATCGCGGCCCGACCCACCTCTGGTAAAGCTCTCGACTGCTCCTCCGTCGGCGTGGCGCATCGGACAAATTCCACAAACCACTGAGGGCGTAGTCCAATCATCCCCTCGCAATAATCATCTCTCACCTGACTTGGGGGGATGAAGTGACCTTCCCGGCCAAGGTCATCCGAGAAAGTTCGCGGACTTCCCCTTCCAGGGCCTGTTCAGGATGCTCCGACGCCATTTGACCAACCCTTGATCGGCCGGGCTCGGCTCCTCCATCACAATCCCTCCTCTTCTTCTTTGAAGAGGAGGGCCGCACCGCCTCTCTGGCACTCCATCGCCAGGACGTTTACCGGCCGGATATCTTCTCTCCGAGCCGCCTCCGCATATGCGGCAGCTGATCGCGATCGCCGAGTTCGCCGCGCGGCCGTGTTCCTCACGCTGTGAAGGCGTGCACGCAAATCCAAGCCACGCCCTGTACAAAGCAACCACCGTTAGAAGATCAAAAGAAAAATAAAAGGATATTTAAAAAGGAAATGTGAAAAATACAATGTTTACCTCGAACGGCAGCCGCACTCGGCGCTCACGAGTCAATGTTCGCCTACGGGCACGGATGATCTGCCCACGAGACTAGCCGTCATAGGAGACGACGGCGCAACTCGCTCGATTCTCGGCCGCTCCCGGAGAATGGGGCCGTACTTCTTCATTACCGGGAGGGTTCTGCTGAGGCTCTCTCTCGACCTCCACCTCCCGCTCGGCCGCCTCGTCCCGAGCCGTCCCCTCGGCTTCGGGGTCGGCGGGCAGAGCAGGCCTCAAACCAGCTGCGGCCAAGTTGGCCTCGGTAGCCAACCTCTCAATCCACCTGTCCATGATTCCCCGGGCCTGGATGTTCTCCACCTTGAATAAAGGTGGCCGACAGAGCCCCTTTGATGCCCTAAGTTCTCTATAAAGGAAAAAAGACAAAAGTTAATTACAAAAAGAAACAGTAAAAAGCCAAAGCAGAGAAAGAGGAAAAAATAGACTTACTATAGCCAAAAACAAAATTTGATGGGGGATGAAGAACAGTTTCCCCTCCTCCATCTCCCACGCGAGCTTGCCACTCGCCGCTCACCCAGAGCCATTTGTCTTTCCACTCCTTCAGAGAAGAAGGGAGACCTTCCACCAAACCATCCGGATACCCCAGTCGGGTCTGTACATAATACCACCCAGACGGCTGACCCCGAGATGAAGGAGTCGCTCGCCATACAAAGAGCTCGTTCATCTCCTTAAACTTGGGGCGAGGATATTTTTCCAGGTGAAACATCACCAGGAGGCCGATAATCCTGCCCCAAGAAATAGGGTGCACCTGGGCCGGATGCATGCCCCACTTGCAAAACCACTGCGTAAGGAAAGCCGGCAGTGGAAATCTCAAACCGTATAGAAGGCTAGCGGCAAATACAGCCATACAACCCGCTGGTGGGTACTGGGGAACTTCCGTGCCGTCCGATACCCAAAAATTGATACCACTCGGAATATGGTACCTCCGCCGGAACTCATCCACCTCCCGAATCATCAACATGCTCGGGATATCGTTTATATCACTCGGCGTCCACCGAGGCTCGACACGAAGACGAGGGCCTCCTCCTTGCCGGCCGTCGCCATTACGGTGGCCTATGGTCCCTAATGGCCTCTCCGGCCTCGAATCCCCGGACGGTTCATCTACCCGCTCCACGTTATCACGCTCCGGCTCCGATGGGTCCATATTTTCTTCTTAAGGGATCTTGTCTAGAATCGACTTGGCGATTCTTCACCGGAACTCTCTTGTACCCGATCCGGCCGATACACGTTCCTTCTCTAAAACGGTCATCGGGCGTCGGGTCAAAGATAGTATCGTCCGCTCCAGGACGTTCCACCTCGTGAAGAATCCGGAGAAGATATCTGAATAATGCTCGGGCTGTGATACGGAGATCACCGTGCTGGTGAGAAAGAAACAGAAGGTTCAGAGGGAGGATCTTCAATTTCAACCTCTACACTATAACTACGACTCCTACTATCCTCAAAAGAAGACATTTATAGGTAAAGGGAGAGTATTTCGAAAAAATACCTAAGTTCGAAGTCTCTGAACTTGGGAAGCCGACCCGAAATTTCTGCTCGGTTTTAGTTACTTTAGCTCAAAGGTTAATGGTTGCGAAAGTGAATAATGGAGGGAAACAAAGGTATTTATAGATGGGGTTCCTCGATAAACGAGACGTTTATTCGAAAAGACGCACATTTTAAAAACTCAAAAGCCGTCAAACATGTCAGAAAACGTCGCGTCCCCACGCCCGCTGACAGAACTGACGTACCTTTTCGGTTCCTGCGCAAGATTGGTCCAACCACAAGACACCACGTGTCTGTCATTATGGCAACCCAATTAATGCGCCGTTTCAGGCATTAATCACTATGCGACAGATGCCAGGAAAGAACAAAACCTTTGAGAAATCCATTTCCCCATTAAATGTTCATCATTAGCATTAAAATTTAACTCCGACTTCAGAAATTCTTCTCTCGGAATCAAACTTGGGGGCCTTTGATGACACCCGAGCCGAGCTGGAAGAAATTAATCCAAGTCATCAGTCCAACACACATCCGAGTAGGCGACCTGCGGGTGACGTCAGCAATGGTGCGCGATGACACGTCACGAACTAGGCTCGCCCAGTACCGAGCCCAACCGCAACACGACCGCCGAGCCCCGAGCCCCGAGCCCAAATTTCGACGGGAAACGCATGCGCGACAGCCTCATAAAAATAATCACACGCCCATGCTTAACGCTTTATTGGTATCAGAAACTGCCACATGTCAGAGAATTATGAAGAGAAGTCGACAAGTGGCAAGTTTTGACTGACATGCACAGTTAGAGAGGGACATGTGTCTTTCTTTAATTATTTTACTAGTTAATGAATAGTTAGTGCAAAGATGACTATTGTAAACCCACTTACTCGAAGGGGTATAAAAAGTCCGATAGAGGGAAAAAAGAGGAAAAGAAGAGCAAAAATTGTAAGAAAGACCGACCCCAATAATTCGGCTCGGCATTATGCAAAAAAGGCAGAATTAGCCAAAAATAAATATACGTTACGCACGTTTATATTTCCACATGTTAAATCTTTTACAGATTTTTGCTTGTTGACCAAAACGCACGTCAACAATTTCAAATACATAATAACAATTGGGTATAAGCATAAATGAATTAGTTGTAGGAACAATAAAAAATAGAGAAGCTTTTTCGGTTCTATAACTCGGACTACTTGGAGATTTAGTCCTCTAATAGCCTTTAAATTTTGGTCCAATATCTTTCAAAAATTTAGATATTTAATCAGATTTTGACCAGAATTATGCAATTCTATAGGAACTGCTAACTAGGACTAATGGGTGCTAATAATGGTTTAATAAGTGTAGCAATTATAGTGCTTTGGCGCAAAAACTTACACGTCAGATCACTAAAAA
Organism: Rehmannia glutinosa; assembly: GCA_016081115.2. NCBI lineage: Eukaryota > Viridiplantae > Streptophyta > Magnoliopsida > Lamiales > Orobanchaceae > Rehmannia > Rehmannia glutinosa. Next base: position 54,787,623 of record CM071933.1, on the reverse strand, counting down.
TTGAAAATAATTTATGGGAATTTTAATGTTTTGGTAGCAATTTGCGGCAAAACATCAAAATCCACAATTTTTTTGACATGTTTGAACCTAACCGGTCATATCAGTAATCACTCATAATATTATACAATTTCATTCAAAATAGAACTGAATGATGACCAAACTTTTAAAAGATATTGAATAACATAGTAACTTAATGTGACTTTTTAGAAGATTAAATCTCAAAATAGTCCAAGTTACAGTAACAAAAAATGGACGGACGAGATCAAGAACCCCAAGGATCCGCATAAATTTAAAACGGGTGTCGCAAGACCCGACTAAAGAACCCAGATACAAAATACAAGTGGGTTAGCAACAAATCAAGGGATTGGGTTGGGGTATAAACAAGGGAAAAGAACAGTAATACCCACTTTCTCAGCCCTAATCTCTTCCAAATACGCTGCCTCCTTAACAATTTCCAACCAATATGCTCCCGCTAAAAATTAGGACCAATATATGTTGTGCAGCGTATAAGATCATATTCCTGTTCCAAAAATCACGGCACAAAACAAAAACCAGAAGAAAAACACAGATCACAGGAAACAAAGACGCAAGAAGGGACCTGTTCGAGATATCAATTCAAACTCCAAATCAAGAGAAAGAAGAAGAACAAATCAGATAATAACAACACGGTCTGTTTATTTTATTCTGAAAAAATATTATTTCGATCAGTTTCATAATTTCCCAGATAGAAAATTAGAATTCAATATGTATTGGATGAAATTGACATTGAATTGAACCAGGAATTTTGCATGAGAATTCGAATAACCTCACAGTTGTGAGCTTATAAAATACTTATTTTGTTCCAATTATAATCCAAACTTCTACAAAAATTGCTTCTCTTGATTCCAAAAAAATCAAATCTACAGACAATTGAGGATTACAGGCCAATCTCATTAATCAATTGCGCTTAAAAAGTGTTAGCCAAGGTGTTGGCAACTAGACTAAGCAATGTTCTTGATTCAATAATTTCTGAAAACCAAATGGCATTCATTGGACGAAGACAAATTCTTGATGGAGTTATGATAACAAATAAGGTGGTAGATGAAATGAAAAGATCCAAGCGAGCAAGTTTAGTCTTTAAAGCTGACTTCGAGAAGGCCTATGATATGGTAAACTGGAAGTTTATTGACGATATCATGGGCTTCATGAATTTTGACGAGAAGTGGAGAAAATGGATTGTGGAGTGTTTATCCTCGCTACTTCCCCAGTGTTGGTGAATGGAAGTCCTACGATAGAATTCGCTTTTCAAAAAGTCCTCAGACAGGGTGACCCTTTATCACTGTTCTTGTTTTTAATTGCAGCAGAAAGTCTGAGTAGAATAATCACTAAGTCTGTCGAAAAAGGATTATTCATACCGATTAAAGTAGGGAGACAAGAGGTGGAGGTATCTTACTTACAATTTGCAGATGACACCATTTTTTTGGGAAAAGCAACTTGCGAAAACATTTAATGCCATTAAAGCTCTTTTGAGGAATTTTGAATTGTTGTCTGGACTCAAAGTGAATTTTATGAAAAGCAGCTTCATTGGTATAAATGTGGAGGAAGAACTTTTAGAACTAATGGCAAACCTTCTGTTATGCAAGACGGGAACTCTTCCTTTTGTTTATCTTGGACTTCCAGTCAGCGCAAACCCCAGGAAAAGTGCAACTTGGAAACCGGTGATGGAAAAGATGAGAAATAGGTTGTTAAGCTGGAATGTTAAAGGCATTTCAATCGGAGGGAGAACAGTGTTGGTGAAATCATCTTTATCCTCCCTCCCCCTTTATTATCTCTCTATGTTTAAACTACCCAAAAATATCTCTCGTGAACTTATATCGCTTCAAAGAAATTTTTTTATGGGGTGGCGGCAATTCAGAAAGGAAAGTGGCATGGATCAAATGGGAAGTAGTTTGTCAGCCTAAAGATAAAGGGGTTTGGGGGTTAAAGATTTATCTACATTTAATGTCTCTTTGTTAGTTAAATGGTGGTGGAGAATTTTAGAAGGGGGGAATAGTTTGTGGCTGAATGTGTTAAACTCAAAATATGGTGTGAGGGACTGGGGAGGAATGGACAGGAATGAGATGGGGGTGAGGGGGAAAGAATCCATTTGGTGGAGGGATCTTTGTAGTGTGCTAGAAGAAGAAAAAGGGATATGTTTCAAAAGAGGCTGTGTGAAAAAGGTTGGAGAATGGAATTCAACTAGATTTGGGAAGATATTTTGGGTGGGAAATGAAAGCCTGAATTTAAAATTCAGCAGACTGTTTTCATTGTCTCTTGACCAAGGAAAAACAATTAAGGATATGGGTAATTAGATTAGGAATGAATGGGTTTGGAGATGGAGATGGAGAAGGGTACTCTTTCAATGGGAAAATGAATCATTTTATGAACTTACTAATTTAGTGTCATCCTTCTTTCCTCAGGTTAATGTGCAAGAAAAATGGAAATGGTTATTTGATGCATCACCCACAAAAAATTTGAAATCAACACTAAACATATGCACGGATATCAATGACTACCTTTTCTTTTTCGGTCAAAATCTTTGAATCCAAATAATTTTTTCATTTCAAAACCATTTTTCAAGCATAATATATCAACTTAATCGTTTCCGAGACCTACAATTTGACACAAATATTGCTTGCATAAAAACATAAGTAAAGATTCAAACTTTTTCAAATAAAAAATTAAATCACATATATCATCAAATTCAAGAACATCACATAGGCGATATCGAGCCCTAATAGTTCTGATACCACTATAAGCAAATATGGGTCAAAACTTAAATCACATATTTGCACATAAAATGTGGATCGAGTATACATGTTTGCAGTGGAACTGTCGATCTACATAGCCAGGATGAGCCGTCAACAAGCCTCCTTTTGATCCATGATTAAGCCATCTATAAGCTTCCTCTTGATTGAACAATGAACGAACCCCGTAGATTGGTTAAACCATGAACAAGACTACGAACCACCTTTTTTTTATCTGTTACTTAATTTAGCTTTTTGATTTTTATTATATATATAAAAAAATATCACAAAGTTTGGTTAAGTTCTTAGAATATAAATTACACTTCTAAATGATATGCTAAATCTAATTTTATAATTTTATGAAATTATAAACTATTCATGACTTTGTTTAATAATGAATAATTTAAAATGTTATGTTAAATATATAATAATTAAAAGTTTGGCATATAGCCATATAAGTGATTATAAAATTTTTTTTTCCCATTTTCTTTGGGTATAACTATTTTATTATTATTATAGTTTTGTTTTTAAAATTTAGATTTTAAAATATTTAAATTCTACAATTTTGTTGATACAATGTAATTATAAACTATGCATGAGTTTTTTTATAATTAATACTTTAACTTTAAATGTTAAATGTAGATGTTATGTATGTTTCAAATTATAATTTTAAATTAAATATATAATTTAAAAAATATTGACTTATAGCTCAGTATCCGTTTAGCCAGAAGTTTGATAGGATAACTTGCTCTGTCTCCTCTCATTTACTCCATCATGTTCATCTACTTACTACTCAAGTCAAGATGGATGTGCTCTCTAAAGCTACTCATCCACACTTAAAAAACAAATTCTGGAAGAAGAAAAAAAAACATTTCAACACAAGATCTAAAATCGATAGAAAATAAATGATAAGCCTACCTCAAGCCTATTTATTTCTATATTTAGTAGAAGAGCTTTTAGAACAACACTGAAGCGGTTCTTAGGATAATAAAATTCTCATATTTAAATTTTCTAGTTTTTTGAAGAAGAAAATGACTAGAGTTCTCAACCAAAAAAAAAAAAAAATTACGAATTGCTTATCATTTCACACCCAAACGCAGGAGTAAATCCCCTACAGAGCCTCACCATTAGGAATAATGAGCACCCTAAGTGCATATGGAGTGAGAAAAAAGAAAAAATTAAATTTGGTAAGATTGCAAAATGGAAAAAAATATTCATTACAAGTGTTAGCAAATATTTCTGTACAGAGTTTAGAAGCAACAAATTTATTTTCCGAGACGTGTAATGTACGCAATGTCCTAAAGAATTTATTTTCGTAATCCTCCAGGATTCAATGGAAAGAAAGAACAACAAACTATATGTAGATTGTAACCCAACAATTCGGAAGATATAAGAGAAAGAGAAAGTAGGGATAACTACAGTATTCATCTTTGCCATCAACCTGGAAGCTCATAAAATATATAGCACTAATTTTTCCAACGGTCATCCAAAAATAATCAGATTAGGTGGGACAAAAGAGCGGCTCGAGCCCCATAGGGAGACAAACAAGCGGCCATAGGCTGAGATATGACAAAGAGGCAACCATAGCCACTCTATAATAAAATAGGTACACTATTAAATATATAACATCCGAAAATCAAGGAGTATTAATACAACCTAGCTAAAAATTAAGAGGAAAATATGGTAACCCAAATGTTGACTTCTTCTTATAATCTTTATTTTTAATCCTTTTTGACTTAACTCCGCTTATGGATCTCTGATCCTTATTGGTTTAATAGTAGTGTCCTGCTCCAACCATTAAGGTATCAATTTCCCATCACCTGGTTTTAGTGTGAACTGTTATATATATGTATATATATATATATAATACCCTTTCATTGAATGGCTTTCTTGGTAGTTTGGATTATGGCTGACCTTTCTTTCGTTACCTCATCTCTTCCAAGTATCTTTTCTACATTCAGTTCTGGCTCTTTGGAAAATATCCCCCTTGGGCTGAGTCATTTCCTTTCCAGACTGAATGCCTTTTTTTCTTCTTAAAGCAACATGAGGGGTTCTTTTCTCTGTTGATTTTTTGATATTACTCTGATGGGTTTTTTTGTTGCAAATTGGACCCTGCTGGATTGGCTTTTCTCCCTTTATTCTTGGTTGATACAGTTTCCAACAAGGTATGCCTCGTCACCATCTTGTACCATTTTCTTGTAGATCATTCACCATCCTTGTGCAAGTGCTATGTGGAGGGCTAGGGTCGGGACCGCGCTCTCTCCCTGGCCACTTGCTCAATTGGTCGATGATCCTTTTTAAGTGTATTTTAGGGGTTCGTTTCTTGAAGGGTTAGGATTTAGTGTCTTAGCTATTATCTTGTCCATCTATCCTCCTTCTCTTTAAGCCTTACTGAGTTCTGCCTCCTAGTTCGTGAACTATTAGCGACCTCACCTCTGGTCTTCTTGGTGGTTATTGGCATGTCCATTCCCACTTTATGCACTGGGGTATGCCCCTTTTAATAACTTGTAAATTCCTACATATTTTTTTAATGAATTTTTCACATTTTCGTCAAAAAAAGAGAAAAATATGGTAAGGTAGAAAATAAAAGAGTTTTGGGTACGATAGTCTAAGGGAAAAAAATAAAATTTGAGGTCGAAAAACTGATTTTGGTCGAGCCCATATTGCACGCACGTGGGGGGAGAGGAGGGGACAAATCAACGATTTTACACTACAATCTGCAAATTTGACAAAACTCTTTATGTGTGCGAGCACACCTTATTCACTTGGCCCATTTTACGAGCCTGGTTACTCAAGTCTTTCTATTAATAAGTGAACAAAACTTTATTATCCTTTCTATGTGCGATATGGGAGTTCTTTTGAAATACTCCCACAACTCAATTTCTTACAACAATCCCCCACATGTTTCAAAATAATGAAAAGAAAAATGTAAATATATTTGTTGGGTTACTAAAGTGAGTGTAGAATGTTTTCAATCTAGCATCTTTTGGACTATGAACCAGACCTACCTAGAATGATAAGATTTAAAGTACAGAATTTCGGTGAAGTTTGTAGCTTCTATGAACCAATAACTCTTTATTCTAAGTCAAAATCTTACCAGTCAAATTACACACTTCCAAATTTTTTTTTCGTTAAATGCAATTTTGCACTAACAGGCACATATATGTGCCTGGTAATCATAAGTGCTCTAGAGACATGCCAAAGTCTCATAGGAGTTGCCCCACTCCACACTCATGTATGTAAATTTCATGAAGTATATTTTGCAAGTAAATATACTATCCTTAAGAGATATGGAATTTATAAAGAGATTATCAACTCATCTCTCATGTTGCATTCAAGCACTTCTCATACCATAGGAAGGGACAATCAACTGTTGTGCTAGAAGAATTAACAAGTGAGTTGGTATTACCCATATGAACCTCATTCATGGGATCTTCAATCACTAAGGTTGGGTTTCTGTCACTGTTAATCTCTCAAACTGGCTTAAGTCCCATTACCCTCGATGTTTCATTAATTAATTATCTCCCACAGGTTTAGTTAGAGGATCAACCAAATTCAATTTTGACTTCACATAATCAATGGATATGACTCCATTATTTAACATTGTTTAATCACATTATGTCTCAACTGAATATGCCTGTTCTTACAGTTAAATGTTTTATTCTTTTTGAATATTACAATTGCTGCTTAACAATCATAATGCATAGACACTGAAGGTGTTGATTTTGAACCTAATGGAATATCTGCTAAGAAGTTTCTCAACTACTCAACTTAATTGCCAGCTAACTCTAAGGCAACAAACTCAGACTCCATATTAGACTTTGCTATGATAGTTTGTTTAGTTGACTTCAAAGTAATTGCACTCCCACCAAGAGTTAATATATAACAAATAGTGGATTTTATTTCATCTTAATCAGAAATCCAACTAGCATTATTGTGTCCTTCAAGTACAGAGCTGAATATCCACTATACATAATATCATAGTTCATGGTACCTTTAAATATCTCATTAGTGCGACTATTGCAGTCCAATGGTCACAATTGGGATTATGAGTATACCAACTCAATTTACACACAACATAAGCTATGTCCGATGAGAGAAGTTCATTAGATACACAAACTCCCAATAATCTGTGCATATTCTTTTTGAGCCACTGGATCACATAGATTTTTCTCTAATTGAGTGTTGGTGTCATAAGGAGTACTTACTGGTACTGGTTTGATGTTAAAATGTCCGAATTTCTTGAGAAATTTATCAACATAATGTTCTTGTGACAACATTATACCATTATTATTCCTTATAATTTTAACACCCAATATCACTTTTGTTTCACCCATATCTTTTATATCAAACTTATAAGTATGGAATTCTTTTGATTTGTATATTAAATCAGTTTTAGTGCTAAATATAAGCATGTAATCCACATATAAGCAAATAATTGCGCACTCATTATCAACAAGTTTTGTATAAGTATATCTATCTGCTTCAACAAAAGTAAAGACATCAGACAACAAAACTTGATCAAATTTCTCATGCCACTGCTGAGGTGCTTGTTTTAAAACATATAAATATTTAATTAATTTGCAGACTTTGTTTTCTTTAACAAAAACAATACATTATTCCGATTGCACCATATAAATTTCATCTTCTAAATCACCATTTAAGAAAACAGTTTTTACATCCATTTGATGAATAAAAAGTTTATGGATAAAAGCCAAAGCAATCAAAACTAGAATAGAAGAAATTCCAGTTACTGGTACAAAAGTATCAAAATAATCCACATTTTGTTTTTGAAAAAGCCTTTTGCAACCAATCTAGCTTTTATATTTTTCATAGTTCTATCAAGACTATATTTCTTCTTAAAAATACATGTGCAACCTATAGGTCTAGCTCTAGGTGGCAAATCAATTAAAGTCCAAGTTTTGTTTTGTTCAATAGAATCAATTTCAGTTTTAATAGCTTCTTTCTAGTATAATAAATAAGAAGAAGAAATTGTTTCAGAAAATTTTAAAAGGGCCATTTTCTACAAGATATGTATAAAAACCATTTCCAAAAGATATTTCTTTTCTTTGTCTTTCACTTCTTCTTAACTCCTCAAAAGAGTTCTCAATATCATGAAAAACAGGTGCATAAGAAGTAGATTCAACAGGTGCACGAGAAATTGTCTCAGTTTTTAAAGGAAAAATATGCTCAACGAATTCAACATTTTTGTTTTAACATTGTATTAACATCTAGCACATCACTTTTTAAAACAAGAAACCTTTATGCAACACTATGATCAGTATAACCAATAAATAGGCAATTAGATATTTTAGAACCTATTTTCCTTATCTTAGAGTTAGGTAATATAACTTTGGCTAGACACACCATACTTTTAAATATTTTAGGTTTGGTCGATAGTCTTTACATAATTCATATATATATGGTGTTTTTCCAGTTTTCTTATAAAGAATTACATATAAAATAGCTTCTCCCCAAAGATTATCAGTAGCACCTGAACTAATGAGCATTGCGTTCATCATTTCTTTTAAAGTTCTATTTTTTCTTTCGGCTACACCATTTGATTTGGGTGAATATGGAGGAGTAACTTCATGAATTATTCCTTATTGTTCACATAATTCATTAAACAAAACATATTCGGCACCTCTATCTGATCTAACTCTTTTAATCATCCCATCTAATTGATTTTCGACCTCATATTTGTATAATCGGAACTTGCTAAGGGCTTCGTCTTTATTTCTAAGTAAATCTACCTTAATATATCTACAATAGTCATCTATAAAAGTCACATAATAGCTTTTACCACCTCAAGTCATGGTTTGTTTTAAGTCTCCTAAGTCGTTATGAAAAATTAGACAAAGTAATTAAATTCTCGTTGTACTGAGAAGCAAGTTGTCTTGGTTAATTTAGCTTCACAATATATTTCGCATTTATTCAGATAAGTGTTATTGATTCCATAAATTAAACCAACTGATTGTATTTTACGAATATAATTTTTACTAACATGGCCTAATCTAGCATGCCATAAATCAATAAAATTGATCAAATAAGTGGAAGAAGATGCAATTTTATTAATATCATCAGAAACGTTGAGTACAAATCGACTTTGATTACAATAACTTTTGTCCACAAGGACATTATTTTTTGTCATTATAATCTTATAAGATTTAAATGACACCTTAACTTCAGCCTTTCCTAACAAGGAGACATAAATAAAGTTTTCCCTAATAGTAGGCACATAAAACACTTCATTGAGAGACAATGTCTTGGCAGATGTGAGTTTCAACAGAAATTTGCCTTTGCCAAGAACATGTGCAGTTCGAGAATCACCGAGATATACATGTTCGTCTCCATCTCCCACATAATTATAAAATGTAAAGACTTCTCTATTTGCACATATGGGTCCTGGTAGCTCCAGAGTTTACCACCCATTCTTTCACATTGGCCACGAGATTAATTTGAGAAAGCCCTGCAACAACAATATCATCCCCTTCAAATAAATTTTCATTTCGCTTTGGAGGATTTCCATTTGGCTTTTCAGGATTGCTATTTCTGTTTCTATATTTTCACCGAGGTGCATGATGACAGGCCTTCCACAAATGTATCAATTTCCTTTCTTTTTAAAATTGGTGGAGTTATTCACTTTTGGTTTGTAATAAGTTTGATTAAGTTTTTTTAGCATTCTTGTTATGAAAATTACCTTGCACCATGTTTGCAGTTATAGCTATTTCTTTCCATTTGCTTACTTTGAGCTCCCTTCGGTTGGTGTCTTTGATTATAATGTGGATAATTAGATCAACAAGAGATATCTGCATATATTTATGTTTTAATTGTTGTTTGTAGTCTTTCCACGTATTTGATAATTTTTCGATCAGAAAACCAAATTACAAATTCCTCTTGTAGGGTGATGTTTACAAATTTTTAGACCCTCCAATAGCTTGTGATGCTCGTTGATCCGCATCTTGGTATCCTTTTCATCTATGATTTTCCATCTATAAAAATTTTCAATGACGAACTTTTGTTTTCCAAAGATCTTGACAAGATATTTCAAATACATGGACTCCCAAATGTCTCGACTTCTTTGTAAGAGCAAAGACACATCAAATAAATCATTAGTAAGAGCGATAATAATAGTATGCCTACAAACCTTGTTAACAGAAATCTACATCTCCATTTCATTTGGATCAATAGAAGGTTCATGGATCTTTTGAGTCAATAGATTAGCAATAATGTGCATGTCTAATATCGAAAATTTTTGCTCCTACCAGCATCTGTAATTTTGTCCGCTGACATTTTGATTTTGAAGATATCTGGAAATGGCTTGGCGTATGGAAATGTCGGCGGATGCAGAGTAACAGAATAACGATTGGTGCGGTGACATTATTTTCAGGAGGCCTTTCGGCAGATGAAGTGGTAACATTATTATCAAACTCCATGATAAATCCTTTAGAATAGCAAATATTTCTCTCCATAGCTTTCAAGCAACAAATTTTATTTTCGACGCATTGTCCTGAAAGATTTATTTTCGTAATCCCGCAGGATTCAACGGAAAGAAAGAACAAAAAATTATGTATATTGTAACCCAACAATTCAAAAAATATAAGAGAAAGAGAAAGTAGGAATAGATACAGTATTCATCTCTGCCAACAACCTGGAAGCTCAGAAAATATAGAGCACCAAGGTTTCCAACGGTAATCCAAAAATAATCTGATAGGGGGGACAAAAGAGCAGCTCTAGCCACATAGGGAGACAACCAAGCAGCTTTTGTCCAACTCTTTATGTGCGTAAGACCACCTTATTTACTTGGCCCATTTTTACAAGCCTAACTACTCAAGTCTTTCTATTAATAAAGTGAACAAAACTTCATTATCCTTCCTATATGCGATATGGGAGTTCTTTTGAAACACCCTAACACAATTTCCTACAACAAGTTGCTTGTGAGTTGTGAGTACACAATCAAAGCACTGACTTGGTAAACTTGCAATACACGGCAAGTTGATAACACATTATGAAGTGAGTTAATCCTTTTTTTTTTCCCCTTCTCTTGTTAAATTTCTTTGAAGTTTTAGTAAATTTTGTCCCAGGCCAAGCGAACAATAATTTTAGAAATCATCTAAATGTTTTCATTATATATTGCTATTTTTCTGATTTTGATATATTTCAATTCCTTTAAGTTGTTTGTCGTTATTCGGGCCTTTTGCTAATATACTAAAAAATTAACAGAACAGTTGTAAAGTTCAAATGAAAACTCTTTGAAAGTTTTGTTTGTTTTTTGCCTTTTTTTTGGCATCAATTCTGTTTCTATATATATTAATTTATATGAAGTGTTTGTAGGAAAATAGATGTGCTTTTTCTAATACAATTTATATGAATCGAAAAAACTCGGATTGGTAAAATTTGCAAAGTAAGTAAAATAAAAATTAGCTCGAATCGCGTGTTCAACATACTGTCCTTATAACATATTCGTCCCCTATTCTGGATGTCTGTTTCCTATGATAAGACGAGAAAATCGGATCACCTATTCCTATGAATCAAAATTATGCTCAAATTATCACCAAACAAGAGTTTTAGGAGATATATGGAAATTTTGTAAGTTTTTGTGTGTTCTTCAAATGTAAAAATAAGCCACATTTATAGGCAAAAAATATGACATTTAATCAAATAAAATATTTATCTTTTACTATTGAAAAGGTCAAAAATAAATTTGGCTCTTACTATTTAAAAGGTCAAAATTAGTAATTTAATTCAAATTGTCCAACAGTATTCGCTCCATTCTCATATTTCACATAGATATAAAATATTTTCACTATTAGATTATTCAGGCATCTGATATTTTTATTTAGGATTCATCTAATTTTTATGCAGTCTTTCATTATTTGGTAGAACTTCATGGATACCTTTATTTATTTTATACACAAGAGGAACTAACCATTATGGTACTGATATATTGGTTGTTGAAGGCAATTTTGGTAGTGGCAAGTCTTTGAAATATGAACGAATTGAAAATATTCTGTTTCTCAATTTTATTGCCGGGTCTTGATGCCTTTAAGCGAAAGTTTAGTATATAGTTGAACATTGTGGATATATATGTCCTGAAAATTAAAATTTCCCATAGGGTGACGCTATTTGTCCCCCAAGATTTGATTAATACACTCCACTCCCAATATTTACAAAAATACAATAAGTTAAAAAGACTATGATACCCTTAATAAAATAAAACAGTGTAAATACACCCTTTTAAACGCTGGAAAGAGCTTTTTTTAAAAGTTGTTTCTCTTTTTTCCCAAAAGAAGCTGATTTTTTCTAGTTTTTTTTTTCGAGAAAAGATGATTTTTTCCAGCTGATTTTTTCCGGAAAAAAGCTGTTTTTTTTTCCAAAAACGCCAAAAAAAGTTGTTTCTCTTTTTTCCCAAAAAAAGCTGTTTTTTTCTAGCTTTTTTTTTCCGAGAAAAAGCTATTTTTTTCCAAAAAACGCTGGAAACAAATTTTTTTCCCCAAAAAAACTGATTTTTTCCAGCTTTTTTTTTCCGAAAAAAAGATTTTTTTCCAAAAACGCTGGAAACAGTTTTTTTTCCCGAAAAAAGCTGATTTTTTCCAGCTTTTTTTTTTCCGAGAAAAAGCTGTGTTTTTTTCCAAAAAACGCTGGAAACAACTTTTTTTTCCCAAAAAGAGCTGATTTATTCCACATTATTTTTTCGAAAAAAGCTGATTGTTTCCAGCTTTTGTTTCCGAAAAAAGCTGTTTCTTTTCCAAAAACGCTGGAAACAGCTTTTTTTTCCAGGAAAAAGTTGTTTCTCTTTTTTCCCGAAAAAAACTGATTTTTTAAGTTAGGGTTTTTTAGTTTGGAGGGTTACATTGGAAATATAGGTGTGGTGTATTTAGTAATTAGATGGGTTTGTAAATAGGGATGAGGTGTATGTAGAAATATGGTGTATTAATCAAATATTGGGGTGCAAATAGCGCCACCCTTTCCTGTATTTACTAATCTCTTGCATTTTGACAACAATTGTACTTATGGTAGCAGTATTTAAGACTCAATTTAGCATGAGATCAAGTGTGATTACATACTTGTTGTCTAATGTAGGAATACATTATGAAACGTACACTGTATAACTTAGAATAGAGATCAATCTGTCTTGAGAATCTTGACAACAAACATATCCCTCTAATATAAATATATATTGTTAAACATTTAACATGATAGACCTAGTTTGTTCAGCAATCTAATTAGTAGTAGACAATAAGCATACATAACTAGTAATCATAATCAGACTTCCCTTCAATATTTGCAAACAAATTAAACACGATGCGGAACAATTAAGGTCAAACAAACTATACATACATGTATTCTCCACATTTTAATTCATATTTACTAGATGGCCTGAATACAGATTTTTCTCATTTTGCTTGACTATTGGTGCACTAAAACTAATATACCTGCTGCTTTGCCCATTAATGTTGAGAAGTTTCTTACACAAAAAAAAAAGGAATATTTTGGAAAGATGTCTAGAAAATTAAATTGAATTAAGAGTTTTTGGACTCGGGTAACCTATAGTCAATATAGAGTGGAGGTTGGTTTCTTCTCTCCGAGAGAATGTATAATCCTAAAAACAAATAAAAGAACAAAATATTCGGTATACACGTATTCTCTGTATTCTGTTGCATTATTCGGTATATACGTTCAACTAGTAAACTGTCCAGGTCATGGCAATGCAAGACGTGAACTTGAGAAAAATAGGGAAAGGTATGGGAAAACTAACAGAAGAATGACAAACAGAATTTTTTTTTTGGGCCAACTTACCAAAAAGTTAACCCTCTCATGACTCACAGCTTATCCTCTTATATGGAAGTTGTTAACTCCTCCAAACCTTTCCTCTTCCGGATCTCAGCAACTAAAAAGGCAGCCTGAGATCCAGCTTCCAGTGGGTCAGAAGACATCACGTCCCAGTGATCAAACACACATTGGGGGAACGCCTGACCTGAGGTTGCAGCTCTCAAATTACTCGAGAAACCAAATGATTCTATAACTGGCAGGTATGCTTTGATTTTGAAAAGAGGTGTACCGGGCCTCTGCATTTCCTCAAACACACGGCCACGCTTCTGTTTCAGCACACTGTAAATTCCACCAAGAGCTTGTTCGGGTGCTTGGATCTCCACCAGGTACACTGGTTCCAATAGACGCGGCTCTGCAGTAAGCTGGGAGCGTAAACAACTCTCCTAGCAGTTGGAATTATTTGACCACCTCCTCTGTTAATAGCATCAGCATGAACAACAGCATCACACACCTCAAAGCAAATGCCTCTCATGTTTTCTTTAGCCAACGCTCCTTCCTTTGAAGCCGATTGGAACCCAGCAATAACTGACTCCTTGATTTCGTTCAAGTACCGGACTCCCTTACACATATCCACTACCATATTTGGACCAGTAGTTCCAGGACCAAAGCACCAAATTTTCTTAGCAAGTTTTTTATCCCAACCAAATTCCTCTGACAACATCTTTGAGCGAAACTTGGGATCATCTCTTGGACCAATGCGCCCATCCTCAATGGCCTCAGCAAGTCCCTCTTCCAAGGGTCTAGCTTCCATGGACAAATGATTGTGCTTGTTAGACGATTTGCTCATAACTGTACGGCGGGACCTCTCAAGAACCGTCTCACGGAAGGAAACCACTGGATCAGATTTTATAATTTCAGCACCACCCATAAAATCATCCCGCAATTCAATCAAGCAGATCTCAAGGTGTAATTCTCCAGCACCAGCAACAATATGCTCCCCAGATTCCTCGATACTACAGACAACCATAGGATCAGACTTGGCCAAACGCTTCAATCCTTCAACAAGCTTTGGTAGGTCAGATGCAACCTTGCATTGCACAGCAACTCGCACAACAGGTGAAACTGAGAACTTCATTGCTCTAATTGGATGAGCATCCACTTCCTTCTCGTTTGTCAGGGTTGCAGTTTTGGTGATGAACTGATCAATCCCAACCATGGCAACTGTATTCCCACATGGCACATCCTCAACAGTTTCCTGCCTCTTGCCCACCCAAATAACAGTACTCTGTACTCTTTTGACATACAAGTCCTTTTTTTCTCCCGGGACGTAGTTTGGACCCATGATTCTGACCTTCAAACCAGTCGAGATCTTACCAGAAAATACACGACCAAAAGCAAGGAACCTTCCTCTGTAAGAATCTGGAATCATCTTAGATATATAAAGCATGAGAGGACCCTTAGGATCACAGTTCCTAATAGCATTAGCATAGGCATCATCAAGAGGTCCCTCATACAAGTTTTCTACACGATACTTTTGAGCTGTAGCAGGTGAAGGAAGGTGGAATATCATCATTTCCAAGAGGGCACTACTTGCAGGAAGCCAGGTTTGCATGACACGCTTCATCAATGCTTTCCCCATCAAATCCTTCTCCTTGGACTTCATTGTAACGCCAAGCTTCTGCAGCATAGGCCACAACTTGTCCTTCTGATCATCCATGCAAGTGTTGATGATCTGCTTGATGGGTTCGTAACAGAACTGAACAAAACCACGTTTGCATGTTGGCGAGCCAGTATTCTTGCTAGTCCACTTCTTAGTGGTCGGATCAAAGAAATTCTCCCCCCACAGTCTTTCCATCATCTTGGATTCATCAACACCAAACTTGGAGACATACATCTTAGCAAAGTTTGTCAAAGTAAAAGCCCACCCATGCAAACCAGCGGAAAAAGCAACAGTACCATTCTCCGGATAAACCTGGACATCACCAAGTACGGGATCCTCATAAGTGGCCACGATGACATTTGCATTTTCAATGACCCTCTGGAAATGTTTGGTAAGCTTCCTCTCCATCCACTTGGAGCTCAAGGAAGCACCTGTCCATCTTGTTAACCGTCAAGACAGGCCGAATTCTTTCCCCGAGAGCCTGACGGAGGACAGTCTCAGTTTGGACACACACACCTTCAACACAGTCCACCACAACAAGAGCACCATCAGTTATACGCAGAGCAGCTGTCACTTCAGAAGAGAAATCGACATGCCCAGGCGAATCAATAAGATTGATGAGGTACTCATTTCCCTGTCGCTTTCCCTTGTAGCTTTTCAAAGCCTCATCAGACATTTCATAATACAGTGAGATACCGGTGGACTTAATAGTGATACCATGTTCAGCTTCATTCACTATAACATCACCAGCAACTCCTTGAGAAAGAGAATCTGTAAGAGTGGACTTCCCTGCCAGAACATTATAAAGAAAGGATCACTTCGTACTTCAAACGAGAAAGTCAAGTCTCTTGATTTAGTCAAATCCATGTAAACATCATATCAAGATGGCGGTTTACTTACCATGATCAACATGGGCAATAATGGACATGTTTCGAATGTTATGCTTGAGGTCCATAATCCTACGGAGCTCATCTGCTGTAAATTTAACCTGCACACATTAATAGAATACTTATTATTAAAGCCAATTACATATTCCAATGACAATGCCAAAACTAAAACTGAACCTTTATGCTTACCATTTTGAATAGTTTCTAAAGATTTCACAAGTCTTTCGAATTTACAAGAGGTTCACCTCCAGAAATTACCTGAAACCAACAAGAATATAAGAAAATATACCGAGATAATTCTTTTAAATATTGGAGATGCATACGACACCTTGTTATAATGTAAAAGAAGTAATACTTGACACACGGCAACCCAATCCAAGCAATAACTATTGCATAATACCATGAAAAAGGGTATCACACTGATTCTAACTAGTATGCTCACAAAAAATACGCCTCTATTTAAGAACTAGAGAGCCTCGGATCATGATTTAAGAGAATGAACATTTTCATACATATATTATATGAAATGAACAATAAATCTCATTAAGTAGGAAATTTTCAAATTCCAACACATATCAATCACATATACGGAAACATTCACTATTTATTTACAATAGAAACTATGGTAACAAAATTAACTGTAATTCCTCGACAAACTTGCAACCAAATTGAACAATAATTTCCAGAAGCAGTAGATAACATATCTGTTCAATAAAACAAGAGCATGTTATAGTCAACTATGAGATGCCTACAACAATTTTTACTTATTTGGATAAATATAATGTGATTACGTGGATGAAGTTCATATCAGAAACAAAAGAAGCAGGCTACACACAATAACTGTTTGAATAAATCTGTAGGAACCAGATCAAAGAAAAACGATGCATAATACAATCGAAAGAAATCGAAATAAACAAATTTCAAACTATCCGAACAATTTATCTAAATTAAGAACAAGCGCTGAAATGCAGAAATCCATATGATTTAGAGGAGAGTGAGTGAGAGACCATACCCGAAGATCAGATAGAGAAGATAGCTGCTCAGACGAGTACACTCTAATAGCAGCAGACTATTTCGCTGCTTGGCTCACAGAATTTTACAAAATTCATCGCGGCATCGCATGGCTGACAGATATTCGGCCCAAGCTTTGGGGGTTTTTGCTGGGAAAGTCACGCAAAAATTGTGGAAATAGGGTGACTGTGGAGTATTATTAGTTGAGCCAAGTGGAGACGCAATGTACTATTTGGCGCCTGAATTTAAAAAAAAAAAAATTGTTTCCAGTAACCGTTTTTGGCTCTCTTTTATTTCTCTTTTTTTCTCTCTCTTTTGTTCCACAATTACAACCCCCCCACCCGCACACACACACACACACACTTGAACACATATCACTTTTCGGTGGCGTCGGTGATCTTCGATTTCGAGCTGTGGACATGTAGTAAATAATTGTATTGCTCAAATATGTTAATTTTGAACGTATAAACGAGTATAATCTAGGAATTATTCATGTATGTTTAGTGTTAGTTTATTATTAATTTTCTTGTCAATTTGTGAAGGTCGAATTTTAAATATCTCGTGTGTCAAACAAAAGATAGGGGTCTTATCTATTTAACAGTGTGTTTTTTTTTTTTAAGGGGGAAAGGGTTATGTCGTGAAAGGAGGGGGTGAGGTTCGAACTCAAGACTGTTTAACTCGGTAACACATCATTTGAGTAATTGAAATTAGGAATGACAATGGTCTAGGTTGAAATCCGACCCAGCATTAAATGCACACTGTACGAGACGGGTCTAAACCTGATCATACGGGTTCCGGGGCGGGTTTTAGACCCCTTGACTACAACCCGTCGGGTTAGGGGCGGGTCACGGGTTTGGTAGAACCCCCCATATATATATATATATATATATATATATATATATATATTAAATAAAATAATTAATTACTTATTATTAATATTACATGACAGACAATTAGGCATACAAAATTACATATTACACCATAATTGGTTTTTTTCATTTACATCAAATAGTCACCATTATTATGGCTCACTCACAAATGTGTATTTTTGTTAATTTTTTATTAACATATAATATGAACGGTTAACTGAGTTTAATATAAAATAATTATAATTGTTATACATCTTTACCAATGCTTTAAATTGAAAAATTATTAGCCTAATGACACAATACACATGGAATAGTTCCTATAAAGAAAAAGAGGGAATAATTTGAATTAAAGTTGTTAAACACCATTGGCGAGTCCGACAGGTTGAACCTGCCGGCAGTGATGAAGGTGGGGGGCCTCCCTAGGCCCTGGCTAGGGCCGCCATATTAATATTTATTATATTTTTTAATATGCATTTACATATTTTCCATTATTTACTTTTAGATTTGAGTGTTATATTGATTTTAATTTACTACTATAACATCTTGTAATATTGTAATTTATTTTTTTAAAAAATCTTATAATATTGTACTTTGAATATTTATTTTGAGTATTATTTGAGTACTATTGCAAGATCCAAATAGTAATTTTATTTTTTTGGAAAAAAACCTAATAGTAGCTAAATAGTTGTAAAATATAGTTATAATAAGTTTCATAATTACATTTATTTTTCTTTGGCTTGTTTACATTGGATTGCTTTTGAAAATTTGGCCACAAATACAAAAAAAAAAATTATTGGGTCTAGACTCGCCCCGGCGGGTTTTGGAGCGAGGCAATCCTAGGTCTTGATTTTTCTTGGCGCGGTTGGTCCCGGGTTTGGCCAAACCCGCCCTTTTGCCATCCCTAGCTCTGGCTAGAGGTGGCAACGATTCTGAACCACCCGGTTCCGGTTCCAAAATTGCCGGTTTCGATTTCTCATTTTGGAGGAATTGGAATCAGAACTGTTGCCTCACGGTTCCAGTTCCAAAATCGAAACCGACAGTTCCAGTCCGGTTCAGAACCCGATTCCTCCACGTATTCAAAATATTGTGCGTTTTAATTTATGTTTCTTATTGTTTCTATTTCTAAATGGTTTCTTGTGTTAGAAACAAATCTGAAACACATCCGCAACAAACATTTGGTTTGTCATCTTAGTGTTTATATTCAAGTCTTGTTTGTTTTTCTATCCGTAAGTTCAGTTCGAGTTCATGCGGCGATATGTTTGTTTGGTTACCTTTTTGGTTCTCGCGATTTTTAGTGCTTAGGAAAAATAAAATTATTTTATGCAATATATAAAGAACTCCTGTTTTCACTAAATCATTACCAGTGTGTAAGAAACATTCATATTAGTGTAAGAAACATGTTGGAAACAATATAGAAATAATTTGTTTTTAATTTTCTATATGTCAAGGTTGTATTGTTGGATCATTCATCCAACATTGGGCTTATATGTGAAAGTATTATGTATTGTGAACTGTCAATTAAGGTTAAGCTCATTTTATAAGTGATCAAATAAGGTTTAAGGAATTGGGCTTTAATGAATCTAATAGGGTGTGGGTCTTTAATGTGTAGAGACTTAATGGGTTATTCCTATTTTAATGATGAGCTAAAATAGGGTACCCAATATAACACAGTTATATAAGGGTTATGGTCCCTAGGTCACACGTCTACGACATTCTAATCTGCTATCCCATCATCAGATAGAAACATACGGAGAAAACTAAAGGGTTCTCTGAAAAGCTTCGAGATGTGTAGATCTAGAAGGCCAATTCCCAAGATTCAACTGCTATAGATTCATGTTATGGATTCAGGTACGCTTCCGCAATCTAGTCTTTGAATCTTGATATTTCGATATGAACACTCCTTGAATAAAGTGATATAATTCACTAAAGTTTATTCCAACAAGTGGTATCAGAGCAAATTCATATTGGGCTATTGTGAAATAGGGGATCATGTGATAAAATTTGTAGTAAATTACTCTTAAATTTAGAGAAATTGTGTAGTTTTTCCCCATATACTCCTCATTTTTTTTTATTTTTATTGGTCATCCTTGTAAATATTGATCTTGCTTCATTTCGATGTTTGTATGCCCAATCTTGAACTAAAGATATCACGTACTCTAACAAAGTTGTTACTAGTAGGTCTTTCCCCGCTACAGTTGTTGCATTCAATAATTCTACGTTGTTGGAAGTCATTACAAAGTATCTTTTGGTCTGACAGTGGAGTCGTGTCCATTTCTCGTAGCCGATGATGGACAAGTAAGCTCTAATTTTCTGAATTGAATGTTTTGTTCCAAAATTTCCTTTAGAGTGATGAAAGTGCAGTCCATTGGAATCAATATTCCTGTTATCTCAAAATTGATATAATCTCTATTTTCTTCCCATTGTCCATTTTGGTATACCAATGCTGGAATTTTCTCCATGCAACTGTGGAGTTTAATGAAATTTGCCTATGTGAAACATATAAGAAACATAAATGAAACAAATATGAAACAATGTTTCATGTACGATACTACAACAAAAAGGAGCTTTTGCTTCAAGTTTTTTTGCGACAACAATGATTGTCACTAAGGACATTGCAATTCACGACAACTCTATTGTCACTAAAAGATCTCAATGTATATGATATTGTAAGCTATTTTTTGCGATGACATATGGAGGAAATTCTTTAATTACTAGCGGCGACTGTTTTTGTTGTTGCTAATTATCTATGTGAATTACTCCACCGTCGCAAAAATTCGCTAATTATGTCTACAAAATAACCCGGCAATTGTTTCCCTCCTTATTTTCAAGCCATGCGCACTCCAATCTCTCATTCTATCCGTTCGTATCTGCAAGGCCACTGTCGTTGTTGCCAAAATTCTTCCCAAAAATATCAACAACCTTCTCGTCTCTCTCGGATTTTCCTGATCTCAATTCAATCAAGAAAGGAAAAAATGTATACTACACAGAGGAGAAGGAGCAGCATTAATCTGCCGGCATCCGTGTCAGAGACCTCTTTGTGCCTCGAAACCTTCTCGTCTCCCTCAATTAAACTCTCATCGTCATTGAAATCAATGTCACCGTTGACTATTTCGAATTTATCGGGTCTTTATCACCATCGAAATCTGATTATGCTTGCAGAGGCTGTACACGTTTTAACTAATCGAAGAGGATAGAGTGAGGCTTATTCCAGGTTGTTGAAAACTGTGCAATTTGGAACTAATTTTGGTTTTTCTGATTTTTCTGCAGGTGTTTTTAAAGGAGGGTCGCCGATGAGTCCGAGCAAGAATATGCTGAGGTTTAAGACGAGCAACATCCTTCTGGGCCTAATTCACCATTTTCTCCTCGATTTTGGGGTAGGATAGCGGGCTCTCCAGTGAGGTGACGCTCGTAGTCACCGTCTGATTGTTTCTATTGCCCGCCGTTTGTTGGTAAGTTTTAATTCCTCATTTTTTTAATTTTCTAAATTAGATTTGATGGAAGAATACTTCTCACCACCACAACATAATGTTAGTGCTTTTCCATACTTTTGTGGAATTAGCTCACTTTCTCCTTTTATTTTCTGACATAAGATTTTTTGTATATTTGAATTTCTGGAGTTATTTCTTTCTAAGGAAGATCAATTTAAGCTTATTGTGAATTAAAATTGAATGACTCTGTTTTTCTTTTCTTGGATGAATTCGATTGTCATCGAATGAAAATAGATAATCCCCTCTGTATTGAGCACAAATGGCTAAAGCACACCAATATCAAATTGTGCTAAGTGGTTTTCAATATAAGGAACTAGATTGTGGCCCAAAAACTTTGAATTATAGAACTGAGGTAAATGGAGATATTTTTGTTAACAAGAACTGAGAAAGGATGATGTAAGAACTATTAAAAAGTGTTGGACCATTATGAGTATTGTCATCTGGTATTGGCCACCACAAATTGCATTTTTTACTTTTCTTCTTTAGCTAAATTGGGGTTTCATTTGGGAGATTAATAGTTGATAATTATCTTACATAATATGTTTTCTTGCCTGTCCATTAAATTCAATGTGCTTTTCTGATGAGAGTGACCCTAACTTGGATGAGCTTTAAATTGAGCATTTGTTGTAAACTACTGAAGCTATATCATTATACTCAAGGGTAGTTATTGTAATTTACCCTTATTATCATTATTACAAACATAGTTGTGTCTGATAGGGTTGATGCATTATACTTTTGTGGTCACACCTTACTACATTAAATGTGCAATGAAATAAAACTCGGTGTGCATAGAATTTCTCATTAATTCTGTAATATTAGCTTTCATTACTGATATTTAGTGGTTTATTTCAAGCCTTTTTGCTTTTGATTATGCTGTTTCGCAGTTTCAAGGTGGAAAATTGCAGTCTGGGAGGTTTTTGTTTGATACATGTTTTTATATTAATTTTGATGATTTTATTTTATCACCAAAACAATGTTTTTAAAGGTTGTCCAAATACTCCTAAATGATTTAAAATGATTTTAATATTTTCCGGAGTATTTTCTCAAAGTTTATTTTCGTCTAAATTGGACAACGCTTTTAATGATTTTACGTTATTGGGTTTTCACTCTCAAACGATGTTTCTAAATGTTGTCCTAATACTTCCGATCAGTTTAAAATGTTTTTACTAAATTTTCGGAGTATTTCTTGAGTTTTATTTTCGACACAAATTGGACAATATTTACCTCTCGTGGTCGACCGGCCGCCTCTATAGGGCAACCCATACCGAAGATGTTTTTAGAAACAGAAAATGAGACGGAAAGAAAAACAAGCAGTCGACCGTCGCCGCTTCACTGGCGTCGGCCGATCGGTCGGCCGACCGTCGCCAGTGCGGCCGGTACACTGCAAGTGTGTTTTGAAACGAACGTTTAATCCTTGCAAAATCCATGAGGGGGACCGGTTGGGGTGATGGTCGACCGGTCGAGGTAGACGTCGACCGTCGCCTGCCGTGTTATTTTGCTTTGTGTATTCTTTTTCAACGTCTATTTAAATGCGACCGGTCGCCTATGTATTGACAAAAAATATGACCGTTTGACAAAGAGACAAACTTTCCTTAAAATGTGGGATTGATTTCTAACAGCTATATTCTTGATTTTAATTGTATTTTTCTCAGAGATTTTCAATCCCCAAGTGGAGCCTATGCTTGATCAATCATCTCCTATAAATAGAGGAAGTTTTGGAGCAACCAATATATAATTGAGATACAACACAACAAGATACACTTCAAGCAAACACTTGGTCTTTCATAGTCATTATTCTTGTTGTAAAAATTGCCTAGCTTATCACTTTCACATCTTTGAGGTCTAGGCTATTCTTGATTACACTTTGCACTCAAATTGTATCATTCATTATTGAGTTGTAATCTTGATTTTTGGTTATCATTCAAACACAAGATATCCTTGTGAGTGTTCTTGTGGTAAGAGCACAATTGGATGATCTAGGTGATAGGTGAAGAAGATTGTGGTAATCTTCTTATTGAGGTGTTGAAGAATTTGGTATTCTTCAAGGTTGAAGATTGTGGTAATCTTCACAAGGTGCCATTGAAGGAAGATTGTGGTAATCTTCAAAGGAGATTGTGGTAATCTCCAAAGGTGGTGTTGAAGAAGAGTGTGGTGCTCTTCAAGGTGTTGTAAGTTGAATTTGTATTAATTTTGGTAATTAATAAAATTCTTTTTCTTTTCAAAATCCATCCCTGATATCTTTGGGGTGGTAGAGGATTAGGCCCTAGGTGGGTTGAACCTCTTTAAATCGACGTGTGTTGTTTACATTCCGCACCTTCATTATTTTGTTTGAGCATTCGATTGTTAAAAGAGGGCGAAATCGAAAAGATGGAGATAATCTATTCACCCCCTCAGATTATCGTAGCGCTTGACTTACAAGTGGTATCAAAGCCAAACTCTTTGGCAAGCTCGTTTCACATCGCGAGTGAAGAGAAACGATCGTCGGCTACTCTGACGAAGCTCAACTTTCCTCGGCACCTCCACCACCAAGCCACCTCGGTTTGATTCCAAAAATTTTATATTTTGGAAAGAAAGAATGGAATGCTATTTACAAGGTTGCGGGTTTGATATTTGGAACACCGTCATCAATGGAGAATCCATTCCGATGAAAGATACACCACACACCTCAAAAGGCTTCAAAAAGCTCAATGATGAAGAGAAGAAAATCATCTCCTTAAATGGTAAAGCTCTTAATATTTTACATTGTTCACTTACCACTTTGGAATTTGATCATGTTGTAGGTATTCGATCGGCACATGAAGTATGGCAAAATTAGAAGCCATCTATGAAGTATATGCAAATGAAAGGAGCAACTCAAAAGCATCTACTTCACAAATGGATACAACATCAAATTCAACAACATGGGATAAGCCTTCTACAACCTCCCATGATGAACAAGTTGAACAATGCCTCATGGGCATCGAAGAAGAAAACGAGGTAAGTTCTAAACCCTCTACTTCTTATGACAATGAATTGCAAAATGAATATAGTGACTTGCAAAATGATTATGATGAGCTACAAGATGAATTCCAAAACTTACTTGTTAAATACAAAAATTTGAAAAAGGAATTCATTGTTTTGAAAAATGATAAGGATAGTTTATTTACTTCCTATGAATCACTATCATGTGCTCACACCACCACTCTTGATAAGGTTAGAAACCTTGAGAAAGAAAATAGTACTCTTGTTGAGGATATAAATTGCTTGAAAAATGATTTATCTAAATCCAACTTGAGTACCGATAGAATGACCAATATCGTTGATTGTTGTGATAATTCGAAACTAGAACTTGATCATAAGCCTAAGGGTGTCAATCACATGAAAAGGAATCAAGTCTCTAAGCACGTTGGTCATTATGCTCCTAGAATTATTACATGTTTTTATTGCGGTAAAAAGGGTCATACGGTAAATACTTGTCGGGCTAGAAATAGCTCCAATTATTATTGGAGACCTAAAAGTCTCAAGACTAATCCCAAAGGACCCAAACACATAAGGGTACCACAAAACAATGTCATATTAGGTACCCGGCGAAATAATGATCGAAGAAAATTTATACCGCCAAGAAGACATCAAATGACCGTTTCATTTGATCAAAGAAGGAGAAACTATTTTTGACAAAGCCAATTTCCAAGAAGAGGGTATAATCAAAAATGGAAAAGCAACAAACCTTGGAAATGGAGCAATCAAAGAAGTCATCATCAACAAAGTGACTTCTCAAGGGGAAGATATCATCAACAATGGGAACGACACAACCCATGGAAATGGCGTAATTGGTAACCCGTATCTCCCTATTTAAATATGCATTTTATTTTGTTATTATGCATGCTTTTATTTGTGTCTTAATTGGAAAATGAGTTTTCAAATATTTATTTTTTTAATTAAGGTCTTCAATATATACTTGTGCTTTTAAAATATTTTTGAAAAAGAAGACCTTATATGATGTTTTTAAAACTCTTGTGCATTTTTGTAGACTAAGGTGTGTTATCATCTTTTATGGATTTTTATGGCATGAGCTTACTTGTGATATCTCTTAGCCTACACTTTTATCATTATGATTTGTGCTAGATATGTTTTAAGAATTGTGTAGGATTTACATATTTTCACAAATGGCCATTTACGTCATTATTTGTCAAGATAGGCATAAATTATCGAGGTACGTTTACTTGTGTTATTCTTACTCTTATAGACTCGATATATGTATTGCCATGTGCCTATGTGCTTGTTTTTCATAGTATTTCATACAAGTGCCATTAAGAGGATTTTTAGATTTTTTGAAAGGCACTATTCGATATTTGATTGCACATATTTGCCGTATCAACTCTTGTTCAAATACTTCTTTTAAATAAGGTCTCAACTATATGCTTTCGGATTTTCAAATTTCAAAAGAGACCTTTTGTAGCTTTCTTAAGCTTATTTGAACTTGCATGATTTATTAGACTCTTGATGATCTTCTAAATGCATAGTATGTGTTTATTGCTTCATGGTCTATATATATAGTGTCTATTCCTACTATGCTCTTATGCAAGATATTTTTGTGATTGATGATTGAGGCATGTTTTTACACTTGGACTATTTTTTCTTGCTTATATAAGCGATGCCGGTAATGAGTTTGTTAAGGTGTGTAGATGAGAAATGAAGAACTCCAAATATTAGTTACCTCAAAATATTTGGATGTAAATGTTCTATTATGAACACCTTAGATCAATTGGATGACCTATGATGATAGTGATGAAGAAGACAAAAAGGGTATTCCGGAACAAACTCGATGACCAAGGCAACATTGGTCGAACTAAGGCGAGGTTAGTAGCTCGAAGGTATTTTCAAGAAGAAGGTAATTAATTTTGTTGTAACATTTGCACTCATAGCACATTTAGTAGCTATTTGCATTTTACTTGCCCATTCTTGTTTTAAAGAAAATTTCAAGCTTTACCAAATGGATGTTAAATCCAACTTTCTAAACGGTTTTATTCAAATATAAGTCTATCGGAGTCTAAAATTTTAGGCCAAATGATTCTTTGTACAATTGATAGACTTAGCTATTTTTGCAAAATGATTTTACAAAAGGTAAAGTTGATACTACACTTCTTGTTTTGAAAAAGGGCAAGGTTGTTTACTTGTGCAAACTTTTGTTGATAATGGTGCTACTAATGAATATTTGTGCAAGATATGTTTTTCTAAGTTGATACTAGGTGAACTTGAGATGAGAATAATGGGGGAGCTCAATTTCTTGCTTGGACTACAAATTATTCAATGCCAAGAAGATGGTTATATAAGAACTCTTGAAGGAGTTAAGCATTGAAGGAAGAAGAACCATCTCAACCTCTATGGCTAAAGATTGACAAAGGTTGAGAAAGGCATATCGGCCGACAAACAAATTCGAGGTATGTTTTCTTGTATTATTCCTATATACTCGACATTCCATATGCCTTATGTCTATATGCTCGACTTCAAAAAAACTATCCCAACGAATCTCATTAAAGTGCTATTAAAAGAAATTTTCAAATATTTGAAAGGCACTTCTTCTTATGACTTGTTGTATCCAAAGCTTTAAAACGTTCTTATTTTTTTCGGGATAACAAGTTTGGTATCTATTATAAGGTTATTCGTATTCAAAATTTGGTTCGTCATAATCGAACTAAACATATTGAGATTCGATATATTTTTTAGGGATTGTGATTTTTAACAAAAAACTTGAGATGTGTTTAATTCCGTCTCAAGGATAACTCGCGGACTTTTTGATCGTTAACCGCCGAGTATTTTACCTCATTTCGAGCTTGATTATAACATAATGTATATTGAATGAGGTCTACATTTGCATTTTGCACGTTTTTAAAACTTAGGGGCGAAAAATCGGATTTTTGGATAAAACTTCGGATTTTTCAAACAGAACCATAACAGTGGGCTGCCAGGGCAGGGGCCGACCGGTCGCCCACTAGCTCGACCGGTCGCCCATGCCCTGACCGGTCGCCTGGATGATTTTTTTTTTTGGCTAAAAATAGTTACTGTTTCCAGGACTTCGCCATTTTGGCTTATTATGTCCATTTTTTGTCCCCTTTGCAAATTGCACACAAATTTCACTCCAAACTTGTTTTATTGCATACATTTTATATTTTGGGGATTATCTAGCTCGGTTATCATCATCATTGCTCAACTTTACCGATTGAATGGTAAGAATTTCACTATCTTTAGCTCAATTGGGTTGAACCCTTGAGTTTGTGGCTTATATGTATTTTTCTTGATGTAATTCATATATGTTTGTGATGAGCTTATTGATTGTTGATGAATGATATTTGTTATATTGTATTTGGTGATGAAAAACTTGGCTTGATTTCATTTACAAGGGCTATATACAACTATTTTTATTTTTCACGCCCTCAATGTGTTCGATAAAATGTTTCAATGAAAATTTCAACCTCTACATGATTCTCTCGCTTCCAAAAGTCTTCTATACTCATTGAGATCATGTTTTGGGGAACAAAACGAGCGTATGAACTCTCATGATACATTTCTCCCATTTTTCCTTGGTTTTTAGGCCTACATTACTCAATGGTTGATAAACCATTTCTTTGGCGCACTTTGATATACTTCTATGATGTGTTCACCATCCTAACATTCTTTTTGATGTTTCCAAAGGGGGAGAAAAACAGGATATTGGCTCATTAGCTCAAAGAAGCTAATAAAAAGCTTGTCATAAAAGCTATAAGCTATGGCTCATAAAAGCCATAAGTTGTGATTTATTTTTTAGTCCAATTGTTGCTTGATGGACTTATATTATTATTTAATGTTGTTTTGTGACAGGAGGAGCTTATAAGCTCTTGAACAAATTGTAAAAGCTAAAGCTTTTACCTTATGGATTATTGCTCTTACATTATTCTTGATGTGCTTGTGGATAGGGGGAGCTTGTGCTTATTATTGAAAATATTTACTCCCTATTTGGTTGCTTTAATATTTTTGGAAATTTTGGTTGCTTCCAAACGGTCAAATGTTCTTACCGGAAAATCATTTCTAAAATTGCTCTCTTAGTTTGTGTAAAAATTGTTTTGGTTTGTAATCATCAAAAAGGGGGAGATTGTTTGATACATGTTTTTATATTAATTTTGATGATTTTATTTTATCACCAAAACAATGTTTTTAAAGGTTGTCCAAATACTCCTAAATGATTTAAAATGATTTTAATATTTTCCGGAGTATTTTCTCAAAGTTTATTTTCGTCTAAATTGGACAACGCTTTTAATGATTTTACGTTATTGGGTTTTCACTCTCAAACGATGTTTCTAAATGTTGTCCTAATACTTCCGATCAGTTTAAAATGTTTTTACTAAATTTTCGAGTATTTCTTGAGTTTTATTTTCGACACAAATTGGACAATATTTACTGTCTCGTGGTCGACCAAATGGCCGCCCTATAGGGCAACCCATACCTGAAGATGTTTTTAGAAACAGAAAATGAGACGGAAAGAAAAACAAGGTCGGCCGACTCGGCCGCTCGCATCGGCGTCGATCGGTCGGTCGGCCGACCCTCGCCAGTGCGGCCGGTACTGCAAAAGTGTGTTTTGAAACGAGCGTTTAATCCTTGCAAAATCCATGAGGGGGACCGGTTGGGGTGATGGTCGACGGTCGAGGTAGACGTCGACCGTCGCCTGTGTTATTTTCTGTGTATTCTTTTCAACGTCTATTTCTGTGCGACCGGTCGCCCTATGTATTGACAGCAAAAATATGACCGTTTGACAGCAGACAAACTTTCCTTAAAATGTGGGATTGATTTCTAACAGCTATATTCTTGATTTTAATTGTATTTTTCTGTAGATTTTCAATCCCCAAGTGGAGCCTATGCTTGATCAATCATCTCCTATAAATAGAGGAAGTTTTGGAGCAACCAATATATAATTGAGATACAACACAACAAGATACACTTCAAGCAAACACTTGGTCTTTCATAGTCATTATTCTTGTTGTAAAAATTGCCTAGCTTATCACTTTCACATCTTTGAGGTCTAGGCTATTCTTGATTACACTTTGCACTCAAATTGTATCATTCATTATTGAGTTGTAATCTTGATTTTTGGTTATCATTCAAACACAAGATATCCTTGTGAGTGTTCTTGTGGTAAGAGCACAATTGGATGATCTAGGTGATAGGTGAAGAAGATTGTGGTAATCTTCTTATTGAGGTGTTGAAGAATTTGGTATTCTTCAAGGTTGAAGATTGTGGTAATCTTCACAAGGTGCCGTTGAAGGAAGATTGTGGTAATCTTCAAAGGGAGATTGTGGTAATCTCCAAAGGTGGTGTTGAAGAAGAGTGTGGTGCTCTTCAAGGTGTTGTAAGTTGAATTTGTATTAATTTTGGTAATTAATAAAATTCTTTTTCTTTTCAAAATCCATCCCTGGATATCTTTGGGGTGGTAGAGGATTAGGCCCTAGGTGGGTTGAACCTCTTTAAATCGACGCGTGTGTTGTTTACATTCCGCACCTTCATTATTTTGTTTGAGCATTCGATTGTTAAAAGAGGGCGAAATCGAAAAGATGGAGATAATCTATTCACCCCCCCTCTAGATTATCGTAGCCGCTTGGACTTACAGTTTTTGCTATAGGTTTGGAAATGATCAGGGATTTGTGATACTGTTTTCGACAATGCCGGGGCGGAGGATGGAGGACGGAGACAAGAGTGGCGGCGGTGATGGTGTTGCTCGGCCGAGGCATAAGCATAGTAATTCAGTGGATAGTTCGAGTTTGTTGCTTTACTGGTATAATGTTTTCTTATATCTGCTTATTCTACCAATTATTTTTGTTTCTGAGGGTCGCTTGATTGGACGATTAATATTGATATGCAGGATTTTGAAGGTACTAGGATTCTGTTGACGTGCCAGGACTTTGATTCCCAGGTAATAAGCACCTTTTTTCATGTTTTTGGGATTTTTAACCTTGTATATTTGCTGCTTTTGTCCTCTCAACAGCAAGGACTATGAGCGTCTCACTTATCTATCTTTATTATCATAGTATCTTGAGTAACCTGAAAAGCTAGCATTATGTGGGCTTGATCCTTCTAGATTGCTTCGGCCTGATTGCCTGCAAGATAACAACAAGTCTCATCTTGTCAACATCTTAAAGGTAATTGTCTATTTCTTATATTAACATGTTGCCCGATGCTCTCACCCTATATAAATTTCATGGAGTTAAATCTTTCTTTCGTCGGTCTTCACTATTTTTTTCTTCAATAAACCATCAGATTTTTTTTCCTTTGTTGCGGTTTTTCGATGAAACAGGACTACGAGATAAGAAATCGGTGAAATATGAATCTTCTCTTCCATATGTTTGTTTGAGCCATTTTGTTGTTTTTGCCTACTGAAAGTATTGTTGCTTGAGAATGATATTTTACATTGATGGTAGTTGATAGTGGAGGTGATGATGTTTGCCCAACAATTCTTCACTTGCATTATCTGTATATCTTTTAGATGCTTGTTTTGCGTGAAGCAGATTATGATGTCCTCTAACCGTTCGATGGAATTTACGATACATAGATGTGATGCTTGGTAATTTTTAGGGACTTTTGTGATATTTTTATATATTGTTGGGCTCATATACTAATTTTAAGCCTAAAAATAGCATTTTTTTAGTCCAATTATTTCGCTCTGTATGTTGGATGAGAAGTTTAGATATGATTTTTATTTTCGAGACTTTTGGAAGAATTTTTTTTTTTTTTTGCTTTCTTCTTTTAGCCTCCAGTAGATTCAGTTAACCAATATTACCAATACGTATGAAGTCAATTGATCACTGTTTCAGCTTTTATGATTGTAAGATTACATATGTTGAATTAATATTGATGGAGCTTTTCTGAAAAGATATATAACTGTTATAATGCCCGCTAGTTGAACAAGCAACAAGCACTTTAACTATGGGTGTCACTGACATAAATCAGGATTCCGCATTAAGATGGGATACCTTGGAAACAGAACATGCTGAGGTATTTCTTATATCTTTGCTTTGAACCCATCCTTCATCTAATTGGTAGCATTGTCTTGAGTTTTACTTTGCTCTCCTTACTTTCGATACATTGTATTTCTTATTCCTTGTTTTTAAATACAATTTTAAGCACTTATTCAGTTCACATGAATCCATTTTCATATATGCTTCTCTTTTTTCTTCTAATTGTTTGCAGGGTGGAGTTGTTTACTCAAATAAAGTTTGTAACACCCCGAACCCATTTTGATTAAGAGCATCACTGTGGTACACTTGAGTATTTATAAATAGTTTGCGGAAGCATAAACAATAATAATTTAAATATGAAATTGTGGGCTTAAAAATTTCTTAAATAAACTTAAGAGTAACAAATGTGATAATGGTTTGATAAGAGTTACGCATTAATAAATTCATATTACATCACCATAATTTGTTTACTCAAAACACAAGTAATTTTAAATATTTGGAAAATATAGAACAACGCCCCACGATGCCAAACCCCTACGCCTCAGCTCCCGGTTCATCATCATTATCTGAAATGTAAAAACATTTGAAGGCGTGAGTTGTGAAACTCAGTGGGAAACGTAAGCAGTTACACTATATAGGTCAAACAATCATAATGCAATAAAAATCATTTTCTGACACCGAGGGGTATCCCCACCCGTTGGCAGCATACATATGGCTCTCGGCCTTTTCTGACACCGAGGGGTCATCCCCCACCCGTTGGCAGCTTACATATGGCTCTCGGCCTTTTTTGACACTAAAGGGTCATCCCCTATCCGTTGGCAGCTTATAAATAGCCCATAGGCACATTTTAGCAATTATAAAGAGTTGACAAATATAGTATAACAGTACGACATGCTTACAAAATCAGAAGTTTACCCACCTTTGAAGTTTAATTGAATGCTAGTGATGTATTGTTTGAATGAGTCCGTATCCGATTGCGCCGCACCTAACACGGTTAATTCTTCAACTTAAATGACATAGGACAATGTAATTATCATCAAATAACTTATTCTCTCGAGTTAAGTAAATTCTAAAAGTTCCTAAAGTCAATTATTGCATAATTGGGTGTTCGGTACCCTTTTAAAGAGCTTTAAAAAAAATAGTTGACCAAAGTCAAAAGTCAATGGTCAACTTAAAGTCAAAGTCAACATAAAGTCAAAGTCACTTAAATTCAATTAATCCTTAATTAATCACCTAAATCAAATAATTCTTCTAACGACTCGTTTCAGATGGAAATCCCGGTTAATTGAAACCTTAACCTATAAAATCTTATCTCGACTTAAAATTCTTGATTATCTTAAAATATGATGTCATCTCGAAAAATCCCGAAAATATCTTATTCATTAAATCCAAACTTATTAATTTAATACCTAACGTTAAATAACTCGATAAGATTACATTAGTTTGTGTGCCAAATACAAGTCACATCACATCACTATTCATGTCACATCAAATCACTATTTATGTCACATCAACTTTATGTCAAATCGGTTATTATTCATCATTCTTATCCCCAATTCCGATCAATCGCATATGTTCCGGCACCGCCACCTCCGGTGGACGGTAGTCAAACCCGACGGGACGTATTTCTCCATTTTTCGAGCTCTATTTAATTTTTCCGATTCTCTAATTTTGAGCACTAAATATTTCATCAACTTATTACCCTCAAAATTACTTTTAGAAAATAAGAGTTTTCATCAAAAATCATCCTTAAGGCTTTAGGCTTCTAATTTTAACCAATAATGAAATAATGAGACCAAAAATTCTAAATTGATGAAATTCATCAACTATCTTAAGTTTTTCTCTAACAATCAATTATACAACTTCTAAAAATCTTCTTAAGTCATTAATATCAAGATTAAATCATCAAAAATCATATATAACTTAAAATTAAAAAAAAAGTCTAAAATCATCATATTTAATCATCCTACTATCATAATCATCAACTTGCAAAATATCCCAACATATCTCCTTAATTCAAGGATTAAACTTTTTCCATCCTTCTTACACACACTACACCAAGAACACACAATTCTTTAAATTTCACTAAGAACATCAAGAATACACAATTCTTTAAATTTCACCAAGAACATCAAGAACACACAATTCTTTAAATTTCACCAAGAAGACACACTACACTCATCTTCAAAGTTTTTCTGTCACACAATTCACTAATTACACATAAATCTTTATATTTTACCAAGAACACCAAATTTCGCAGAAAATTCTTTGTTGTAGTAGTTTTCGTAATTCAGCTATATCTCTTCAAAGAAACATCTGATTTTTGTGATTCTTATACCGTTAGAAAGATAAGACAATTATCTACAAATGTTTCTCTAACAAAAAAGTCCCAATGCTTACTACAAATAGGTCAAAAAGTGATATTACTGAAGGGCAGGCGTCTTTTTTCGGATTTCTGGCACAGTTCACTTTTTGGGGTATAACTTGGTCTACAAAACATCAATTAACATGATTCAAGTTGCAAATGAAAGCTAAGACATAGATCTACAAGTAGAAAACAAGGTTTTGGTTCAAATATAGCTCAAAATATCCAGAAATGTATTTTTATATAGGGTTAAATTTCTGTCGGAAAATAAAGATATTTTCCTTTTCTTTAACAAGATCAAATTACAATTGAAAAATGAAATAAAAATAAAAAAATTATTTCTAGATTTTTTTCAACTAAAGGCTGAAGATTACAAGTCTAATAATGAGGTTTTTAAACATCATGTAACCACCATCAATTTATATTTTTAATATTTGTTCAAGCATAAGATCAATACCCTATCATATTTAAATGAAAAGACAAAAATTAAAGAAAAAGATGAAGAAATCTTTACCTCTTTGAAGCTTTCTTAACAATGGTGTATTTTATCTACGTATGGGGTGTGAAGAAGAAGTGAGGATGTTGGGGGGTTTTTATAAAATGCAAGAGTGATTGGAGGTGGAAAATCCATTTTTACCCTCTTTCAAAATATCTTGCAAAATTAGATATTTTTAAAAATCCTCAAGTAAGCTATTTTTATTTTTTTAAAAATCCTGAGAGTTAATCAAAACTCATTTTCCATAAATTATATGATCACTAATAATAATAAAACGTTAGGTAGAAATTTAGTCTCTAAATCGAAAAATATAAATAAGCACTTTAGTGAAAATCTCCGAAAATTCACTTAATCGGTCTATAATTCTTGATCCTAAAATTTAAGTCTGAAACTCCATAATAATATCCATAATACATCATTGTGATGTCCATTCATATCTATTAGCGTAGTTAGGGGCAAAATCGGTTTCCGGATGCTCAAAATAAATAAAATGCATAAAGCGATTAAATCGCACATTTAAAATATAAACTAGATATTCGATACAACATTATTCATGAATATTAATTTAAAAAAATTCAAGTAATTAAAAAGGGTTTGGTCGTCACAACCTCCCATACTTAAAAAAATTTCGTCCTCGAAATTCGAACTTACTTAGTTAGGAATGTTCGGATACTTAGCTAAGATCTCTTACTCTCTCTCCCAAGTAGGATCTTCCCTAACATGACGGTTCCACTACACTAATACTATGGGCACTAATCGATTTATGAACTTATGCACATTCTTTCCCAAAATAGCAACAGGACTCTCTTCATAGGCAATGTTATTACTGACGTCCAATTCCTCATGGTTGATGATGTGGCTTGGGTCGAAATTTACTTCCTAAATATAGATATGTGAAACACATTATGTACTATTGCATACTCTGAAGATAGTGCTAGACAGTATGCGACATCTTCAATCTTATCCAAAATTTCTAATAGTCCATTGTACCTTGGTCTCAATTTTCCTTTCTTCCCAAAACAAACCACTCCTTTCAAAGGTGCTACTTTGAGAAATACTTTTTCTAACACCTCAAATTGTAAATCATTCCTTCTTATGTCGGCATAACTTTTCTATCGGTCTTGTGTTGTCTTGATTCTATCTCGAATCTTATTAAATACCCCCACAGTCTTCTCAATAATCTCTGGTCCAAAATTTTTGCGTTCACCAAGTTCGTCCTAATGAGCTGGTGATCGGCACTTCCTTCCATACAATGCTTCGTATGGTGCCATTTGGATAGTAGCTTGACAACTGTTATTGTAAGCAAATTTCACTAACGGTAGATAAGTCTTCCAATTTCCATCAAGATCCAACACAACTGTTCTGGGCATGTCTTCCAACGTCTGAATTGTCCTTTCTGATTGACCGTCTGTTTGAGGATGATACGCAGTGTTGAACTTAAGTTTTGTCTTCATAGCTGCATGCAGACTTCCCCAAAATTTCGATGTAAATCGGGGATCACGATCTGATACAATTTATACTGGCACTCCCTAAAGGCTAACAATTTTCTCAATGTAAATTTGAGTGAAACGATCCATGCTAAAAGTCGTCTTTACTGGTATAAAATACACACTCTTCGTGAGTCTGTCCATGATAACCTAAATAACATTCTTCCTTATTAATCTGGGTAGTCCTATCACGAAATCTATAGTAATATGTTCCCATTTCCATTCAGAAATATCTAGTGGGTTTAATAATCCTAATGGCCTTTGGTGTGTCACCTTTACTTGCTGACAAATGAGACATCTTTCCACAAATTTGTCTATTGTCCATTTCATATTCCTCCACCAAAAAATGTTTCTCAAGTCCCTATATATTTTTGTCCCTCTCGGATGAGCTGTATAAGGTGTGTTATGGGCTTCATCAAGAATTTTCTTTCTCAACTCTTCATCCTTAGGTACACATCGTCTTCCATCATAGACTACGTTTCATCTGGTGTGATTGTAAATCCTTGGATTTTTCCTGCGAGTACACGTTGTTTCATCTTGTTGAGAAAATTTTCAGCTTTCTGAGCATTCTTGATTCGTTGTCTCAGAGTAGGTTGTATTGTCAATGCTTTAATCACGGCAGTTTCCTGATTAGGTGGTCTTAAAATTTCCAACCTTAAATTGGAAAAATCCCTTAATAGAGATTCTTGTTGTGTGAGCAAAGTTGCAATCATCTCTCATCGTTTTTCTCTGAGCGCAACTACCACAATATTTGCCTTTCCTGGGTGATATTGAATGGTGCAGTCATAATCTTTAACCAATTCTAACCACCTCCTCTTACGCATATTCAACTCCTTCTGTGTGAAGAAGTACTTTAAGCTCTTGTGATCCGTGAAGATCTCACACTTGCTGAATTTAGCATAAAGTTTCTCTTGTCGCAAAGTTTCTAACACAATGCATAGGTGTTCTTCATGTTGTTTCTTGTCTTGTGAGAAAACTAAAATATCATCTACGAAAACAATGATAGC
Organism: Rehmannia glutinosa; assembly: GCA_016081115.2. NCBI lineage: Eukaryota > Viridiplantae > Streptophyta > Magnoliopsida > Lamiales > Orobanchaceae > Rehmannia > Rehmannia glutinosa. Next base: position 54,750,853 of record CM071933.1, on the reverse strand, counting down.
TTATCTAGATAAGGATGAAACACCCTGTTCATCAAATCCACAAACACTGTTGGCGCATTCGATAATCCAAAAGGCATAACGGTAAACTCAAAGTGACTGTATCTTGTCGTGAACGCTGTCTTAGGGATATCATAATTCTTGATCCTCAATTGGTGGTATCCTGATCTCAAGTCAATCTTGGAGAATGGCTCCCTTTAATTGATCGAACAAATCTTCTATCCTAGGCAAATTATATTTGTTCTAGATAGTTAACCGGTTCAAATCTCGATAGTCAATGTACATTCTAAGAGATTCATCTATCTTTTCCACGAATAGTACTGGTGCTCCCTAAGGTGAAACACTAGGTCTGATAAATTTCTTATCCTAGCAACTCTAGGATTTGGATATTTAGTTCTTGCAATTCCTTAGGTGCTATTATGTATGGTGCCTTAGATGCCGGTGTTGCTCCTGACACTAAATCTATGGTGAATCCAACTTGACAATTTGGGAAAATCCCTGGTGAATCATCAGGGAATACGTCTAAAAATTCTTTAACTACTGCTTCATCTATTGTCTTTCTTTCCACTATCTCTTTCCCCATTATGTTCATAAAAAATCCTTGGCAATCTCTCTTTCGAAGCATTCTGATAGCTTTTATTACTGACACTATCTTAACTCTAGCGTTGGTCTTTGCTCCGTGAAAGACAAATCAATTCCCATTTGATTCTTCAAATTCAATTTCTCTATCATAACATTTAATGGTGGCTCGTTTCTTACTTAACCAATCTATACCCAATATAACATCAAAATCTTTCATCTCTAGTACATAAAGACCGACTTTCATTTGTTGACCACTAATAGTAAGTTCCACTCCTCTCGCAATTTTCTTAGTATTAGCAGTTTATCCTGATGGAATACTTACTTCTAGTTCTTCATTGTTAACTAGCGTAAACTCACTGGGGAGTATATCCCTAATTCTAACAACTAAACCCGATTTTTTTTCTATTCAAAGATATAAAATTTTTGTCAATCTATCTAAAAGCCAACTAATTGTTAGTCTTATTTCGAGGACTAAGTTCAAAAGTCTAAGTTCATGAAGCATCAAATGATCTAAGTTAAAAGTTCTTTTATTCGTGAAGTTCTTAAAAGCATCACTAGGTTTTCAAGATTTTGTCGTACTAGTTCCATAAAGTTCTCATAAAGTTCCTCTAAAGTTCATCATAAATCATAATCATTCTTGTATGAGGAACAAGTTCATTTCATAAAATTTCCTTAAAGTAATATGCAATAATCAAAGCATTTTACTAAAACATACCTCGGAACGAGCGTAGGTTCTGCTAGCGTGGTCGTCATTCCCATTTTTCAGTAATAAAGTTCTTATGAAAAGAAATTTTTAAAGAAAAATCATTTCTAGTCTACAGAAACGTAGACCCGCTCTGATACCACTTGTAACACCCCTAACCCATTTCGATTAGGAACATCACTGTGGTACACTTGAGTATTTATAAATAGTTTGCGGAAGCATAAACAATAATAATTTAAATATGAAAATGTGGGCTTAAAAATTTCTTAAATAAACTTAAGAGTAACAAAGGTGATAATGGTTTAATAAGAGTTACGCATTAATAAATTCATATTACATCACCATAATTTGTTTACTCAAAACACAAGTAATTTTAAATATTTGGAAAATATAGAACAACGCCGCACGATGCCAAACCCCTACGCCTCAGCTCCCAGTCCATCATCATTATCTGAAATGTAAAAATATTTGAAGGCGTGAGTTGTGAAACTTAGTGGGAAACGTAAGTAGTTACACTATATAGGTCAAACAATCATAATGCAATAAAAATCATTTTCTGACACCGAGGGGTATCCCCACTCGTTGGCAGCATACATATGGCTCTCGGCCTTTTCGCACACCGGGGGTCATCCCCACCTACCCGTTGGCGACTTACATATGGCTCTCGGCCTTTTCTGACACTGAAGGGTCATCCCCCATCCGTTGGCAGCTTATAAATAGCCCATAGGCACATTTTAGCAATTATAAAGAGTTGACAAATATAATATAACAGTACGACATGCTTACAAAATCAGAAGTTTACCCACCTTTGAAGTTTAATAGAATGCTAGTGATGTATTTGTTTGAATGAGTCCGTATCCGATTGCGCCGCACCTAACACAGTTAATTCTTCAATTTAAATGACATAGGACAATGTAATTATCATCAAATAACTTATTCTCTCGAGTTAAGTAAAATCTAAAAGTTCCTAAAGTCAATTATTGCATAATTGGGTGTTCGGTACCCTTTTAAAGAGCTTTAAAAAAAATAGTTGACCAAAGTCAAAAGTCAATGGTACAACTTAAAGTCAAAGTCAACATAAAGTCAAAGTCACTTAAATTCCATTAATCCTTATTAATTAATCACCTAAATCAAATAATTCTTCTAACTACTCGTTTCAGATGGAAATCCCGGTTAATCGAAACCTTAACCTATAAAATCTTATCTCGACTTAAAATTCTTGATTATCTTAAAATATGATGTCATCTCGAAAAATCCCAAAAATATCTTATTCATTAAACCCAAACTTATTAATTTAATACTTAACGTTAAATAACTCGATAAGATTACATTGGTTTGTGTACCAAGTACAAGTCACATCACATCACTATTCATGTGACATCACATCACTACTCACGTTACTATTCATGTCACATCACATCACTATTTATGTCACTTCAACTTTATGTCAAATCGGTCATTATTCATCATTCTTATCCCCAATTCCGATCAACCGCAACTGCTCCGGCACCGCCACCTCCGGTGGACGGTAGTCGAACCCGACGGGACATATTTCTCCATTTTTCGAGCTCTATTTAATTTTTCCGATTCTCTAATTTTGAGCACTAAATATTTCATCAGCTTATTATCCTCAAAATTACTTTTAGAAAATAAGAGTTTTCATCAAAAATCATCCTTAAGGCTTTAGGCTTCTAATTTTAACCAATAATGAAATAATGAGACCAAAAATTCTAAATTGATGAAATTCATCAACTATCTTAAGTTCTTCTCTAACAATCAATTATACAACTTCTAAAAATCTTCTTAAGTCATTAATATCAAGATTAAATCATCAAAAATCATATATAACTGAAAATTAAAAACAAAGTCTAAAATCATCATAATTAATCATCCTACTATCATAATCACCAACTTGCAAAATATCCCAACATATCTCCTTAATTCAAGGATTAAACGTTTTCCATCCTTCTTACACACACTACACCAAGAACACACAATTCTTTAAATTTCACCAAGAACACCAAGAACACACAATTCTATAAATTTCACCAAGAACATCAAGAATACACAATTCTTTAAATTTCACCAAGAACATCAAGAACACACAATTCTTTAAATTTCACCAAGAACACCAAGAACACACACTACACTCATCTTCAAAGTTTTTCTGTCACACACTTCACTAATTACACATAAATCTTTATATTTTACCAAGAACACCAAGAACACCAAATTTCGCAGAAAATTCTTTGTTGTAGCCGTTTTCGTAATTCAGCTATATCTCTTGAAATAAACATCCGATGTTTGTGATTCGTATACTGTTAGAACTATAAGACAATTATCTACAAATGTTGCTCTAACAAGAAAGTCCCAATTCTTACTACAAATAGGTCAAAAAGTGATATTACTGAAGGACAGTCGTCTTTTTTCGGATTTCTGGCACAGTTCACTATTTGGGGTATAACTTGGTCTACAAAACATCAATTAACATGATTCAAGTTGCAAATGAAAGCTAAGACATAGATCTACAAGTAAGAAACAAGGTTTTGGTTCAAATATAGCTCAAAATATCCAGAAATTCATTTTTATATAGGGTTAAATTTCTATCCGAAAATAAAGATATTTTCCTTTTCTTTAACAATATCAAATTACAATTGAAAAATGAAATAAAAATAAAAAAATCATTTCTAGATTTTTTTCAACTAAAGGCTGAAGATTACAAGTCTAATAATGAGGTTTTTAAACATCATGTAACCACCATTAATTTACATTTTTAATATTTGTTCTAGCATAAGATCAATACCCTATCATATTTAAATGAAAAGACAAAAATTAAAGAAAAAGATGAAGAAATCTTTACCTCTTTGAAGCTTTCTTAACAATGGTGTATTTTATCTACGTATGGGGTGTGAAGAAGAAGTGATGATGTTGGGGGGTCTTTATAAAATGCAAGAGTGATTGGGGGTGGAAAATCCATTTTTACCCTCTTTCAAAATATCTTGCAAAATTAGATATTTTTAAAAATCTTCAAGTAAGCTATTTTTATTTTTTTTTAAAAATCCTGAGAGTTAATTAAAACTCATTTTTCATAAATTATATGATCACTAATAATAATAAAACGTGAGGTAGAAATTTAGTCTCTAAATCCAAAAATATAAATAAGCACTTTAGTGAAAATCTCCGAAAATTCACTTAATCGGTCTAAAATTCTCGATCCTAAAATTTAAGTCTGAAATTCCATAATAATATCCATAATACATCATTGTGATGTCCATTCATATCTATTAGCGTAGTTAGGGGCGAAATCGATTTCCGGATGCTCAAAATAAATAAAATGAATAAAGTGATTAAATCGCACATTTAAAATATAAACTAGATATTCGATACAACATTATTCATGAACATTAATTTAAAAAAATTCAAGTAATTAAAAAGGATTTGGTCGTCACAAAGTTATCATAAAGTCATTTGGACTATCAGAAGATTATTAACTTTGATAATATATACAGATCCAAGATTGAGCCTTGCAATGCCATTGCCTATGAAAATCAGCTTCTTGTGTGCTCAAAATCAGCAAGGTTGGTATTTTGTGGACTTATCTTTTTTATTCTCTATATCATTCTTTTTAAAAAAAAAATGCCCATAAATGCTCATTCCTCTTCATTTTTCTTATTTTTATTTTTAACCAGTGGAAGTGGATGATTGTATGAGCGTATTTCTGATGTAATTTCAAAGACTGGTTTAAATGTCAACAACATTAATCCACTAAAGAAAATTTTTGCCAAATTCCAAGCAGCCCCATGATATAATGGATGCAATTTTTAGTTTTGATAGCTTAAATGATTCATGGGGAGTTAAACAAGTAACACAAAATTTAGTGTTTGATGTTGCATTCAGCTTCCGAACATCTCTATAGACAACCTCATTTTAGTCAATATGTTATGAGCTAATGACGCGTTTTTGGTGTGAACTTCTAAAATTGGATTTTGGCCTTGTTTGAGATGTTTGAGCCGGTGACATGGGTATAATTTTACCATTTTCTGGAACTGTAATTTTCCCTCTGTTTTATTAGTGAAGCTATAATGACCATAATATTTTATATTGTACTTATGTACTGTATTTACATCTATGTTTTTTAAACTGCTACAATTACATTTTGCACCATTTATCTTGTTTGAATTAGTTGAGCTAGTGATATATTAATGAATACAGGTTGATTGGATGATATCGTTGGTTTGTCTTTGTGTAATAATCCGGTTTAGGTGATATCGTTGGTTTCTCTTTGTGTAATAATCTGGCTTTGGGTGATATCGTTGGTTCGTCTTTGTGTAATAATCCGGGATTGGGTAATATCGTTGGTTGATGTTGTGAGTTAATGTTGGTATTTTTGTTGGGTGAATACAAGTTTCAGAAAAGGATAATAAATAAAAAACAGAAAAATTTGTAAAAAGGGAGCTTTAGTGACGACCTGTGTCGTCACTAATAGTTTTTACTAGCATATGTTTTTTGCAACGACAATTGTCGTTGCAAATACTTTGAAGTATTTGCTTCAACATACCGTCGCAAATAATGTCACACGCCAATTATGGACAAAACTTTCTGCATGCGACTTATTTGTGACAACACTTTGTCACTAAATATAATTGTGACCACTCCGTTGTCGTAAAAACATCTTTTGGGTCAAGATATTAGTGGCAGATTTTTGGCGACAACAAGTCGTCGCAAAAACAAAACATTTGTACAACTTTGAGTCTTTTGCGATGACTTTTTGTTGTCACAAAAACATGTTTCTGCGGTAGTGCGGGAAGAAGCAATGTGTTGTATTAGGTGAAACATTGCCAATAGAAATAATTGTGAAACAACAAAGAAACATATGTGAAATAATTATATAATGTATTGCATACAGATTTTTCAGATTTACACAATTGTTTTGTAGATACGCATGAGAAACATTTTTTTTATCAGAAAAAAATGATTTTATAACAGCACAAGAAGTTGTAAGTCCAAGCGGCTACGATAATCTAGAGGGGGGGGTGAATAGATTATCTCCATCTTTTCGTTTTCGCCCTCTTTTTCAAACCGAATGCTCAAACACAATAATAAGGTGCGGAATGTAAACAACACACGTCGATTTAAAGAGGTTCAACCCACCTAGGGCCTAATCCTCTACCACCCCAGTATATCCGGGATGGATTTCGAAAAGAAAAAGAATTTTATTAATTACCAAAATTAATACAAATTCAACTTACAACACCTTGAAGAGCACCACACTCTTCTTCAACACCACCTTTGAGATTACCACAATCTCACTTGAAGATTACCACAATCTTCCGTCTTGAAGAGCACCGAACTCTCCAACACCACCTTTGGAGATTACCACAATCTCCCTTTGAAGATTACCACAATCTTCCTTCAACGGCACCTTTGAAGATCACCACAATCTTCAATCTTGAAGAATACCAAATTCTTCAACACCTCAAGAGCACCACACTCTTGAAATACCTATCACCTAGATCACCCAAGTGCATTCTTACCACAAGAATACTCACAAGGATATCTTGTGTTTGGTTGATGAATTACAATCAAGATTACACTTTGAAAAATATTACAACTCAAAAGTGCAAGTGTAATCAAGAATGAAAGCCTAGACCTCAAGATGTGAAAGTGATAGTACTTAGGCTATTACAACAAGAATGTTGAAATGAATAACAAAGATTATGTGCTTGTGATATCTCTTGTTGTTTGTATCAAGTCTTGTATTTGATCCATCAAGCTTTCATCTATTTATAGGAGAGCCTTCAAATTTGAATTCCAATATAGGCTCCTCCAAAGGCTCCTCCAAAGGCTCCTCCAACATAGGCTCCTTCATGGGCTCCTCCATGTTTTCTTTTGTCTACAAATAAGACAAAGAGATTAAAATAAATATGGTTGTCTCATAAGGATACAAAAATCAGATTATAGAACAATCCCACATTTTAAGGAAGAATGGTCTCACGCACAACGTTATATTTTTGCTGACAAAGCATAGGGCGACCGGTCGCACAGAAATAGAAGTTTGAAACAAGTTGCAGCAAATTAACACAGGGCGACCGGTCGAAGGGCACCTCGACCGGTCGAGCCTATGTGCGACCGGTTGCACTGATCAATTTTGAGAGTTCTTAAGTTTCTGTTTCACGAAACTTGTTCCCAGGTACCGGTCGCTCTCCGGTCGACCGGTCGACCTCCTCAATGACAAGTTGTCCGATTTTTATCAAAAATAAACCTCAAGAAATACTCCAAAAAATTCGTAAAAACATTTTAAACCGATTGGGAGTATTTAGGACAACTTTAGAAATATAGTTTTGAAGAAATAAAACATTTACACAAAAAGTGTTGTCCGATATAAATTCCAATAAATACTCCAAAAAATAGTAGAAACATTTTAGATCAATTGGGAGTATTAGGACAACATAGTTTCAATGTAAAAACCCATTGACTTAAAAGCATTAAATGTGTTGTCCAATTTTATATCGAAAATAAACTTGAGGAAATACTCCGAAAAATATTAAAACCATTTTAAAACATTTAGGAGTATTTGGACAACCTTTAAAAACATTGTTTTGGTGTAAAATCAAAATCATCAAAATCATGATAAAACCATTTATCAAACAATCTCCCCCTTTTTGATGATTACAAACCAAAACAATTTTAACGAGGTCGATTTTGAAAACAAAACGATTTTACCTAAGTTAAAGAGAACTATCCGTTGTGAGCGACAACATTCCATGCAATAAAAACACAAGGATGGGAGTAGAGATATTCAAACACATATAGCAAATGCTCCCCCTATCAACATGCACAACAAGAGTTATATAGAAGCAACTTAAACATAAGCTAAAATATTAGCTTTTCGAAATTGAGCTTAAGTATCAATAGCTTTAAAAGCTCCCCCTGTCAAAGATACATCATTAGAACCGTATATAAGTCCATACTACAACCAATGGACCATGATTAATGCACCAAGTGGACTAAATATGATCCACGACTTATGGCTTTATGAAGCCATAGCTTATAGCTTCTTTTCGTTAAGCTTATCTTAGCTTTTATGAGCTAATGAGCTTATAACCTGTTTCTCCACCTGTTTCTCCCCCTTTGGAATCATCAAAAAGAATGTTAGCAAGATAAATACATCATATATTCATATCAAAGTGCGCAACTAAACCGATGTATCGAGCTATTTGAACATTGAAGCTTATAGACCAAATAGGAGGAAAAAGTCGAATCATACGACTTGTAGAGGTTTATGAAAACTTATTTGATAAGCAAAACATGATCTCCATAAATATATAAGCCTTTTGAAAACGAGAGAATCATGTAGGTGATGAATTTTTCATTGAAACGTTTTATCGAACACTTGGCGGGCGTCAAAAATAGAAAAAAATTATATATAGTCCTTGTAAATGAAATCAAGCCAAGATTTTCATCACCAAATACAATTTAACAAATATCATTCATCAACAATCAATAAGCTCATCACAAACATATATGAATCACATCAAGAAGAATACATATAAGCCACAAGCTCAAGGGTTCAACCCAATAGAGCTAAAGATAGTGAAATTCTTACCATTCAATCGGTAAAGACGAGCAATGATGATGATAGTCGAGCTAGATAATCCCCAAAATATATAATTCATGCATCAAAACTCATTTGAAGTGAATTGTGTGTGAAATTTGCAAAGGGGACGAAAAATGGCCAAAAGAAGTTAAACTTGCGAATGCTGAAGACAGAACCATTTTAATCCAAGATTTTGCTTAGGGCGACCGGTCGTGGTTGAGGGCGACCGGTCGAGGTTGAGGGCGACCGGTTGCCCTCAACCATTTCAGCCACACCTTATGTCTGTCGTTTTTCCAAAATCCGAATTTTCAACCAAAAATCCGATTTTTCGCCCTAAGTTTTAAAAACGTGCAAAATGCAAACGTAGACCTCATTCAATATACATTATGTCATAATCAAGCTCAAAATGAGGTAAAATACTCGGCGGTTAATGATCAAAAGTCCGCGAGTTATCCTTGAGACGGATTAAACACATCTCAAGTTTTTGTTAAAAATCACAATCCCTTAAAAATATATCGAATCTCAATATATTTAGTTCGACTATGACGAACCAAATTTTGAATACGAAAAACCGTATAATAGATACCGAACTTGTTATCCTGAAAAAATAAGAACGTTTTAAAGCTTTGGATACAACAAGTCATACAAAGAAGTGCCTTTCAAATATTAGAAAATTTCTTTTAATGGCACTTTAATGAGATTCGTTGGGATAGTTTTTGAAGTCGAGCATATAGACATAAGGCATATGGAATGTCGAGTCTATAGAAATAATACAAGAAAACATACCTCGAATTTAATTGTCGACCGATATGCCTTTCTTAACCTTTGTCAATCTTTAGCCATAGAGATTGAGATGGTTCTTCTTCCTTTAATGCTTAACTCCTTCAAGAGTTCTTATATAACCATCTTCTTGGCATTGAATGATTTGAAGTCCAAGCAAGAAATCATGCTCATTTCAAGTACACCTTGCATCAACTTAGAGAACCATATCTTGCACAAATATTCATTAGTAGCACCAAAAATATTCTCATCTACACAACTTAACAAACTCATTAATGGCATCGCTTATATAAGCAAGAAAAAATAGCCCAAGTGTAAAAACATGCCTCAATCACAAAATATCTTGCATAGTAGAAATAGACACTATATATAGAGACCATGAAGCAAGAAACACATACTATGCTTTTAGAATATCATCAAGAGTCTAATAAATCATGCAAGTTCAAATAAGCTTAAGAAAGCTATAAAAGGTCTCTTTTGAAATTTGCAAATCCGATATCATATAGTTGAGACCTTATTTAAAAGAAGTATTTGAACAAGAGTTGACAAAGCAAATATGTGCAATCAAATATCAAATAGTGCCTTTCAAAAAATCTAAAAAACCTCTTAATGGCATTTGTATGAAATACTATGAAAAACAAGCACATAGGCACATGGCAATACATATATCGAGTCTATAAGAGTAAGAATAACATAAGTAAATGTACCTCGATAATTTATGCCTTTCTTGACAAATAATGACGTAAATGGCCATTTGTGAAAATGTAAATCCTACACAATTCTTAAAACATATCTAGCACAAATCATAATGATAAAAGTGTAGGCTAAGAGATATCACAAGTAAGCTCAAGCCATAAGAATCCATAAAAGATGATAACACACTTTAGTCTACAAAAATGCACAAGAGTTTTAAAAACATCATATAAGGTCTTCTTTTTAAAAAAAATTTAAAAGCACAAGTATATATTGAAGACCTTAATTAAAAAAAAATAAATATTTGAAAACTCATTTTGCAATTAAGACACAAATAAAAGCATGCATAATAAACAAATAAAATGCATATTTAATTAGGGAGATACGGTTTACCAATTATGCCGTTTCCATGGGTTTTCCCATTGTTGATGATATCTTCCCCTTGAGAAGTCACTTTGTTGATGATGGCTTCTTTGATTGCTCCATTTCCAAGGTTTGTTACCTTCCCATTGTTGATGATCTCTTCTTCTTTGAAAATCATCTTGTTGATGATGTCTATGCCATTTCCAAGGATTGTACTCTTCCCATTTTTGATTGTATCCTCTTCTTGGAAATTGGCTTTGTTGAAAATATTTTCTCCTTCTTTGATCGAATGACACGGTCATTTGATGTCTTCTTGGCGGTATGAATTTTCTTCGATCATTATTTCGCCTGGGTACCTAATATGACATTGTTTTGTGGTACCCTCATGTGTTTGGGTCCTTTGGGATTAGTCTTGAGACTTTTAGGTCTCCAACAATAATTAGAGCTATTTCTAGCCTGACAAGTATTTACCGTATGACCCTTTTTACCGCAATAAAAACATGTAATAATTCTAGGAGCATAACGACCAATATGCATAGTGACTTGATCCTCCTTTTCATATGATTAACAATATTAGGCTTATGATCAAGTCCTTTATCACAATTATGAATATCAACAATATTGGACATTATATTGGTACTTTCGAGTTGGATTTTAATAAATCCTTTTTCATGCAATCAATATTCTCAACAAGAGTACTATTTTCTTTCTCAAGGTTTCTAACCTTATCAAGAGTGGTGGTGTGAGCACATGATAGTGATTCATAGGAAGTAAATAAACTATCCTTATCATTTTTCAAAACAATGAATTCCTTTTTCAAATTTTTGTATTTAACAAGTAAGTTTTGGAATTCATCTTGTAGCTCATTATAATCATTTTGCAAGTCACTATATTCATTTTGCAATTCATTGTCATAAGAAGTAGAGGGTTTAGAACTTACCTTGTTTTCTTCTTCGATGCCCATAAGACATTTTTCGGCTTCATCATCGGAATTTGTAAGAGGCTCATCCCATATTGTTGGATTTGATGTTGTATCCATTTGAGAAGTAGATGCTGAGTTGCTCCTTTTATTTGCATATACTTCATAGATGGCTTCTAGTTTTGCCATACTTCATGTGCCGATCGAATACCTACAACATGATCAAATTCCAAGGTGGTAAGTGAACAATGTAAAATATTAAGAGCTTTACCATTTAAGGAGATGATTCTCTTCTCTTCATCATTGAGCTCTTTGAAGCCTTTAGAGGTGTGTGGTGTATTCTTCGTCGGAATAGATTCTCCATTGATGACGGTGTTCCAAATATCAAACCCGCAACCTTGTAAATAGCATTCCATTCTTTCTTTCCAAAATATAAAATTTTTGGAATCAAACCGAGGTGGCTTGGTGGTGGAGGTGCCGGAAAGATGAGCTTCGTTCGTAGCCGACGATCGTTTCTCTTCACTCGCGATGTGAAACGAGCTTGCCGAAGAGTTTGGCTCTGATACCACTTGTAAGTCCAAGCGGCTACGATAATCTAGAGGGGGGGGTGAATAGATTATCTCCATCTTTTCGTTTTCGCCCTCTTTTTCAAACCGAATGCTCAAACACAATAATAAGGTGCGGAATGTAAACAACACACGTCGATTTAAAGAGGTTCAACCCACCTAGGGCCTAATCCTCCACCCCAAAGATATCCGGGATGGATTTCGAAAAGAAAAAGAATTTTATTAATTACCAAAATTAATACAAATTCAACTTACAACACCTTGAAGAGCACCACACTCTTCTTCAACACCACCTTTGAGATTACCACAATCTCACTTGAAGATTACCACAATCTTCCGTCTTGAAGAGCACCGAACTCTCCAACACCACCTTTGGAGATTACCACAATCTCCTTTGAAGATTACCACAATCTTCCTTCAACGGCACCTTTGAAGATCACCACAATCTTCAATCTTGAAGAATACCAAATTCTTCAACACCTCAAGAGCACCACACTCTTGAAATACCTATCACCTAGATCACCCAAGTGCATTCTTACCACAAGAATACTCACAAGGATATCTTGTGTTTGGTTGATGAATTACAATCAAGATTACACTTTGAAAAATATTACAACTCAAAAGTGCAAGTGTAATCAAGAATGAAAGCCTAGACCTCAAGATGTGAAAGTGATAGTACTTAGGCTATTACAACAAGAATGTTGGCCTTGTTTGAGATGTTTGAGCCGGTGACATGGGTATAATTTTACCATTTTCTGGAACTGTAATTTTCCCTCTGTTTTATTAGTGAAGCTATAATGACCATAATATTTTATATTGTACTTATGTACTGTATTTACATCTATGTTTTTTAAACTGCTACAATTACATTTTGCACCATTTATCTTGTTTGAATTAGTTGAGCTAGTGATATATTAATGAATACAGGTTGATTGGATGATATCGTTGGTTTGTCTTTGTGTAATAATCCGGTTTAGGTGATATCGTTGGTTTCTCTTTGTGTAATAATCTGGCTTTGGGTGATATCGTTGGTTCGTCTTTGTGTAATAATCCGGGATTGGGTAATATCGTTGGTTGATGTTGTGAGTTAATGTTGGTATTTTTGTTGGGTGAATACAAGTTTCAGAAAAGGATAATAAATAAAAAACAGAAAAATTTGTAAAAAGGGAGCTTTAGTGACGACCTGTGTCGTCACTAATAGTTTTTACTAGCATATGTTTTTTGCAACGACAATTGTCGTTGCAAATACTTTGAAGTATTTGCTTCAACATACCGTCGCAAATAATGTCACACGCCAATTATGGACAAAACTTTCTGCGGCGACTTATTTGTGACAACACTTTGTCACTAAATATAATTGTGACCACTCCGTTGTCGTAAAAACATCTTTTGGGTCAAGATATTAGTGGCAGATTTTTGGCGACAACAAGTCGTCGCAAAAACAAAACATTTGTACAACTTTGAGTCTTTTGCGATGACTTTTTGTTGTCACAAAAACATGTTTCTGCGGTAGTGCGGGAAGAAGCAATGTGTTGTATTAGGTGAAACATTGCCAATAGAAATAATTGTGAAACAACAAAGAAACATATGTGAAATAATTATATAATGTATTGCATACAGATTTTTCAGATTTACACAATTGTTTTGTAGATACGCATGAGAAACATTTTTTTTATCAGAAAAAAATGATTTTATAACAGCACAAGAAGTTGTAAGTCCAAGCGGCTACGATAATCTAGAGGGGGGGGTGAATAGATTATCTCCATCTTTTCGTTTTCGCCCTCTTTTTCAAACCGAATGCTCAAACACAATAATAAGGTGCGGAATGTAAACAACACACGTCGATTTAAAGAGGTTCAACCCACCTAGGGCTAATCCTCTACCACCCCAAAGATATCCGGGATGGATTTCGAAAAGAAAAAGAATTTTATTAATTACCAAAATTAATACAAATTCAACTTACAACACCTTGAAGAGCACCACACTCTTCTTCAACACCACCTTTGAGATTACCACAATCTCACTTGAAGATTACCACAATCTTCCGTCTTGAAGAGCACCGAACTCTCCAACACCACCTTTGGAGATTACCACAATCTCCTTTGAAGATTACCACAATCTTCCTTCAACGGCACCTTTGAAGATCACCACAATCTTCAATCTTGAAGAATACCAAATTCTTCAACACCTCAAGAGCACCACACTCTTGAAATACCTATCACCTAGATCACCCAAGTGCATTCTTACCACAAGAATACTCACAAGGATATCTTGTGTTTGGTTGATGAATTACAATCAAGATTACACTTTGAAAAATATTACAACTCAAAAGTGCAAGTGTAATCAAGAATGAAAGCCTAGACCTCAAGATGTGAAAGTGATAGTACTTAGGCTATTACAACAAGAATGTTGAAATGAATAACAAAGATTATGTGCTTGTGATATCTCTTGTTGTTTGTATCAAGTCTTGTATTTGATCCATCAAGCTTTCATCTATTTATAGGAGAGCCTTCAAATTTGAATTCCAATATAGGCTCCTCCTCCAAAGGCTCCTCCAACATAGGCTCCTTCATGGGCTCCTCCATGTTTTCTTTTGTCTACAAATAAGACAAAGAGATTAAAATAAATATGGTTGTCTCATAAGGATACAAAAATCAGATTATAGAACAATCCCACATTTTAAGGAAGAATGGTCTGCTGCACAACGGTTATATTTTTGCTGACAAAGCATAGGGCGACCGGTCGCACAGAAATAGAAGTTTGAAACAAGTTGCAGCAAATTAACACAGGGCGACCGGTCGAAGGGCACCTCGACCGGTCGAGCCTATGTGCGACCGGTTGCACTGATCAATTTTGAGAGTTCTTAAGTTTCTGTTTCACGAAACTTGTTCCCAGGTACCGGTCGCTCTCCGGTCGACCGGTCGACCTCCTCAATGACAAGTTGTCCGATTTTTATCAAAAATAAACCTCAAGAAATACTCCAAAAAATTCGTAAAAACATTTTAAACCGATTGGGAGTATTTAGGACAACTTTAGAAATATAGTTTTGAAGAAATAAAACATTTACACAAAAAGTGTTGTCCGATATAAATTCCAATAAATACTCCAAAAAATAGTAGAAACATTTTAGATCAATTGGGAGTATTAGGACAACATAGTTTCAATGTAAAAACCCATTGACTTAAAAGCATTAAATGTGTTGTCCAATTTTATATCGAAAATAAACTTGAGGAAATACTCCGAAAAATATTAAAACCATTTTAAAACATTTAGGAGTATTTGGACAACCTTTAAAAACATTGTTTTGGTGTAAAATCAAAATCATCAAAATCATGATAAAACCATTTATCAAACAGAAGTGCTAAAAAAGTACAGCATGAATTCCCAATCTTCAACCACCAGATCCAAATTTTCAAAGCAAAAAAGGGAAAAAAACAAACAATCTAAATTCCTCCTTTAAGCTAAACATTCCCATGGAAATTCCAACCAACTAGCAGCTGTGTAACAAAAATTGCTTGGGTTATCTGCCTTTAGCCAAAACTAGATCAAAGACTTGATTTTTTCTATTAATTGCCACTGCTCCTCAGTTTTATCCTTGAAAATTGTATCATTTCTTGCCTTCCAAATCGTCCACGTAACTGCGTGCCACAACATGTTCCACATCGTTGCTTGTTTTCTATTCCAGCCCAACCCATGATGAATTTGAAATTGTTGCCTGATTTTTCTGTGAATGTATATATATACCCCAAGCCACTTGAAATAGGTCATCCAAAGATTATGAGAGAATTTGCAAGTGAGAAAAAGATGATTTAAAGATTCCTCATCTTCATTGCACAAAACACACATTAGCGGATAACTTTCTTCAAGAATTCCTCTTTTACCCAAATTAGTTTTTGTAGGTAACCGGTCGTGCAACAATCTCCAAGCAGAAACATGGTATTTGGATGGAATTCTTTGCCGCCATATCTTATTAGTGATCCCTCGATTCCACCATGTTTCTTCTGAATTGTTTTCCATTGTAGTATATGCCGATGACACTGAAAATTTACCTGACATGTTGGACGCAACTTTTTCCCCAAATATCGTCGATTTATTTTTTATTTGAAAAACTTATTTTGCATGGGTTTTGTGCAAAGGGCTGCATGTTTTGTTGTTCCTCTGTTTTGCATGGGATTTCTTCCTTTGTTGTCTACGTGCGCATGGGCGCGTGTAGCCAATCACTACAAGAATATTGGTTTTTAATGACCAAAATGTAGTGAGGGTACAAAAAAATCATCATTAAAAGTATTATTTGTGAACTTTTAATGAGGGTAAATAAAACTGGTAGTTAAAGAGATTAGTTATTTGTGAGGAACTCGTAATTTTCTAGTTATTGATAATTAATCCCGTCATTATTTGTGTTAGAAAAAACATCTCCTCATTATTGACTATAGAATTTTCGCGCCATATTTTCCCACCAATTACAATTACAATTTTCACTATCAAAAAATAGAAATATCCCTTATATTAAATAAAACAAATTAGAATTATATTATTGAAAAAAAGTAAATAAAATAATTTTAATTTTTCATTCGCATGATTAGGGGAATATATGTTTATTTAGTTAAAATATTTTAAAATTAATTAATCCTATATTCTGAAAAGTTATGTAACTTCAAAAATTCAAATTAAAACATTTAATAGACTAACTCTAGATTTTTGTTAAAAAAACTCACGCGGCAATTTTAAGTTAACTTCTGATTAGTTTAAATTTGGATTACTATTTTTTTATAATTTTTTAATTATGCGAAAGTCATATCTTCCAACTAATAAAAAATTAAAAGACTAACAACTAATAAATGACTCTTGATTTGCATAAATAAATAAAAAAATCCTACTCCTAAATGAATCTGCAACAATATTCTAGTTTGTTTTTAGCTTGAATGCCTCAAAATCAAGTTTATCCAAACATGGAATAAATCTCCAAAACTTACACCAAGTTTAGCCTCTAACATATCTCTCACACGATTCTCCCTCGCATTAACAACTGATCTCTCGCACGATCATAACCCTTGAGTTCTTTCCTACTCCAATTCTTTTTTTGTCCTACTCTCTCGATTCTCCAATTTGTTCTAGCGCTGCGGTTGGTTCTCTCTGGACTCTTGATTCTCTGTATTCTCTAATTCTTGCACACTGGGGTTCATCTCAAACAACCACAATTGAGGAGCTCTAGCCTAAAACAAGATGGGTACTTGGAAATTCTCACTACAAGGAAAAAAAAACCTCAAATTTCAAAACCTTAAGTATCATTTCATTTACAATTTTTTTTTTTTACAGTTTAGTTATGAATTCATGAGATGTCCATATGTTGTTGATTTTTATTTGGTGTTTCTTGGTCGTTGGAGTTGCCATTGTTGTTTTGATGTGGATTTATTGACTGCAATCTTGTTTTGTTGGTTTTCAAGCCACAACATAAATTTTCAGCCAAAACATAATTTTTTGTGAGAACAACACTTTTTACTATATTATGGGTGATGCTTTCTAGTGTATTGTTTTGGTGGACTGGTATGAGAATGGACGTTCACAAATATAAATCTACTTTTCACTTGTCATGAATTTCTAGTTGTTCTACAGAGTGTGGTAGATATTCCTTTTATTGTGCTAATGGCACATATTGGACTATTATAGTGTTGCCGAATTAATAGTAGCTAGATGATTAGCAGCTTAAATATTTTGTGCTTGTGTACAATTAGCTTCTTCTGTTTTGTTGAGAAATTGTCTACATTAAGCATTGGAATGACAAGAAAATTATGAAATTTTAAGTTTTTACTTGGTATTGTCTATTTTGTGTGCTCGATCCATAACCAATTATATGTAAGAGAACATGAATGTAAAGTTTAATGGTAAACAATATAAAATTGAGGCAACATATATGTTTTCTTGATGTAGCAGGAGTGTTTCTAGTTAAAGTTATCTTATCTGGTGAAGTATTATTTGTTAGTGTTACTTAATTGGCAAATTTGGTCTTTGAGCACGGTGCAAGTTCTAGTGTTGTAACTCTGGTAATGCAACACTGGTTCACAGAATTTGGGCGGATTTTATGCCAGATTATGTGTTGTGTTTTTTGGCATGTTGTCTACATTGTGAATGTTGCTGATATTATTGGATAAAGTTATCTTAATTGATTCAGCCTCTTTTTAATTGCCAATTATTCTTTCTAAATCACTTTCCTTGTGTAATTGATTCTTACCCATAAGGAAATGATTTTTCTTTCTGATTTCCTTCCTTTAGCAAGAAATCGCCCACTTGAAATCAAGGATGGGATTTCTTCTTGATTGCTATAAGAAGAGAAGTCAGTCTTTTGGAGAAGTTATCGAGAAAAGCACACTCGAGCAATATTTGTACTTCTTCAAGAAATCATTTGTTCTATACTTCTATTCTTCGGGAGAAGAAGGTGAAGATCTACGGCGTAGATCAACTCGACCGTTCAAGGGATTTGAAGTTGGAGGGATTCCAATAAGGTTGAGATTGTGGAAGATTCAATCAAGAGATTAGTTTTATACGAGTGTTGGTGAATTGATAAAGAGGGAGTCTTTATGCTATTCGTAAATCCAGTCTTATTTGTAATAAGCTTTGCTTTTCTAATATTGGATTGTTTCTTCTCTAGGCGTGGCCTCGTGCATTAAGATTGAGGAATCTAAGCACATTAAAAATCCTGGTGTTATTTTTTGTTTCCGCTGTGTGAGTGTGTTGTATGCTTCAGTGTTACAACATTAACATACAACACTGCTCGAATCCGAACATCCATGGTTTTGTATTAATATATTGATTAATAGGGCAACATATTCTATCATTATTGATGTCATTCTTGCCTAATTAATCATTTCATTATAATAAAAATTTATTCATTAATTTTGAATAGTTGGTGTTGGGAAATTTATTGTTTAGATTTTGATGAATGCCATGTAAAACTTAGAATAGGAAGTTGGCACCCCATTTTTGTTGTAAACTGCATTGTAACAAATAGGGCTGGTCAAGCTGAGTTAAGTCAGCTATGCCTAAACATGCAAGAAGACAACTGGAGACTAGAAGAAAGACTCCGCTGCAGGACAGCTGAGTATGGTAAAGAAGAGAAGACGGGAACTCGACTGAAGGTGCAGCTGAGTAAAGTATCGGTCAAGTCAACTCAAGATAGCCAAGTCTCAAGTTGAAGTGACAAGAGAGTCATTCAATGATTGAAAGCTGACTCTAAGTCACCTGGGGAAAGCAAGGAAATGCGATCAAGTCGAGATAATCGAAAGAGATTCGTTGCCGTAAATCAAGAGAATTACTTAAACAAGTAATACCTCCATGCTACCTTTCTCGAAGTGCTCGGTCCCGAGAAGCGTGCAAAGGGAATGAACCAATGGGAAGCACTATACCGTGTCAGAACTCTGAAAAGTTGAAGAACAATTCATACGAGGAAATGGAAATTCCAAGGATCGCAACAAGACAAGCCAACGACCACAAGTGACTTTCAAAAATAAGCTATCTCTTCAATGGGCGATTTTTGAAAGATCACTATAAAAGGCGAGGAATGACTCGAGAGAAAAAAAAAAAACTAAGGTTACCCGAACCACGAACATTCAAGAAAATATTTGAATCGTAACCTAAGATATTCTCAAATCATTCAAGATTAATCCTCAAGCCTACACTACGAAGAAAATCAATCCAACACTCACCGTGAAGGAAAGATAACTTCAATCGGTTGAAGAGGAAATTGTTGAAAAATCAAGGGGTCTACATTCCACGAAGGATTGTAGGAAGGTTCAAGGTCGAACCGGTCTCGAGTTTTGGAGGGCTTCGTGATCAAATCCAAAGAGCTTGAGCAAGTGAGTCAGTAGTAGCAAAGCAACATTTTGTGAAGAAACCGAGTCATACAAGAAGCCGGTGAGTGATCAAAGCATCTCCGATCGAGTCCCAAAGGATCAAGTCACCGTGTGTGATCAAGACTTGTATCTGGGATCATTACCACTTTGTATCTTGATCAATACCTAGTGGATTGCTCCGGGAGTTGGAGAAGAGAGGAGTAGAAGAATTACCCCATCTTGAACCTCTATAAAAATTTATCGTGTCATTTACATTTCAAAGACTTTTAATTCTTGCATCTTATTTGTTTAATTCTGACATATTTGCTATCCAACTGATAATCTCTAAGTACTAAAACCAAGCATTAAATCATAACTAAACCAAACTTAAGGGTGTTAAGTCTTCCGCTAAAAACAAACCACAGTTGAGCTAATTGATCTTAACAAATTTGAGTTATTCTATCAACACTCGATCAGTCTGTTGAGTGACTAACTCTCTGATTAACTAAATTGGTTGTCCACCAAGGACACAAATGTTGTGTAGTATCAACTCAAACTTTTAAAAGGACCAAAAGTGAAAATTTGGTAAGGTTTATTCAACCCCCTTCTAGACCTTACACTCACACCCTTTGGGACCTACAAGTGGTATCGTGTGGTTGGTTCATTGAGCCTTCCGCATGACCGGTTCTTGAACTAGATCTCCAAACTTTTCAAAGTCTGTTTTAGTACTTAAGTTTTCAAAACTCCTTTTATCATTAAAAGTTATTATCATGGAAGCAAATTTGACACGCATCCCTATGTTCACAATTGAAGAATTTGATGATTGGAAAATTCGTATGCGAGGCTCATCTATCAAAGATTACATGATGAGATGTGGATAGTGATAGAGGATGGGCCACCGCAAATCTTAAAAGTGAACACAAATTTGTAAGAAGAGCTACAAATGAAGGTGAAGAGGATGTTGTCCCTAGACCGATTATGGTTGAAAAACCAAGAACCGAATGGACAAATGATGACCAAAAAGATACAACCTGGACAATGTAGCCAAGGACATCCTTTACAAAACCTTGGATAAAGCCATGTTCAATAAAGTCAAATCATGCAAAACGGCTAAAGAAATGCAGGATAAGCTAACATTGATTTGTGAAGGCTCGAGCAAATCAAGGAAAATAAATTATCGATGTGGCTCAGTACAAAAATTTGAGAATTTCAAAATGATCGCAGGAGAAAACCTGGATCAACTGGATGCTCGGTTCACGAAAATCACCAACGAGCTATCTGCACTTGGAAAGGAATATACACGAAAGAAATGTGTATGAAGATCCTAAAAAGTCTCCCATCTGAATGGGAAATGAAGGTCATGGCACTGAGACATTCCATGGACCTATCGAAGACCTCCAACCATGAACTATTCTCGGATCTCAAAGCCTACGAATTTGAGTGAGAAGAAAAGATCGAGAAGAGAGCAATTTGTACCCAAAACAATTGCTCTAATTGTTAAGGATGGAAAGAGAGTGAAATCAAAGAAGTCATTGATCCGGAAGAAATAGCCCGATGGTTAAAAGGTTCAACAAGTTCTTCAATAAGAACTACAAGAGAGGCAAGGGCGAATCTTCCGAGAAGACACTCGGCTCCTCCAAGTCAAGGGAAGATAGGCCAACCAAGAGAACAGTTATCAAAAAGTCAATATCAAAGGGTGACAATCCAAGAATGGAAAGAGCTTATCAAAAGGTTGAATATCTATCTTTGGAACTGTAGGCAACCAGGTCACTATGCCATTGATTGTCCATATCCCGTAGTCAACAAATACGGGAATGAAGAAGAAAGAAAGGTCTTGAGAGAAAGAAGACAAGAAAAGAAAAAGGCAATGTTGGCTGCAGAGATCTTTGAGACATCCAAGTCAAGAGAGACAAATGATTGAGAGCAAAGGCCGACTACTCAAGTGACTCGAAGAAGAAGCTCGATCTGTTTGATGGCCAAGGAACAAGATCAACTCCGACCAAGAAGATGAGGTACACTCTAACTCATCAAACTCGATTCGATGATAGTGATTGTGATACACACACTTCATCACCCACTCTTTATGATTCATTAGGCAAAATGATGAAAGATTTTGAACACATTAAATCCTCACACACACTACTAAATGAGGAAAACAGCCTACTCAAGAGCGAAACTCACACGGTGACTAAGGAGCCGAGTACTCTAAGTCAAATAGCCGATGAGAATAAAAGTTTAAAGGCTGAAAATGCCAAGCTAATAGCAGAAATAGCTGCCATAGAAAAGAGGGAGAATGACCTCATTCACTAAGGCATCTAAATCATTGGATGATCTTATTACGAGTCAAAGAGAATGTGGAGACAAGACAGGCTTAGGATTTAATTCCTCTGTGCTATGTCAAACTCCAAAAGTAATTTTGGAAAAAGGATCTTCAAGCAATGAAGTATCTCAAAAATCCAAAACTCCAAATGGTGCACACACATTCACTCCAAAGCACAATTACCAGCAAACTGGCCTTGGTTATAAAGGAAAAGGAAAACGGCCGGTTGGGTGCGTTGAGAGGACAAATGAGAAGAAATTCACAAGTTCCTCAACAAACTCCAAACAGAATTACTCGTAAGAAAAAGCAGAGCTACCAAAAACTCCAAAAGTTCTATAAAAGAAACACATATGATGGGAGTGGTAGAAAATATCCAAGCCAAGCTGATTGGAACGATGTCAACTATCGGATAAACTTATGGAATATAAGCCCAAATGGCAAAGGCCTAGAACTCAAAGAAAGGCCATTCCAAAAGTATAAGAGCTTTCATCAAAGACACATATGCACCTAGGCACTACACTCGAGACACCACAATTACCCAAAGAAGGCAATTGCTAAAACACATATACGAGGCATACTGACAAAAGAGACGGATGTATGAACCTAGAATCCCCAAGCAATTTGCCAAAATTAATTATGATTATGGAACCGATAGATGGCAACCCCTTAGAGCTAGATCATTTGGCTATAGGCTGGTTGGATCATCTTACAATACTAACCCCTCATGACCCGCAAGTATGGGTACCTAAAACTTAATTTCCTTGATTGCGGGTTCAAGCAATGTACGAGTGCCAAGGAACCTGGTACATGGATAGTGGCTTTTCCGGACATATGACAAGAAATAAGAAAAATCACAAAAATTCAAGGAAGTTAAAGGAGCAAAAGTCATATTTGGAGGAAATGAAGCTCGGGGAGAAATAATAGGCACTTTGGATCCATCAAGAAGAACGGATTAGAAATCACGATGTTGCATATGTTGAAGGACTCAACTTCAACTTGCTAAGCATCGACCAACTTTGTGACAAGGGCTATAATGTTGGATTTAACATGGGTATATGCCAAATCAAGGATATTGAATCAAATGAAGTTGTGTTGCAAGGATGCGACAAAGGAACATGTATGTAGTAGATTGGTCAACCACTACACCTACAAAGACTGCTATTAGCAAAAGAGCACAAATTGAATCAAGTTGGCTGTGGCACAAAAAGCTGAGTCACCTGAATTTCAAAACACTTAACAAGCTTTCCAGAAGTAATCTTGTGATAAGTCTTCCAGACTCAGTATACAAGAAGGAGAGTATATGTGATGCATGCCAGAAGGGAAAACAGATCAAATCATCATTCAAAGAAAAGGCATGCCCATCTTCAACAAGGATATTGCACCTGCTACATATGGATCTATTTGGTCCAGTTGAACCAGCTAGCATAAGTGGGAAGAAATATACATTGGTGGTAGTAGATGACTACTCAAGATATACATGGACAACATTCATGTGTAAGAAGAAAGAAACTCTCCAGAAACTACCGCAGCTGATGAAGAGGATTCAAAATGAGAAGAGCCAAACCATTATCAAAATAAGATCAGACATAGGAACTGAGTTTGTCAATGGTATAATAACTCAATATTGTATAGAAAATGGCATTGGTCATCCATTATCTGCAGCAAGAACTCCACAGCAGAATGGAGTTGCAGAAAGAAGGAATAGAACTCTCAAAGAAGCAGCAAGGACCATGTTAGCGAGAGCGGGGTTACCAAAGAGATTTTGGGCTGAAGCAATCAACACACTTGCTACACTCAAAATAGATGTATGATAAACAGACACCGACAAAGACTCCTATGAGATTTGGACAGGGATAAAACCAAATGTTGCATATTTTAGAATATTTGGATGTAAATGCTTCAAATCCACAACAATGGCAAAGACAATCTAAAGGCTTTCGATGCTAAAGTCGATGAAGGTATCTTCTTGGGATACTCACTGAAAGCAAAGCCTACAGAGTACTCAACAAAAGGACTATGGTTGCGGAGGAATCCATTCATGTGATATTCGATGAGCCAAATGTAAATGGAGAAGACATTGAAGAGTCGTGATAAGTGAATCATCCAACCATACTGAAAAAATCCCTATGCTAAAGTCAAGCCGGAATTATAAACTCGGATGAAGATGAGATAGCCGAGTCCCATAGAATCTTTGGAAAATTTGCGGCTAAGTGATTGCGAGAGAGAGCTGATCAAAGCAACACAAATTGCTAGACGATCAATCCAATAACTTACTTCAACCTGATGTAAGATGGTTGAAAGACCATCCACCAAAACTTGTCATTGGAGATATAAGAGAAGGCGTCAAAACAAGATCCAGAACTCAACAAGAAGCTATGTTCACATGCTTTATCTCACAAATAGAGCCTAAAGACGTGTTACAAGCATTGGATGACACACATTGGATTCAAGCTTTTCAAGAAGAGTTGAATCAGTTTGAAAGAAATGAAGTATGGGAATTAGTTCAAAGACCCACCCATCAAAATATCATTGGTACTAAATGGGTGTTCAGAAACAAGATGAACGATGAGGGTTCTGTGGTAAGAAACAAAGCAAGACTAGTAGCCAAAGGATATTGCCGAGAAGAAGGAATAGATTTTGATGAAACATTTGCTCCTGTAGCAAGATTGGAAGCTATAAGGATGTTTCTTGCCTATGCAGCTCACAAGAATTTTATTGTATATCAGATGGACGTAAAAAGTGCATTCCTAAATGGTCTATTGGAAGAAGAAGTGTATGTTGAACAACCTCCGGATTTGAGCGAGAAGACTCTTGGAGATAAGGTATACAAACTCAAGAAAGCTCTGTATGGATTGAAACAGGCACCCGTGAGCATGGTATGATACTTTGTCACAATTCCTAACGAGAATGGATTCACAAAAGGAAAAGTAGATAGAACACTTTTCGAAATTCAAGACAAGAAAGAGCATACTCCTTGTTCAAATATATGTGGATGACATCATTTTTGGATCCACAAACAAAGAGCTATGTGAAAATTTTTCAAATCTCATGCAAAGCAAATTTGAAATGAGCATGATGGGAGAACCGACATTCTTCCTTGAACTCCAAGTAAAACAAATGAAGGATGGAACCTTCATAAGTCAAACAAAATACACCGAGAGATTTAATGAAGAAATTTGGTATGGAGGAGAAGTCTTACGTGAAAATACCAATGAATACATCGATCAAAATGGACATGGATGCGGATGGCAAGCCTGTAGATCAAACAAGATACAAGCACTTATTGGATCATTGCTTTTATCTCACAAAGAAGCGGCGGACATCACCTTTGTTGTAGGTGTATGTGCGAGATTTCAATCTGCTCCAAAAGAGAGCCATATGATCGCACTAAGAGGATTTTGAGATATTTGAAAAAGCCAAGAAGTTGGCTTATGGTATCCAAAGGAAGGTGGATTCAAGCTAATTGGCTATTCGGACTCACGACTATCTTTGGATGCGAGTTGACAGAAGAGCACCTCGGGCACATGTCAAATGCTTGGAAACAAAGCTAATTTCTGGTTTAGCAAAAAGCAAAATTCAATAGCCACCTCTACAAACGAGAATACATAGGCTGCGGGGCAAATTGTGCCCAAATCCTATGGATGAGGCGGCGGTGAGAGACTATGAAGTTGAAGAAAAGGAAATTCCAATCATGTGTGATAACACAAGTGCAATTGCAATCACTCGAAATCTGTGTTGCACTCAAGAACAAAGCATATCGATGTCGATATCACTTCATAAGAGATCATGTTGAAAAGAAGGACATCATCTTGGAATATATTTCAACCGATAAACAGTTGGTGACATATTCACAAAACCATTATGTGAATCAAGATTTGAAGAACTCAAGCATGAGTTAGGGTTAATTGAACGGTGACACTCGGAAGACTCAAAGAAAAGAAATGAAACACAAAAAGAGACAAAGGATCGAATTCTCAAAATCGGCTAAATGAATCGGCCATGTCCGAAAGACAACTATATATCGAATTAGGCGACAATGAGTCACCGAGAGAACGTGACCAGAGAAGAGTTAAATCGGCTAAGAGATAAGTTGAGTCATTTATGAGCAAAATGACAAAAACGCAGTCGTTTTTACTAAGCGAGAATATTTTTAAGAATGACGTCAGCATAATGATGATGTGTACAGACAAAAAACAGCATACCAAGCTTATGATTGGATATAAATCTTTGCCGCATTAAATTCGAGACATTAAATGCTAATCGGCGTGCAAAATCTAAGCTGTTGATTTCAATCACATTTCAAAAACTATCCGCACGTCCTTTCAGAAACCATACTTAAACGTTTTCGTCTGTTTTCTCTCACATATTACCAAAACGTTTCATTTCTATCTCAGAAGCAAAGGCAAAACACTCTCAAAACCCTATCAATATTCAAATCAACCTCTAAGTTTCCTTTCGTGAAATACTGAAAAAACAAAAATGGCACCAACTTATGATTTCGTCAAGTTAGGGAAGCAAATCCACACTGGGTCTACAGTGGATTTCGAGGGAATGGTCAAACAGGGGTCCGATGACGCCCTCATAAAGAAAATCGTTGAAAAGCTCAAATCGTCCAAGCTGAAACCATTTCTGACGATGGAGTTCTCGATGACCTATGTGGAAGAGGTCGCACGATTCTATGTGAACGCCGAGATTCACGATGAGGGGATTAAATCCTCTTCACGGGAAGGAGTTCATCATCTCTGCCAAGGATTTGGCGAACACCGAACACTCCACTACCGACAAAGCGGAAGGAGCATCGAAATCAACGGCGATATACACTGGCTTTGCCTGGAGGAAGTAGCCAAATCGACTATCTTGATAAAATAGTCTACCAAAGAAAAAAAGAGGTCAGCTGAAGGAGGACTACCACAAGTCGTTGGACATAGTTGCCAAATGCATAGACATCAAATTTGGCGACTTTGACCAACTATCAAAAGCAAAGTTGATGGTAATGGTTGCGATCATTGAAGAAAGGAAAATAAACTGGGGCGAGTTTGTCTACATCGGACTACGCGAGAATGTAGGAACAAATCCTTCAAGGAAGATGGTGCATTTGGAGGATCCTCGGGATATGGCCTGTGATTGGCCGGGATGGATGGAGGTGAAAGGAGTCCCTCTTCGACATGGAAAGGCGTTCCATGTAAACAAGAGGATGTTCGAGATCAAACCTCTCCTGCGCACTGAAGAGAGCCCACGCCAAGAGAGCGATACAAGTGAGGGGGAATCACCGACCACTGAAGATACGATTGTTTCCTCTCCACCAAAGAAGAAAGTTGCCCTACTGCAATGCTAAGAGAAGCTACCGCCCCTGCAGCTAAGAAAAACAAACTGCTCCCGCCCCGCAGCCGAGTCGCTGCTCCGCAGCCGTGTCTCCCGCCCCCAGCGGCGGCCGAGAAGGAATCTCAAATACCTTCTCCGATCGTCAAAAGAGAGAAGAACGATAAGCCAAGACGGCGGATCCTCGAAGAAAACACCAAAGACACAGCCCCGCCGCCCGAGGACTCGGAAGACACTCTCTCCGAACCGAGAAATCTCTCGGTATGAACCAAGAGACGAAGAAGAATCATCAAGCAATCCGAACTTGAAAACACAAAGGTGAGTCGACCCACTCACCGCAACAGAGATATCGGAGACTACTTGGAGAAATAGAGTCTCCGGATATTATTGATGAAACGACCAAGTCTGCTTTGAAAGCGTCGTGAGCAAGAGGCAAATCAAGACCAGTGCAGATTCGAACAATGAGACACAAGGAGAAAGGCTGAAAGAGATGATGATGTGATGATCCTATCCCCACCTTATCCGGACATCCAAAATCGCTGCGAGAGTGGAGGAAGTGGAAATTGAGTCGATCCAGGGAACAGTTCCAACGGCTTTGAGTTTATCGAAGAAGAAGAAAATCTGTTGAACTTTCTTGGGTCGACCACTTTGATCAAGCATTGGATGAAGAAAAGCGCACGTATATCTTGCGGATCTTCAAGGACAAGGAGAAGGAGAGATCGCGAGAGGAAGGCGAGGCACGAGAGAAGGCCAAGATCTCGCCCTCTCACTGGCACCACAGAACATACACATCCTCACCTCGACATTCTATCGAAAGTGATGAGGATCGGACCTGCTTCGCCCGCGAAAGAGTTGCAAATGCAAAGCAAGCAATGCACGAATCCGAGAATTCTTCATGAGAAAAGAATGATGGAGGGACCAGGAGAGTCCTCCAAAGCACACCGGAATTGGACCCAATGGGAGTGGTGCGATATTGCCACGATTGTTCTTTGCCACCACTTCCCCACTCACTCGGAAGAAGGAATTAAGGGAATTGGCGATGAAACGGGTTAGTGGGGACCCCATCGAGCCAACCCCTAATGAAGGTGTCTTACCACCGCCCCAACGGTGAACACTCGGTAAAAACAGGGAGTTTGGAGACGAGTGACCCCATTCCAAGTCACTCGGTGATGCGCCCACCGAGGGGAAACTCCTCCACTGCGGCAAGGTCGGAGGATGTCTTTGCGAGATGACTCCACAACGAATCTAGGAGGCGAAGTGGAGAAAGTACAAACACAAAATTCACAAAAGTTGCCATCAACGAAGCTCGACGATTGAGACTGTCTCGGTGAGAGTGTCAACGCGCTCCGAAGGCTAATGACGCTGCGATGCGGTCGAGGCACGGGAAGGAACAGCCATGACCCAGGAGTTAACACTGGGGCGATGAAAGTGCAATCCATGGGGTTGAGACTCCAATGGATGCCACCACGAAAGACCCTAAGACAGCTTACACAGTCAAAAGGGATGTCCAAGGCCTCGCCGCACTGAGACTGTAGGAGGTAATGAAGGCCAACGGGAGGTTGAGACTTCCCCAGGGTAAAGAAGTCAAGTAGAGAACATCCCTCCTGCTATCATTGATCCATCCGAAAAGGAGATTAGCGCACTTCACGACTCCCAGGATAATCTAATGTAACTTTTCTCGGGATCGGAAGAAGACGATGAAGTAGTCATCCCCCTGTGGATCGATCCAAAAGACTCGGCTAAGGATGTTCCAACCACGAGCAAGTCGACCTCAAGACTACTCGTCAAACTTTCAATTTTGATGATGAGCCACCCATGGAAATCTCATCATCATCCGATGACGCTTCGATAAGGCCGACGACCAAAACTCAATTGGAAAAACCACCGAGACCGACGAAGGCTGTTGAGACAAATGAGGCTCGGCAAAGTCGGGTCCACTTCACAAAAGACCCAGTACACCGCAACAGAGTCCACCGCGCAGCCCCCAAGTGCGCAGCGGTTCGACTCCACAAGGAACTTCACGCGCCCCTCTCATCATTGAACAAATCCCGGTTGGCCGTGATGATTCCTTTGTAGAATCATTTCCTTTCTCTCTGAGGTACCCGACCTCCCGACGAGTCGAAAAAATGATCTTGCGCGCTTCCCGCGGACACCAGATCCTGTCATTCCATCGAGATACCATCATTCCAGTACTTATGATTTTGACGTTGGCCAGCTTGCCATCACCGCAACACAGAGACGGTGAAGTTCGGGAGGTGTTCAAAGCATTATTTGCGGAAATTGAACGGATGGAGAGGCACGGACCTCGATGGACATGAGATCGACAACAGAGATGCCAACTTTGATCTAGCGACTTGAGAGGCATAATAGTCGAATCGGGGAATGGTGGCAACAAAGAAGAAACAATGCGTGTGGAACAAGCTAGATACTTGAGGACATTGTTCAACAAGTTGTTGGTATGGAGAGAGCGAGAATCTTTGCAAAAAGACGAAATTGAGAGAACACATTGAGCACATGCATGAAGCTCACACTTGAGATAAAGTCTGCTGCGTGAGCAAAATAAGAGTGATCTCCGTATGGAAGAAAACATGGATAGAAAATTCAGCCTTCTCATGGCCGATGAAGTTAATTTCAAAGAGTCCAACGCTACTCGCTCACGAATTTCGCCCGCATACTCCGAGAGACTCGAGGCGAGACTCGGCTATCGGCGACTCGATTTCCTGCTTGCAAGTATGTTTCAGGGTTCCTCTCTCCTTTGATGATGCCAAAAAGGGGAAGAGGAATACCTAAAAGCGAAGAATTCGATGTTGAAAAGGAAGGAAGCATTTGCAAAGGGAAAGACAAATTGAGAAGTGTCAAAACAAAAAAAGAAAGGAAAGTCGATTGAGGGGGAAGGATCGAAAGATATGACATTGATGATTGCACAAACCCCCAACAAGGTCTTTTCACGGTGATATTATCAAAAAACTCCCAGTGACTCGCCACTCCAACACTCTGCTTTGCATCTATGGTGAGAAGAGAAAAATAGTTGAAGCGGGGATGGAGAAGTGGAAGGAAGGTTGAATGCCCGAGTTATGGACATCTTGAAACAACATGGAGGCATTCCAAAGAGACAGAGACACTTATGCCATCTCGGATGTCGGGACCGAGCCACGATCGATTGATGAATTTAAAACGCTCGCATCGAAGGATACTTTGCAAACATGTCCATGGCTCAAGCACAGGACTTGTCTTGGGAAAAGGGTCTCACGTTATGTGAAGAAGGCGACAGACGGCGGAGACTACCGGCGGTCACTCTGCTGGCCCACTCACCGAAAGAAGAAGACCCCGACAATACACGCCCGAGAGGAAGAGGAAGAAGCGATGGTGGAGGAAGAGGTTTCGACCTAGACCTCTGCCCAAAAACATTGAGTACATAGATCCGTGGCAAGAAAGGAGGGATCTCTTTGGGTCTTGACCAAGTAGCCAATCGCAAGTGGCTAAAAACAATCTTTGAGTATGTGAAAAGAATCGAAGAAGAAAATAAAAGACAAACTCAGCTATGGGAGGAGAGACAAGAGAGATTAAGAAGAGATGAAGCTGCCCGGAAAGCATATGAAGAGAAGAAGAAGGCGGCTGAAGATGAGAAAAAGAGAAGAAGACCAGAAGATGACAGGACTGAAGAAGATGAAAGAAGGAGGCAGCGAAAGAGATGAAGTGTTGTTGTCCATCCCTTCATGTATTTTACTATGTAAATACATACTATGTAAGTCTTCTGTAATAAATCTGTAAATTCTCTATTTTTTTGCGTAGACATAAATGTTTGCTTTGATACACCTTGTAAACAGTTGTGTAAAAGAACAAGAATGTTATGATCAATAAAAGGATTGATTCTACGCATACATTCTCTGTGAATGCACTATCTGTATGTATCTTCGCTATTTACATTTTGAATGTTTTAAGTTTTGGCATCATCAAAAAGGGGGAAATTGTTGGGAAATTTATTGTTTAGATTTTGATGAATGCCATGTAAAACTTAGAATAGGAAGTTGGCACCCCATTTTTGTTGTAAACTGCATTGTAACAAATAGGGCTGGTCAAGCTAAGTTAAGTCAGCTATGCCTAAACATGCAAGAAGACACTAGAAGAAAGACTCCGTTGCAGGACAGCTGAGTATGGCAAAGAAGAGAAGACGGGAACTCGACTGAAGGTGCAGCTGAGATGCAACTGAGTAAAGTATCGGTCAAGTCAACTCAAGATAGCCAAGTCTCAAGTTGAAGTGACAAGAGAGTCATTCAATGATTGAAAGCTGACTCTAAGTCACCTGGGGAAAGCAAGGAAACGATCAAGTCGAGATAATCGAAAGAGATTCGTTGCCGTAAATCAAGAGAATTACTTAAACAAGTAATACCTCCATGCTTTGCCTTTCTCGAAGTGCTCGGTCCCAGAAGCGTGCAAAGGGAATGAACCAATGGGAAGCACTATACCGTGTCAGAACTCTGAAAAGTTGAAGAACAATTCATACGAGGAAATCGAAATTCCAAGGACTGCAACAAGACAAGCCAACGACCACAAGTGACTTTCAAAAATAAGCCTATCTCTTCAATGGGCAGATTTTTTGAAAGATCACTATAAAAGGCTGAGGAATGACTCTGAGAGAAAAAAAAAACTAAGGTTACCTGAACCACGAACATTCAAGAAAATATTTGAACTGTAACCTAAGATATTCTCAAATCATTCAAGATTAATCCTCAAGCCTACACTACGAAGAAAATCAATCCAACACTCACCTGTGAAGGAAAGATAACTTCAATCAGTTGAAGAGGAAATTGTTGAAAAATCAAGGGGTCTACATTCCACGAAGGATTGTAGGAAGGTTCAAGGTCGAACCAGTCTCGAGTTTTTGGAGGGCTTCGTGATCAAATCCAAAGAGCTTGAGCAAGTGAGTTGTAGTAGCAAAGCAAAATGCCCTGAAGAAAGCGAGTCATACGAGAAGCCACCGAGTGATCAAAGCATCTCCAGATCGTGTCCCAAAGGATCAAGTCACCGTGTGTGATCAAGACTTGTATCCGGGATTACCACTTTGTATCTTGATCAATACCTAGTGGATTCCTCCGGGGAGTTGGAGAAGAGAGGAGTAGAAGAATTACCCCATCTTCGAACCTCTATAAAAACTTATCGTGTCATTTACATTTTAGCACTTTAATTCATGCATCTTATTTGTTTAATTCTGATGACATATTTGCTATCCAACTGATAATCTCTAAGTACTAAAACCAAGCATTAAATCATAACTAAACCAAACTTAAGGGTGTTAAGTCTTCCGCTAAAAACAAACCACATTGAGCTAATTCGATCTTAATAAATTGAGTTATTCTATCAACAAACTCGATCGAGTCCGTTGAGTGACTAACTCTACTGATTAACTAAATTGGTTGTCCACTAAGGACACAGCTGTATAGTGTCAACTCTGAATTTTAAAAAGGACCAAAAGCGAAAAGTTGGTAAGGTTTATTCAACCCCTCCCCCCTTCTAAACCTTACACTCACACCCCTTGGGACCTACAGTTGGCATGGCCTACAGGAGTGGCTGAATGTATATGTAATAATTCTTCAGAGGGAACACTGTACATGAATTTAATAAGAGGTTGGTAGGCCAGAGATATCATACAAAAGCAACAGTTAGATGATCAAGCCATTGACACTCTCTGCTCTCATTCAATAGTACTCGAGGACAATGGTGCAGGCTCAAATTCTTGCTCAAGGGGTGTTTATTTGAATCTATAACATGGAAATTAGGGTAATTTGTTTTATTTTTTCCGTATCAGGTCAAGACAATGGTACAAGACAAATATGTAATATCAGGTCTTAACCCTTCAGCCTAAATTTGTTTATTGTTTTTCCAAATAACATATGAGTGATTAACCTTGTAGGATGTGATTGTGAATGTTGTTCAATCCAATGCATCATTATCATGTCTTTGGTTTTGGAGGTGGCGTGAAAAGAAAATATTTTAATGATTCTCAAATGACTTATGTGAAAGAGCTCGAGGCTAAGCTCCATGAGAAGGAAGAAGAGAATAATAATCTGAAGAGACGCATGGATACTATAGAATAATAATAACCATCTTTTGATGCAAGTACAAGGAGAGATAATAACCTCGAACAGGTATTACGAGTTAAGTTTGTGGTTTCTATTATTACTTTTTCATTTAACTTGTACTAGTTTTTGTCTTATATTTTAGGGTTGTTTTAGTTTATTGATTGGAGAAATTTAAGTGTTTGATTTGATTGTTAATTTAATACGTACACTTTATACCATATACATCAAAGCATTAGAAAAGTGGAATAAAGTTAACAGATAAAATAAAATAAAATTAGAAAAACCAAGTACCCCAGAAGAATGCGAAAAGATCATGGCTAAGTGTAGTTTGTTTGTTATCTGGCTAATGTTGTATACTGTAAGTTGGGGTTTGTCAATGACTATTATAACCCAACTTACAAATTGTGATAGATTAACCCATTAATGTAGTCTACTGTAAGTTGTGTTATATTACCCTTGAAGCTAGTTGATAGTGATTTGTTTATTTTTATTTTTATTTTTGGCATCCATTCCTTATGGTGTACCTGAATTAGTATAAAGATTCATTTGTTTATTGTATATTAGTGATATCATTGGGGTGAAACACGATAAATTCTTATTTCAGAGAACAAATTGCTTAAGGAATACAATGAAACATTGTGTCTAAATCTCTATTGATGCATTGAACAAGTTGAAGAGCATTACATGAGTGGAATGGCATATAAAACATTGATGTATTAATGTGATGCTCTATGTCTGCTTGGTAGCTAATATATAATGCTTTGTCATGGACAAATCCAGTTTTTTCATTGTTTCAATGTAGTTACTTCTAGCTAACTAGTATATCTACAACATAAGAAACAATTCATGTGTGCATTTCTATTGTTGGTTGGTGTAGTATTTCTATTGTTGGTTGGTGCAATATTTTTATTGTTGGCTGGTGCAGTATATATCAAACATTTTTAGTCATTGAATGTTATTATTATTATTGCGCTTGATACTTTTTTTTGGAATTTTCTTGTAGGGTGATATATAAAGAAGATTTCACGAATGGATTAAGAATCCGGTACATGGTATTTTGAAGCAACCAAGTGACTCCTGTTGTGGTACTCAAATATTTTTGTACTCCATGGAGTAAATATTAGAGAATGCTTTAGCTTTTCATTGAGATGAAACTCATATACATTTTTGTACAAATATTTCGAATAAATATGGATGCAATTGTTTGTATAATTTTGTTTCAAAAACTAGTGTTTTTGAATATTTATTTAGCTATATTCATATTGTACTAGTAATGATGTATTATTATTTAATGAGCAAGTCATATGAATTATGGTTCTAAATTTCAAAATGAAAAATAATTTTTAGTGAGGGTAAGATATTTCTAGACATAATTTTATTGCTAAATAGTTTTTAATGACGGGCTAATAATTAATAATGATAATGAACTTTATCAATAAAACAACAAATAGTGTGGGAAAATCAAATACAATGAGGGGGTGTTTTGTCACTAAAGTACTATTTAATGAGAGGAAAATCATTCTATAATGACAAAATTTGTCATCATTCAAAATGATTTTTAATGAAGGATAAATTTCGTCATTAAATAAAACAACAAATAGTGTGGGAAAATTAAATACAATGAGGGGATGTTTTGTCACTAAAGTAGTATTTAGTGAGAGAAAATAATTCTATAATGACGAAATTTGTCATCATTCAAAATGATTTTTAATGAAGGTTAAATTTCATCATTAAATATATTAAACCAATAATGATGGGGCCTTTTTACTGTTATTATTTAGTTTTACCTAGGAGGACAATAATGAGGGTTCCATGAGGGGAAATCCCCTTCATTAAAAGTCTTTAATGACGGATTTTGGACATACAATTATGAAATTTCCCTTCATTATAGGTCAATTTTCTTGTAGTGAATTTGGACGCTGTTGTTTAAAAAAAAAACTTTCGCGATGCCTGATATTAGATGGTTGATGTGGCGCTATTAGATGCCATGCGGGCATGTTGGCTGCCGCATGTGGGCATCCATTTATTCAATAATGAAATTAGGGGAATTGGTCCAACTTAGATTTGAACCCCTAAATTTTAGTTATTATATGTTATTTTTACTATTTGTTGTCATTTGGTGGCACATACTTGTTTTGCGCATTGGGAAGTTTGCAAAACTATTTTTTTGTGCATTATTCTTTTTTTGTAGTATTAATGAATGTAAAAATATTTTGCGCAATTTAATGCTTGCAAAACTAATATTGTGCAATATGGTGTATGAAGAAATATTTTTTTGCACTCATGTAGCAATTTTTTTCTTTCGTATTAGGTTCATGAAAGAAAAATTATTTTTGCGCATTCAGATATGCTTCCAACAAATTAATATTTTTTTGTACATGCGGAAATTATTTTTGCATGTAGTTGCATTAAACATACTTTTTCGCATAAGGTGCATGAAAGAAATTATTTTTGCGCAAAAAGGGGCATGCAAAAATATTTTATGTGATTTATGAAATATATAGTTGCATGCTTTATTAATTGCTTATGTGTATGCAATTTATTTTGTGCTGCAATTAATTTTGTTGATGTGATATAAATTATCATGTGTTGGGAATGAATGAACATTGACATATGAGTGCTCA
Source organism: Rehmannia glutinosa (assembly GCA_016081115.2). Classification (NCBI taxonomy): domain Eukaryota; kingdom Viridiplantae; phylum Streptophyta; class Magnoliopsida; order Lamiales; family Orobanchaceae; genus Rehmannia; species Rehmannia glutinosa. Next base: position 54,714,484 of record CM071933.1, on the reverse strand, counting down.
TGTATGTGAATGTTTACTGTTTTATATTAATATTATTTGTGGGAATTAATTTTTGACAATAGTGGTAATTCAGTATCCTCATTTATTTTTTTCTCTTTTTCTAGATTGATGTAATAGGCCTTGAAAACATGTAATATTTTTATTTCTTTCGAGACATGTATTTATTGAGCCAATTTTTGGAGGCTATGTAACATCAATTTTAGGAGGATATTTTTTGTTTTACCACCATTGGTCTAAATTATCTCCACATAATGCACCATATGTCAAAGTCGCCTATGGGTGCTATTTTTTGTAATTACTTATATCGCATGGTTGCATGCATGATTTATTTATGGACATTGATAATTTTATTCATAGATCGGTAATTTTTATTATGATCTTAATTCGGTGGGAGATGATTACTAGCCTTGGTGGCAAATATTGTTTGCACAATTTATTGAAATATTTTTAGACCAAACTCACCAACTTTAATTTAGCCAATTTAGCATGAAAATAGACAAGGTATCCAATATTGTCGCGAATTAGACGCGAACAATATTCTTGTGGATTAAAGAAAATGATTGCGCTTTAATTTATTTAAGCCGCAAACGTAAGAACTTAACTGCCCCGAAATTGCCGCAGTTGAGATGCTGACAATATACTTATGAATCAAGAATTAAGTTTGCGCTTTAATTTGTTAAAGTTGTAACTTTTAAAAAAATTAAAAAGAGTTCAAGCTCTATTTTTGGAATATTATCTTACTGCCAAGTAAATACTCTAGTTATCCAAATTCTCTATTTGAGTTGAATTAAGGATATTTGTAACTTGTGTTATTATTAATGAAAATCGCCTATCTAGAGGCTGATTATAAAAAGTTGAGAAATACACAATTGAGTGCATTTGTCGCTTGTGATGACCGACATAAACTAATTAGGGTGAATGCTGGAACAAGCATAATGTAGCTTGACGAGAGCAAAAGCTAAAACTAGAACTATAAATTGATCCATAAAGTGACAAGAAGTCGTGTCACCTTATTGAATGAGGCAATTACGTATCAACAAATATTAAGTGCACTTATCAGATTGGTAACTTCTCTCGTAATTGTATTGAGATGAAGTTTGACAATTTAATTGCTCTCTTATTTCGTAGCTAATATTTTCAAATCTCTCCATGGGTGGATTGTAGATATTGGTTGACTTAGCATATGATTTGACTATTATCGGGTTGTGCAGCTATAGAGCGCACAAGAGGAGGCTAAAAAGAGTCACCTCAAGCTCAACAGTTGATGTGAGCAACTTGATGTGTCGAGTCTTACTCGGATAAATGCACTTATAAGATATTTGTTGAGTGAGAAGACTTGTCTATATTTTTTTTGTGATGATTAGCTTTAAATTGTATTTCTTTTAGGTCTTATATTGATATCGTGGCACGTGAGGTTAGGAGAACGACTGTATTAGCTCGAGGAGGCTTTATTGTCTAACTTGCTAAGGTCAATCTCCCTCTGTATAAATATTTTCCAGCAGAATAAACTTGCTGGAAGAATGAAAAATGATTACTTTTCCTTTAAAGTTAAGTCCACTAAATTGAGTGCAGACTTATGAGTTTGAGACAAACATTAATGCATTATATTTTCCTTTATTACTATCTACGATATAAGTTAGTACATCTCTACTCTCATTAGTTAGAAGCACCAAATTACTTTGAACGATTCTTAGCAGATGGAGATGTGCTAATAGGGAACGGGAATAGCGTGTCTAATTAGTTTGGACACATAGTTGAAGGAAATAAAGTTGCAAGTTGAATGATGGTTCTAAACACTATGCAGCTATATGAGCTTGCGAAAAAGGGACAATCACTTCAAAATGGTTAGATTTATGATAGCGCAAATTGATTTGTGTATCTTGTTGCTGCCTACATCATAAAATATGTGTCTCAAGTGATTCTTCAACCTTATATGAGCTTTAGTTTGATAACAAACCCAAATTAGTGGATTTGCCCATGTAAGTTCGAGAATATGTGTTCTCAAGTGGAGAATCAAGTCGCGCGATTTAGCTTTCCCCTTAAAGGGATTTCTTGAGCATATGTAAGTCTAAAGAGATCTTAAAACTATGCAAGTTGCAAGATCTTTAGGAGGCTCTCGTATCTCTAGCGAGGATATTGCACTTTATACTCATCTAGTAACCGTTGGTATAGTGGGAGCGACACTAAGTCAGTGTGAGCTAGTGTCTCACATGCAAAAGATTCTCAAATTCCACGATAAAAATGAGTGTATATGAAATATTCCCCAACATCTATATGAGATTGAGTGGTATCCTCCACAATTACTTTTGTAGGTGTTGATGAGTCGATAAAATATGTGAATTCACTTGATGCCCTAAGTGGATAGTTGTTGTGAAGGAAAAGACTAGTCGAATGACTAAGAATAAAGTCTAAGAGTTTGTTAATCTTCTGTCTAGACGGAAGACCATTTGAAACATGTGGTTTCAGAAGGTCAAGTGCAATATAGGATGGGTTGATTAATATGTGTGTAGCTCGACTAAGGACGAAACATTTACGCATGTTAGAAGAGCGTAAAGTTTTTGAGATGTTCTCTCTAAGTGGTGAGATTGCCTCAATTCTCCTGATATGTTATCTATTATTGCCACTTTTGTCTAGGTTTGTCCTGGATGATTGAAGTTGACATAGTTCAGTGAAAGTTGAATAAGGAGATCTATGTGGATCACCCGATGAACTCAAGAAGTGGAGTAAAAGTGCATTGATTGCTGATCAAGAAGCTCCAGCTGTGACTTGAGTCATCATTGATTTCATTGAGCTATCATTTTAGTAGGCCTACGATGGGCAATTAATTCATTGAGCATATGTAAAAGTTGTATCTTACTGTATATGGCAAAAATGTGATGACTGGAAAGAGCATGGAGTTATCACAACTTAGTGTTGGATGTCTTTACACTCCATGGTCAAAGATCATATTCTTAGTCAAGAAACGATATCTTTGGAAGAATAAAAGGAATGCTAGCTAATTTATGTAAGCAATGTCGAATGTTTGATGTGCACTATGTGCGTACTCAGTAAGTCATGTACTTAGCAGTGTGATTGGTGAGTGGATATTCTATTGTAATGCCTACGTATGGATACTTAGATATCTTAACAGATTAGTCTATGATTTGCTAGAGGCAAATTTGGCATCTTGAAATGATGAGCATTGTGCACATATCCATGATGTATTTTATTGTCTTTGTGATAGTAAAACCACTTTGGTGTATGGTTTGGGCGCCAAACATGGATGGTAGACCAAACATATTTACTCAAGGTTTTACTTAACTTAAGAGTTTTTGCGCATAGTTAATATTATTCTCATGCATACTTCTACGAGCGGTGTGGGCGCTCATCCCTTTTATGAGCATTTGTTTGGAGATATGCTCCAAAGGCATGTGCGTCATTAGGGATTAAGTGGAATTGATAATGTGGCCTATGAGAATATATTGTGATTAATGGGATATGTTGAATTCTCATTATGTGTTTGGTACTAAATTTGTGAGTTGTCTCCAGGCTTTGATTGACCCTCTTATGGGCAATCGCCCTGGCGCTAAGAGAGCGAGCAAGATGAGACTTAAAAGATTGTGTCGCATAAGAAGGTTTGCGAATGATCGCCTTCGCGCTAGAGCAGTGAGAAAGGTTAATAAGTATAATTAACAGTTGCCTTAACTAGAGGTTAAGATGAGATCCGAGTTGATCTATTATGCAAACTTCGTAAAAGCCTGTTTGTAGCTGAATGTGCGAACTATCATATTTATATTAAATGTTCTTTGAGACGACCGCCTATGGGAAAGTGGTTGAATGGGTCCCTTCTACATCACTATGTGAGCCCATATAATTTGTTTTTTGTACCATGTGGGACTTTGGACTATGTTATGAGGTGTAAGCTTGATGACGCTAGTTTAGCATGTATCTAATGGCTATGTGTGACTCGGTCTGTCGGAGCATGTCTAGGAAAGTTGTCAAGACCAAGCTAATTGGCATGTGGGGTCGAGGAAAAATTAAGTTGGTAATGCAATTATGTTCTATGACTCATAGCCCCGGCGACTATATCAAAATGTGTTTGACTAGTCATGAATATAGAAACATATTTGAGTTAGTTGAGCATGCTCTATTTATTTCATTGAGGGACCTAGAGATGTTTGACTGGGTGCAACCACTTGGTTTAGGTGCATAGCGAGTTATTGAGTTGCAGGGTTATGTTAGTTTGGTGATGACTTAATATAACTCTCCTCACATATACTTTCTCGCTTGGTCGCACGCGTTATTCCCTATAAGAAAGAAGAGACGTGAGATGAGAACTATGAGGATGTGGTTTGAATGAGTTGAGTCAAATATGTATGAGTGGGAGATATTGGGTGCAATTAGGTCGCATCCATATTTGAGATAATAGGGATTCTTATTTAGATGAGGTTTATCTAGAAACCTCTCCCATTAGGACTCTAACTAGGACTAGTCTTTTACCCTTGCGATGCACGGAGTGTATATCTGTGAGGCTTTTGTTTTGTACTGTTACATGCATGTATATTTTTCAAAATAGTTCTATGAACTATATCTTCTCCATTTAGGGATGACAACATCTCAGTGGGCAAACAACCCCGTTGGTAACCGAATAGAATGGGATGGGGAATTTCCTGTTAATTCGGGAATGAGAGTGGAGATGAAGATTCCCCGCTTCTCTAGAACCGAGGATGGGACATGAATGGTATCTATATTCTCCTCCCCTTTCCCATTTCGATTAGATAAAATAAGATTCTTCGTTCCGATCTCCATTCCCCCAATATGTATATTTATTATCAATTTTTAATATTCATTTTATTTATAATTTTTTATTTTATTATAAAAATTCCATGAATCTTTACAATTTTACATGTTCTCAATCTTTACTTTAAAAAAATATGTTTTTATGCTATTTATGTTTTAAAAAAATAGTGATTGCAAAAAGTGTAAAATTTTCAAAAATAATTAAAATATAAAAATAATTAATTCAATTATAAACCATAAGATTAATCAATAAAAAATAAATTATTTTGAACTATAAAAAATCTCTTTAAATAGAAAATATTTGGTTGTGTGAATATGAATTATATCTATTTATAAAATATGTTTATCTATAAGAAAGTAAAAGTTTGAGAAAAGTTTTAACTATCCATCTTCAATTTTTTTACTACCCCAATATTGAATATTTAATAAATTGTATTCTCAATACAATCAATAAGAATGTCATTTCAATTCACATATTTTTTTGGGGTTTAGAAAGTTTAACAATTGTCAAAATTATTAAAGGAATTAAATAAAAAATCATGTTTTATATTTCACGACAACTTTAAGAAAAAATAAAATATTTCAAAAACAACAAAAACTATTTTATTTTTGTATATACACATATATTAGAAAATTATCAAACAGACAAATTCATATATAATTCCAATGTACAACTTTGAAAATTGAATACTAAAGTACGTTGATAAATATAAAAAATAATTTTTATAACATGAAAGGTATATTAATATATAAAAATTATTTTCTATATAAAAATAATCTTCCTCAATATAATTTCATATTAAACAACTCTTAATTTTCTTCTTACATAAATACTAGATGAGGCCCCGTGCAATGTACGGGCTATTATAATAACCAATAGAACTATAAAATGGGTCGATAGGTGTAGGTCCGTCGGTCCAAGGAGAAAATGGAGTCAGGCCAGGACGAAATTCCATTGAGCAACTATTTTTTTAGACTTAACCCATGAAAAATACACATGAAATGACAGGGTCAGCCAAATTTTAGGGCCACATAGGTGAAACTTTTGGGGCCTCCAAAATTACAGCCTGGCCCCTCTGGCTGAGCTCATTTTGACACCTCTACTAATTAATACTTGTTTATATCAACCCGTACTGAATAGCCTGTAACGATGGTGATCAATTCCACTAAAAGTTGCATTATCAATAATGGTGGGCTTGAGATTATTTTCATATATATAAATTTGAATACAACATAAACACTGGACACTTTAAGATATACTGACTCGTTATAGATATAGAGATAAAAGGGAGGGGATCCTGTGAGACCACTCTCCTAGGTTAGTCCATAGGACTAAATCTACACCATCCAAATAGTAAATCAATGGCCAAGATATATTACAATATATACACCATTTCATAAGTAAGTATACAACAGAAGGGATAAAATAGGAATCCAAGAAATTAAATATAGTAACTGCTTCCTAAAAATTAGGGACGCGATTTTGTATTGATCACGTCTCCATAATCAAGCGATTCTCCTTTCCTTTCTCTCCCTTCCCATTCGAACCTGCAATTTATTCAAATATGGCAACAAAATCGTGCAACAATAAATGAAAAGTACACAATTACACTAAACTAACTATACATTAAAACATTACTAAGTATACATAAACAATTAACTAAGTATACAATTACACTAAACTACTTGTACATTAAAACTTTACTAAGTATACAAAAATATTTAACTAAGTATATAAAATTACATTGAACTAACTATATATTAAAATAATACTAAGTGTACAAAAATATTTAACTAAGTATACAATTACACTGAATTACTTATATAACTAAGTATACAATTCCATTGAACTAAGTATACAAATCCACAGAACTAAGTATACAAATTCACTAAACTACTTACTGAACTACTTATATAACTAAGAATACGATTCCACTGAACCAAGTATACAAATCCATTGAACTAAATATACAATAAAACATGACTAAGTATATAAGTCCACTGAACTAAGTATACAATAAAACGACTGTTCAAAAATATGGGGGAAAGAAGTATCAATTTTGAAAAAAAACGCTTGAAGTTGATGATTTTTCCTCCCTAAAAATCGGGTAACTGAAAAGATAGGATTGTGTTTCCTTAAAAATAGCTAATAACAGTCCAATTAACATAACTAATTAAATATAAAAGTACAGTTATACCCTTATATGCCTAAATTAACTAAAATGATCTACACCATCCAAAATTTTAAATCAAGAGTCTATCAGCGTTCTTATGAACTAACCTAAAAGGATTGGTCTCATTTGAACTAATCCCTCAAAATATATGCTTATTGGACATATAATTACAAATATTGTCTAATTAGGTATGTCTACGGGGTAATTACAAATATATGTTTATTGGACATATAATTACAAATATTATCAAAATAAACATATATGTCAAATATATAACAAGATTATTTTTAATTTAGGTATGTCTAATTACAAATATTTGTTTTAACCATAAACATTGGACACGTTAAGATATATTGACTTCATTGGACACATTAAGATATATTGTGACTCATTGTAACATAATCTTGTTCGTGGTTCAACCAATCTACGGGGTCCATTCATTGTTCAATCAAGAGTAAACTTGTAAATGGCTTAATCATGGATCAAAAGGAGGTTTGTAGACGGGCTCAATCCTAGCTATGTGGATCGACAGTTCCGCTGCAAACTGGTATACTCGATCAACACGTTATGTGCAAATATGTGATTTAAGTTTTGACCCATATTTGCCAACATAATCTAAAAACTGAACCTTCAAATTGTACATTTTATGTATATTTTGTGTGCATGTCACTCTACAAGTACTCGTTAATTTCCTTTTCTTTCAAGAGAGTATTCACTGAAGTGGGTTAATCTTTCTCCTTGTTAAGTTTCTTTTAACAGTTTTAGTAATTTTATCCCAAGCCAGTCGAACAATATGTTTTAAAAAAACGTCTGAATATTTTCATGTATATATTGTTGGAATAAACTTTAGTGAATTACATCACTTTTATCCAGGAGCGTTCATATCGAATTATCAAGAATTAAAACTAGATCGCGGAAGCGTACTTGAATCCATAGCAATTGGTTTTGGGATCTGGCCTTCTAGATCTACATGTCTCGAAGCTTTTCAGAGAACCCTTTAGTTTTCTCCGTAGGTTTCATTCTGGCAATGGGATAGCAGAATAGAATTTCGTAGACGTATGACCTAGGGACCATAACCCTTATATAACTGTGTTATATTGGGTATCCTATTTTAGCCCATCATTAAAATAGGAATAGCCCATTAAGTATCTACACATTAAAGGCCCACACCATATTAGATACATTAAAGCCCAATCCCTTAAACCTTATTTGATCACTTATAAAATGGGCTTAACCTTAATTGACAGTCCACAATACATAGTTATTTCACATATAAGCCCAATGTTGGATTAATGATCCAACAATCTCCCACTTGGGCTATATGTGTAACCTTATAATTATGTATTGTAAAAATAACCATATGACTTCAGCTTTGCTGTCATAACCAAATGTATCTATAACCAATCCGGTCCATTAATCGCACCAACACAGGATCAAAACGGCCTTTGTTACATTTATCGTAACTCGACCCATCAATGGTCACATATGCCAATACAATTAAATGACATGGATTATGATGTGGATGCGTAGCATGGAAATTTCATGTAATGTGATCGTAACATGTATATTTCCAACTGGTCTACCTGAACTTAGTGAGATCAACCATATACCAAAATCAAAGTGTGAATAAACCAAATAACCTTAGTTTCTGTAGAAAATAACTTCAACATATCCATATACTGAAATAACTGAAAATGTGTCTACATCAAAAGAACATTATAATTACAAACTCCTACTAGAACTAAATATCCTCAAATGACATGACACCCATACGAGCAGTAAGCCAATGAAACGTTTTGGGTGGCAATCCCTTAGTAAGCGGATCCGCAATCATGGAGTTTGTACCGATATGTTCAATCGACACCTGTCCACTTTGAACTCTTTCTTTAACAACTAGAAACTTGATGTCAATTGCTTTGACTTCGTTGAGCTCTTGTTGTTATTGGATTATAGCACTGCCAACTTATTGTCACAATATAACTTGAGTGGCCTTTCAATTCCATCTAATATGCGCAGCCCCGTGACAAAGTTCCGAAGCCATACACTGTGGTTGGATGCCTCATAACATGCTATAAATTTTGCTGCCATAGTAGAAGAGGCTATAATAGACTGTTTAGCACTCCTCCAAGAGACATCACCTCCAGCCAGCAGAAAAATATAGCCCGACGTAGATTTCATACTATCTTGGCATCCAGCAAAATTGGAGTCAGTATATCCAACGATCTCAAGCTGATCACCTCCGATATGTGAGCATGTAACCTTTTGTTCTTTGCAAGTACCTCAAGACCCATTTGGCTGCTTTCCAATGGTCTATTCCTGGTTTGCTCAAATATCTGCCCAACATCCCTACTATATACGCAATGTTTGGATGCGTACATACTTGAGCATACATCACACTCCCTACTGCTGACGCATAAGGAATCTTCTGCATTTCCTTTTCCTCAAAATCATTATTAGGGCACTGTTTGAGACTGAATTTGTCTCCTTAGCCATAGGGGTATCTCCTGGTTTACAATCCTGCATGCTATATCTTTTAAGAACCTTCTCGATATAGCTCTTTTGTGACAATCCTAATGTACCCCGAGAGCGATCCCGGTGTATTTGTATCCCTAGCACAAAAGAGGCGTCACCAAGATCTTTCATGTCAAAATTCTTGGCTAAAAATCTCTTGGTGTCGTGCAATAAGCCTATATCGTTGTTGCAAGCAAAATGTCATCGACAAACAAAACCAGAAATATATACTTACTCCCACAGAACTTATGGTATACACAATCATCGACCAAATTCATCTCAAAACCAAACAAGATAATCACTTGATGAAATTTGAAATACCATTATCTAGATGCTTGCTTGAGCCCATAGATGGATTTCTTTAGTTTGCAAACCATATCCTTTGAGTCTTCTGACACAAAGTTTTCTGGTTGCACCATATAAATGTCTCATCAATGTCACCATTGAGAAACGCTGTCTTCACATCCATATGATGTAACTCAAGATCAAAGTGTGCCACCAATGCCATTATAATCCGAAAAGAGTCTTTCGAAGAAACTGGAGAGAAAGTCTCTTTATAATCGATGCCTTCTTTCTGTGTAAAGCCCTTTGCGACAAGACGAGCTTTGTGCCTTTCCACATTACCTCTTGAATCCCTCTTGGTTTTAAATATCCATTTGCAACCAATGGGTTTCACACCTTCTGGCAATGAGACAAGCTCCCATACGTCATTATCCCTCATGGACTTTATCTCTTCATTCATGCATATATCCACTCTTGAGAGTTGGAACTTTCCATGGCTTGATGGAAGCTGATTAGATCATCTTCCATCATTCCAATGTCAACCTCGTTTTCTTGGAGAAATACAATGTAATCGTCTAAATTAGGGCTGCAATTGAACCGAACCGAGCCGAGCTTTTGAGTGTTTGAGTTTGGCTCTTTTATTATTGAGTCGAACTCGAGCCTGAATTTATCAAACATGTTGATGGCTCTTAGAGGAAGGGGGCCCCAATATTTTTTCATTCAGGGGAACTTTTTCGAACCTTATCGAGCCTAAACGAGCTTAGTAAATATTAATTAAAAATTAAAATATTCTTCAATTTATTACAAAAAAATTTATTTATATTTAAAATTCATAATATATTTATTAAAACTTATAATTTTATTCAAAAAAATAATTTTATTGAAATAATTTTATATTATCTTAAGTAAAAAATATGAAAATTAAAATTAAAAATCAAATTATTAGTTTAATTTATACGAGCTTACTATCGAGCCTATTCACGAGCTTACTATCGAGCCTATTCACGAGCTAACGAACCGAATATCTCTAAGTTTGAGTTTGGTTCATTTATTTTAACGAGCCTCATTAAACGAACTCGAACGAGCTTTTATCGAATTGAGCCCCAAATAGCTCACGAGCGGCTTGGTTCATTTGCAGCCCTATCTGACATTGCACTTCTTCTTTCCCTAGTGGATCTTCTTAATGGCACGGGTTCTTGAGGTTGTAGAGTTTGTTCATTTGGAATAATTTCTGGAACAGGAGGTTCTCCGACATTGTCTTGATTTGTGTCTTGAGCAAGGTCGGAATGAAATTGATCAATGCCAACAACACTGTGGGAATATCAACGTATTCCTCTTCAAAGAAAAAGTCTTTTACTCTATCTCCCCCCGCAAACTCAACATCCTTAAAGAACCGGACATTTCCCGACTCAAAAATAGTCTTAGTTGTGGGATCATAAAATTTGTACCCTCTGGACTTTTCAGACTATCCAACAAAATAACAACTAACTGTCCTTAAGTCCAGTTTCTTCATTAGGCTTGTAAGGCCTTACCTCAGCTGGACATCCCCAGACGTGCAAATGTTTTAGACTAGGCTTCTTGCCCGTCCAAAGTTCAAAAGGGGTTTTGTTAGTTGCTTTAGTTGGAACCCTATTTAGGATATATGTTGCATCTTAAGTGCTTCTCCCCAGAGTGATTCTGGTAAGGTAGAATGACTAATCATACTCCTCACCATATCCTTAAGCGTTTTGTTTCGTCTTTCAGCAACACCATTCATAGTTGGCGAACCCGGCATGGTGTACTGTGAGACAATACCGCATTCCTATAGGAATTTAGCAAATGGTCCTGGACGTTGTTCACCTGAACCATCATATCTACCGTAGTACTCGCCACCACGATCAAATCGGATGCTTTTAATCCTTTTGTTGAGTTGATTCTCAACTTCAGCCTTATAGGATTTGAACACATCCAATGACTGTAATTTTTCATGGATGAGAAATATGTAACCATATCTAGAAAAATCGTCTATGAACATTACAAAATATTATTGACCATTCCAAGCAACCGTAGGAAATGGCCCACAAATGTCAGTATGTATAAGTTCTAAGACGTCTGAAGTCCTGTTGGCTACAAATCTCCTATTGTTGGTTTGTTTTCCCTTAATACAATCAAGACAAATATCAAAGTCTGTAAAGTCTAAGGGATCGAGAATCTCGCCTGGCACAAGTCTTTCAATTCTCCTTTTGGAGATATGACCCAATCTCTTGTGCCATAACGTAGCTGAATTCTCATTGGTTAGTTTTCTTTTCACACCTCGTGTATATAGATGCATGGATTCATTAAATGAAGCAATAGTATCCATCACATAAAGATTATCATAACCAGATAAAGAACTGCACTCCAACCAATTTTTGAATCACGAAACAAACAAAATATCCCATTTCCAAATGAACAAGAATAACCAAATTTGTCCAAAACAGAAACAGAAATCAAGTTCCGTCGAAAAGATGGTACTATAAATGTCTCATCAAGATCCAAATAAAATCCAGTTTTTAATAATAATCTAAATTTTCCTATTGCTTCAACTTCAATTGTCTTGTCGTCGCCCACATAGATGTATCTTTCACCATCACTTGGTTTTCGGCAATGGAGGCAACCGTGCCGTATTAACACCGATGTGAGTTGTTGCACCAGAATCTATCCACCAAGTGTGTCTAGGAACCGAAGTTAAATTAACCTCAGAACAAACCAAATTAAGTAGCATTCCTTTCTTTAACGTAGTCTGTAAAGTCTAAGGGATCGAGAATCTCGCCTGGCACAAGTCTTTCAATTCTCCTTTTGGAGATATGACCCAATCTCTTGTGCCATAACGTAGCTGAATTCTCATTGGTTAGTTTTCTTTTCACACCTCGTGTATATAGATGCAGGGATTCATTAAATGAAGCAATAGTATCCATCACATAAAGATTATCATAACCAGATAAAGAACCAGACCCAACCAATTTTTGAATCACGAAACAAACAAAATATCCCATTTCCAAATGAACAAGAATAACCAAATTTGTCCAAAACAGAAACTGAAATCAAGTTCCGTCGAAAAGATGGTACTATAAATGTCTCATCAAGATCCAAATAAAATCCAGCTTTTTAATAATAATCTAAATTTTCCTATTGCTTCAACTTCAACCTGTCTTGTCCGCCCACATAGATGTATCTTTCACCATCACTTGGTTTTCGGCAATGGAGGCAACCGTGCCGCAACACGATGATGTGAGTTGTTGCACTGAATCTATCCACCAAGTGTGTCTAGGAACCGGGTTAAATTAACCTTAACAAACCAAATTAAGTAGCATTCCTTTCTTAGCACGCCTTCAAGCGTGATAGTTGGTACACCGCTTTTCACTTTTCACATGTCCTTGACTCCACAAAAGTAACAATCCGTGAGCAGCATTTGATCGCGGTCTTTGTACCTTCATTTGCCTTTGGGTGCCTTTTGTTGTTTCTTTTGTGGTGCTGTCTTTGCAGCTTCCTTATCCTTCTTTCTTTTCAATCCCTTGCCCTTATGCTTGGAAGTTGAGGCAATATTAGCACTTTCTGTTTTATCTTGCTTCAACCTTTCCTCTTCCTGGACACATTGTGAGATGAGTTCAATCAGAGACCAAGTCTCTTTCTGACAGTTATAGCTCACCTTAAACTGGTTAAATTGTCCTGGAAGAGATATTAAAACCAAATGCACTAGCAAGTCCTCTGAGAGTTCTAGCTTAAGTGCTCTTAATTTTGAAGCAGTATGAGACATCTCCATGATGTATTCTTTGATATTGCCTTTCCCTTCATACCTCATCGAAATCAGATTTGTCAAGAGCGTACCAATTTCAGCCTTTTCGTCCTTGACAAACTTTTTCTCGATATCCGCAAGGAATTCCTTAGCTGTAGTAATTTTCTCAGACATAGTGCCCCTAAATGCTTCCGGAATGGCTTTCTTCATGATCATCATACACATGCGATTCGATTTCTCCCACCTTTCCATATCCCTCTTTTCATCTGAAGTACTTTTATCCATATGAGGGGGTGGAGAATCAGTCCTTATCGCAAGGTCAAGGTCCATGACTCCAAGAACTATCAGAAGGTTCTCTTGCCATGACTTGAAGTTAGTGCCATTTAGCATAGGAATTGAGTTGATGCTGGCAGTAATATTAGCAGGAGTAGACATAGTTGAATCAAGAAAAATAAACTAATTATGCTCACATAAAGTAAACTTATAATTATAATGATAAATTCAAATATTGGTACTTCCCATCTCAAGATATCGGCACTCCATCAATATTAATTGATATCTTGATGCAGTAATCAAACCTGATAATAAGAACATATTAAACAATAAATCTTTCTTTGGGCCGAGTTAGTGTTCATATGTAAACTGAATAATTATCACGGGTTTATTACCCGCAGTGCGTCAATTCATAAATATTCACCTTCCTTTGGGCCGGTTAATATTCACATACGTTGCACATGCACGACTTTTTATATTCTAAAACGAATTAATTTTCACAAGAGAGGTCACTTTGGTGACATGTTGCTTCAATTAATTCTTTCAAAATATATAAATTCATACCAATATTAGAATTTAAAATTAAATTACAAGATCAAACTTAATTTAGGGTTTTCCATATTATTTGAGGTCAATTTTAAAAATAAACAAACTTTAATAAGCCCCAAATTAAAACCTTTTTAAATAAAACCCTAAATTTTTTGAAACTAGAATGGGCCCGAAATAAAAAAAGCAAACAGATTTACACCACATGCCAGATTTTCTGAAAATTGCAAAACAGCCCCAAAACTACTAAATTTGGGCAAAAAAAACCATCTTCTCCAACTACTCAAAAAAGATTTTCAGCATTCTGAATTGTTTTTTAAGACCTAATTCCAAATTGGGGATTATCCAAATTCTAAATCCAAATCTTATAAATCAGAACATTAAAAAAAAAACCAGAATCTCAAATCTTGAATCAAGAATAGCAGCACTGCAAAGAATCTGACAACATAAAATTATCCTCAACTTAATTCATCCATATCCAAACTATGAGATTCTGTATTTGTCAAACTATAAATAACAATAGCGTAATTGGATTACTTATGTTCTCAGAATGGATTTCGAGAAGAAATTGTTCGAAGAAAAACACCGTGCGCCCAAATCAAACAAGAAAAACACTTTTCGAAATTTATGAAATTTTCTCGATCCATAGACCATGGGAATCGTAATTGAAAACCAAAACAATATCATAGAAATTCCGGTTTATTCATAACGAATGCATCCGAAAAATTATTCCATGTATAATTATCGAAATAAATTCAATTCTCAATAACCTAATATGAATCGGCTCGATACCACTTGTTGGAAAACTTTAGTGAATTACATCACTTTAATCCAGGAGGCGTTCATATCGAATTATCAAGAATCAAAACTAGATCACGCAGCGTGCACGAATCCATATCAATTGGTTTTGGGATCCGGCCTTCTAGATCTACACGTCTCGAAGCTTTTCAGAACCCTTTAGTTTTCTCCCGTAGGTTTCTTTTCGGCGATGGGATAAGCGAGAATAGAATTTCATAGATGTATGACCTGGGACCATAACCCTTATATAATCGTGTTATATTGGGTATCCTATTTTAGCCCATCATTAAAATAGGAATAGTTCATTAAGTATCTACACATTAAACGTCCACACCCTATTAGATACATTAAAGCCCAATTCCTTAAACCTTATTTGATCATTTATAAAATGGGCTTAACCTTAATTGACAGTCCACAATACATAGTTATTTCACATATAAGCTCAATGTTGGATTAATGATCCAACATATATATAAATATATATATATATATATTGATTTAATTTCTGATTTTTTATCTATTTTAAGAAGAAGCCATTTTTCAGACCTTTTGCCAATATATACTAAATAACATTCGGAAAGTTCAAATGAAAACTCATTAAATGAAAACCATAATTTTGGCTTTTCAAGGTTGGATGAAGTTGACAAAGCTCCATTTGGTGAGGCCCTATCCCGTTTGCTGTCAGCTCGGGATTCTTTCAAAATATGGACAAGTTATAGGAAGTGCAAGAATGTGCTTATTCTCTTTTGTGATAGATAACTCAATGGGACTAGGTCTGGGTGGTTGGATTAAAGGGGCAGACGGAGTCATGGTTGCATCCAAAGTGGTGGGCCGTTCTCTCCCTTAACAGTTGAAGCTATGGACACGAGCATCGAATGTTGTCCAACTTTGACCCATATCATTCAAATCAAGTCATCTTTTCCAATATTTTGTCTCTACTTCTCTTGATTGCAGTTGTTGTCATTTGAGAGGAATTGATATGTGATTGCTCATAGATTAGCTCGGTGAGCTGTTACTTCCCCAAGCTCTTTTCAGTGGATGGATTGTTTCCCGCATTTGTTCTCTTCTTTTGTAGTAAGATGTACTTTTTTAATGAAAATGAATGTATATTCTTTTCTCAAAAACAAAAATAAAATCACAAAAGCACAGTGGATGACATGCTTGATAGCTTGGCAAATAAATTTGAATGAAGTTACTGTTTTTGGACTTTTCGAGAGTGAATGGGATGTTATGGCTATTTTATAGTTTCTGTGAAAATATTATGATTTTGAAACAACTCCAAAATATTATGATTTTCCCTTTGGCAGGGTGGGGTCTTCGGTTTAGCGAACCCGTCCCATAGGTGGGTTCCAAATCTGATTTGCATGATAAAGATTCTTAACTACA